>OX465097.1:68833400-69208400 GCA_949987625.1 Chalcis sispes | reverse complement strand
TCCGAGAAATATAAAAAAAAAAACAACAAAAACGTTTAAAAACGGCTCGCGCGCGAGTAATCAAATCAACAACCGATATTTCGGGGCCTGTATTTCGTTTGACCATCGATATATGCATACATGGAGAGAAAAGCCTCGGGAGAAGATTTTATAAACGCGTGCGAGCGAGCTATCGTTATTAAATAATCCGAAAAGTTTCCGTGGATTCTCTCTCTCTCTCTCTCTCTCTCTCTCTCTCTCTCTCTCTCTCTTTCTCTCTCTCTCTCTCTCTCTCTCTCTCTCTCTCTCTCTCTTTCATTCTCTCATCTGGTTTTAATAATTTATCGGTCGAGGAGCGCGTCCACAAATCTGACTCTGCGTGACTCGACCGGAATATGTATAATAAAATACGCGTGCGCGCGATTGCCGCGGTCCTTTCATACATACGTATGTATCTGCGCTACTTATCGAGGTCGACTTGTTTCTGTTATCCGATCTGTATATTTTTTTTTTTTTTTTTTACTCTCGCACGCGCGTTTTAATTTGCTTTTATGTAATTTCTTTTTCGTTTCTGGTTTATGCCGAGTTCGTATACCGGTGAACAGCTGCTTAGCCGATTTTTATCGGGTTATACAATAGATTTGGTTGTTTTTTGCGGGTATAAGATAATTTTAAATGTATTGATTGTTCGAATCTGAAAAATGTACTACAATTTTTATACCGTAGACGATATTATGTGAGCGTGAAAAATTAATTTCGCTGTATGATTGAATGACGACAACAAAATTAGCGTATTAAAAAAAGAAAATTAAGGTTCAAATTTAAACGACGTTGTAAAAAAAAAAAAAAAAAAAAAAAAAGAAAAATTATCGTTATTTCTTCTCTTAATTGACAATAATGGTTATAGTCGCAAGTCGTTTAATTTTCTAGTCAAATTAAATTTCATAAGCATTGGGTTTTCCGAACGCGCACAGACGAGGTGAACCTGCCAAAAGCTTAGTTATCGGACAAACAGCGATAACTCATTGCGTTACGGTGAGTCGTGACTATTTGGCTGCACGGTTACCGGTTAATTAAAGCAAAATCACTTCAAAGCCGTCCATTAACGTCAACGATTTCTTATTTTTTTTTTTATTTATTTATTTATTTTTTTTTTTCTTTTCCACCTATGTATCACATAGATATTCACGCATAGAACCGGACTTAACCCTTCAAAGCGAATGAGTCACGTCGCAAAATGTCGAATAACCCAAACAACGGCGAAACGTGTTCAAAATTAGAATCGAGGGAGACGTTACACAATCCCGCGACAATCATTGTGCAAGATTAAGGGTGTGCGAGTCCGAAAAAGCCAAGAAAGAGACGAAAGAAAGAGAGAGAGAGAGAGAGTAAGAATGATCCGATTGGCACGAGCAAGCATTGTTGAAGGAAATTCCAGGAGCTAGGAAAAGATTACGGCGTACGGTTTGAGGTATGCGAGGAATCTTCAGGTATTTCGAGTCAACGACGATATCTCGAGCCGATAGCATCGCACCTTTTCGACGCACCTGTTGGCACTTTGTCACTCCGTATGCTATCCCTGGTTCGCTAAAGCAGACGTCGAGAGGTAGTTTATACGCGAGAGAGTCGAGCTTTTAACCGCTTGCGCGTACGCGCGGTTATATTGCCCTGTGGCTTTCGTACGTCTATCCGCGCGCTCTCTCTCTCTCTCACTATCTCTTTATATATATATATATATATATATATATATCTCTTGAGCGACGATTATAGCTCTCGGTGGCGGTTCGCGGTGGAGGCTCGCGAAATTTCCGCGGGCGATTGCGCCTTTGTACGGGTTTACACGTGTGGTCGGACCAATGGTTAATGTGTCGCGGTGTAAGCATTGAAAGGCTCGTTTCGTCGGCTAGGCGCAATTAGAATTATGAGTTGTTAAAGTTGTAGTCTTTTTAATAATTTTTTATTCCTTTATGTTTTAGAAAGGAGGGTTTAAGATAATTGCAAACGTTTGTAAATATCTAATGAAACGCTATGGTTGAAAAAAAAAAAAATTAGATAAATTTAACTAAAAATTATCTTTCTACAATGATTTAATATTTAAAAGATTTTTAAACTAAAATATACTTATCGCTATTTAAATAAACACTTTATTTTTTATTTTTAATTTCATGATCTTAAATTGAGTAAAATGTAATTTTCTTTTAAATAAAATCTTTCTTTTTTCAGATATTTTAATAAATGAATTTTAATATAAACTTGTAATAAAAATATACATTTTAAGATAAAAATTTATGGTGAAATCGTTCACTATTGCGTTAATCAAATAAAAAAAAAAAAAAAAAAAAAAAAAAAAAAAAAAAAAAAAACCATTTGCATAATTTATGAAATAGAGAACATTATTTAAAATACATAAAATTGCTCTCAATTTTCATAAAAAATTTTTGATAAAATTTAGATGTCATGAAAAAATCATGAAATTTTAAACTCAACTCAATGGCATGCTAAAAAAGAAAAAAAAACAAAAATATTTCCTTTTTCAAACGCCGTAATTGAAGTAATAGTGAGATAACGCATTTTTATAAATTACCAAGAAGCGCTGGTTATTAAAATTTTAAGCGCCGTTTTCTCATAGGCTAATTAATTACTAGTAAAACGCAAGCGATCACACAAAAGTGACAACATCTTTAATTTACGAAGGATGACGATCTAATTAATTAATTCAAAGCGGCAGGTCATTTTGCGTCGACGTTTCTAATTTCCCGCTTGATAAACGGACGCTCAATTATGTTAAATAGGAACAAAAGGGTAAACTCCACGACGAAGAATTTCAATTTCCCGCGCGTCGAATACGAAACGAAAAAAAAAAAGAGAAGCTTCGGCAATAACAGCTCGTAGAAGAAGAAGAAGAAGAAACGGTAAGAATATAGAAGAATTTGAGGCTCGTGAATATATCTGGGTGCCAAAGAGAATTTCTTTTTCACGTTACGACGCCTTTTTGTACCGATTGATCTCTCCGCCAATACAAGCGAAGAACTGTCTCTCTCTCTTTCTCTCTTTCTCTCTCTTTCTGTCTGTCTCTCGTTCGTTTGAAAAACCGGCGCCGAAAATTCACGCGGACAATTGAGAAATGTCTCTTGGCGATGGTTTATCGACGATGGGGATAGCTACGGAGCCGCGGAGGATAAGAAAATAATAAATACGCGCCGGATTCGCTCTCCCGCTTTGCGCAACGAAATAATTATTGTAAAAAGTTAAATCGTCGCTCGACCTGGTTTTACTCTCGAATTTTTTTATGATTAATATATCGGTGCGCTTCTTTTCTTTTTGTTTTTCTTGTTTCCCTTCCGGGATTGCATTGCCGTGGAATCAGATACGAGCGATGCGCTTGTAAGTTTTTTTTTCGTTCTCGATGTGAAATATGTGCCCGCAAGGATTTTTCAATAATGACACTGTTTCTCTTAATCGAGATGGGCAAAAAATTATATATTCAAAACTTTTTTTTTTTTTGTGATAATTATTTTAAATAATCTTTCTCTCTCATAATAATGCCTATAAAATAGCGAATAATTTTATTTTTCATAATTAAAGTTTTCTTTGAATTGTTTTCATAATACAATTTTTTGTAATTAAATTATACCTTTTTTAAAATTTAACATTACAATAATTAACTTTTATATTATAAAAATTAAATAAAAACAAATCATTGTTTTAATTAATTCAACAAACAAAATAATATTCACTCCGCTTTGAAAAACCGACGATAAAAACAATGTAAAACAAAAAATTAAATAAAATGGGTAACGAGCGCATTTAAAAAACAACTAAAAAAACAAAACAAGATGCGCGCGGAAAAGACGTTAAAACAAGCGATTCTAAAAGAATAAAGGAAAAGATAAGGAAAAAGCAGGAACAGAAGAGAGAGAGAGAGAGAGAGAGAGAGAGAGAGAGAGAGAGAGATCTGCCTTGAGAACTTACGCGTGTTTCTTACAACATAACAAACGCGCGAGCTCACATAACACTCGAGCGCGGAAATGAAAAAGTCGTTTACGACGAAGCACCGCGCGCAGTGAACCGCATCTCCGCTGCGAATCCGTGCGAATGTAAAAGTGCCATACCTCTCTCTCTCTCTCTCTCTTTTTCTTTCTCTCTCTCCCTCTTTTACTTTTCCTTTCCCTTCTAATCTGTCGTCTGGGAAGCGCAATTGCCAATTTTCCCTACGGTGTAGAGCCCGGCTAACCCGAGTTATTTTTCATCGAGTAAGAAGCGACTCTCCTCTCCGCAATCTTTTTTTTCCGCATTCTTGCGTTTTAGAAAAAAAAGTGATTTTTTTTCGCTTACTTTTTTTTTCGCTTTTATTTCCATGTCGGTGGCCCGACTCGCGCTATCGACATACTGACTGTAAAAGTTGAAAGAAATCCAAATAAAGTTTTGAATACAATTTTTTATTGAAACGTAAAAATTTATGTTCACGATAACCCATTAATTTATCTGCATATATAAACATTGTACGCATAATTACGCATTTATGTTATAAATTGTATGTCAATTGGCATCAAGTATACAATGAAATTGTACAAATTTTATTCATAGAACATAATTGCGCAATAACGTTACAAAAAATAAAAATGAAAAATAAAAAACCAAATTGATAATTTTCTTATCTCATTATAAAATATTCATTCATTAATTATAATCTGCATTAACATTACCATTATAACTAAAAGGTTTAAACAGGATAACGAAATTTATAAGAATTATCGCATTTAATCCGTTACGAAGTGAAAATAAGAGCAAGGAATTTTAATAAATCCAAAATATACCTTTTATCTACTAACACCGAAAAAAGAAAAAAAAAAAAAAAAAAAAAAAAAAAAAAAAAAAAAAAAATGTAGTTTAAGTAACGCGCTACGTTTTTCTTTCACCTTACAGTTGCTAGAACTCGTCATTATTTCACTTTTATGTCAAAGCCAACGCAAGCCAGCGATGACAAAAAAAAATTTTCGCTTTTCCCTAATATATATGCCGTTCCTTCAAAAATTTTCGCGTACCGACTTTTTTCCTACAGCGCAAGGGGAAAAAGTCTCCCTCTTTCCTTCAAAAACTGAAAAAAAAAAAAAACAGACAAAAAAAACGAACGCAAAGTTAAAAGAAAAATACGACAACCTAGTTTAATTGCAAAGAGAGAGAGAGAGAGAGAGAGAGAGAGAGAGAGAGAGAGAGAGGAAAGCCACGACGTATATTTTTAAACGAAAAGATGCAGATTTTCGCGTATATTTCGTGGGACGTGCATTTGTCGACCGCGAAATTATTATTTAAATGCGTCTCTTACTACTCCGCTACGAGTCGACCCGTCGATTGCGCGTTAGTTTTTTTCACGAACGAGAGGAAAAAAGAAATTTACGCTGCTTGCGTTGCTCTATATATATATATATATATATACACACACACACATATATATATATATATACACATGCACGAGTTTTGCGTTAGACAATCGACCGGATGTCGTTTTAACATGTAGACCGTTGTTAGCCATTTTCCTTTTTTTTTTCATTTATTTTTTTGTGTTATCGTCGCTTCTCTTTCAGATTGTTTCTTTCGTTTATTTATTTATTTTTTTTTTTATTTGTTTTATTTTCGTATCCCGTAAAAAATTTGGAAAATTTAATTATTTTCAAAAATATTTAATTATTCGTGAATACTATTGTGACGAATTTAATTTCATGATAAATTCCAATGGAAAATTGATATTTTGCAAATCGACGGATATTGCATTGACATTAATAAAATCAAAAGGATTTGCTTTGTTAAATTAATTTTCTACTTTGAAAAGTTTGCGATACACATTATCGGCTTAACTTAATGCTAATAAATTATTGTGCTTAATAACAATTTATAATTTTTAAATAAAATAGTATTAACCTATTATATATTTTTATACATTTTTTACCAACGATTAATAGTACTAATCTTCTTAATCGAAGAATTGCGCGAGTAACGCAAACAACGTAGATTTTAAGAAAATATAATTTAATCTAAGAAAGTCTAAGAAAAAGATTTCCTCGCGTCCATCCTCCTTCTGAAACATAAGAACGAAGAAGTTTTCACGTCGCCAAAATCCCCTTTTTCTCTTCGGTAAAGAAAAAAAGTAAGAAGAAACAAGTAAGTAAAAAAGCGTTCGATTTACGAGGACATCGGTAAACGAAACAAAAAAATAAAATAAAACAAACTCGTCACCTGGGACAATAGCTTAAAAACAAGCGTAATAAGCAATGATATCCATTCCTTCTGAAACAAGGACGACAGTCAAAGTTAATCCACGGCGAAGTGCTAAGGAATGAACATCGTTGCAGGTTGCGGTGCTGCGTGATACAATTCGCCTTTGTGTGTGTGTGTGTGTGTGTGTGTATACGCGTAGTAAATACACACTTGCGCACAAATACACAAGCGCTATAAGGGGCGCAAGATCGTGCTTTAGTGCTCTAAAGGCCTGTAGCTATACTCCCGCGTCGGGTTATATATCCTTCGGAACATACTGCAATGCAGCCCGAGCGACCATACTCCTTCTTCTTCTCCTCCTCCTCCAACTCCTCCTCCTCCACCACCACCACCTCTTCCTCCTTCTCCTCTTCCTTCGCCCTCCTAACTTCTCATTCCGTTATAGCGAGGCTACTAGCCTCGGTTTTTGTAAGCCGCTTTGTGCGCGAGGCCAATCGCGGTAAGCGGGACTTTTGGGTCGGCATTTCGTACATATGTAAGATTGATTATTTTTTAGTTTTTCGGAGGTGGAGAGAGGAGGAGGAGGAGGAGGAGGAGGAGAAACAGGAGGAGAGGCTTACTACTCCACGAATTGATAGTTTTGCTACGGTATAGAAGGACTTGCACACATCGAGCTACTATATCCCTACGTTCTACTTTGTTGCAGCTGTTTTATTTATCGACTCCGCTTGATTTGTGGACACGGGAATGGAAAATAAATTTTGTACCTTAAGCCACGTTTGTGTTATAAAGTTGTGGATTTTTAAATTTTTGAAAATTTTCATTTCTTTTTTAATATAAAACTCATTTTTTAATGCTTTAATTAATGTTATTGTTCGTATGAAAAATTTAAATTAACAAGTAAAATAAAATTATTCACCGCTGACGATAAAAAAACGAAAAAAAAAACGAATTTACAAACAAATCCAAAGATAAAAAATATAAGCGCATCTTCCATTCACAAATCCTCATTAGTTGCGTCATCCAACTTAGGAAGCACAAGATTTTATCTTCCCTTTGTTCCGATCCTCTCTTTTGCCCTTTCGCACCGAGAGCGCCGACCACAAAGCGCACAACTCAAAGTGAACTCGAGCGTATACACCGTCCAAGTTCGGCAGGTAACGTAACGAGCGGTAATTTTCCAGCGGGCAATGTGAAAACGAAGAAATAGAGAAAAAAAAAAAAAGCAACCGAAAGTGGAAGAAGACCCGGAATTATGTGCGAGTCTACCTGCGGTGTATGTAATTCGAGTAAACTTTTTTTTTTTTTTTTGTTAACGTTTTTTGTTGCTGTTTAGATGTTTTCCTTTAGATAGAATTTCAGTATACGGAAGAGAAGAGTCGAGTATAATTTTTTTGTATTTTTTTGTATTTTTTTTCCTATTTTATGGAAAAGTTTGTAAAAGTTGGAGGTAAACGCCGACGTTTATACGATTACGTTAGTTAAAAAGTCAAGGTTACTATCGTTATTAAAAGTTGTGAATTCATGCACGCAAACGAACAAAAATAAAACTTATGCTGATATTTAACGACTTCGATCTCTTCTCTGTCCGGATAGCGAAGTAGATAAAGTCCGAGCTATGTGAGACTCGTACGGCGCACAAAAAATTGTAAATCTTTGTCTTGAAACACATTATTCCATTTCGGTTTGATTTTGACGTGAAACTATCGACGATTAAACTATACGCAATGACGTAAAATTCTCCGAAGCGGCGTTGATAGGTAATACGATAGGCGTTTGTGCTAACCGCACTTAGCTTACGATTGTAATTGCAATATTTTGGTGCGCGCGTGACTACGAATGTTTTTTTTTTTTTGAAATAACAACCAAAATGGTGTATATAAACTTTAATTGTACGCTTGACGCAAAGAAGAAAACAAAAAATTTTAAACGTTATGCCATCGGGTATAATTATTTGGAGAGTTTTTTTTGACATTTTGATAAAATTTTACGGGAATATCTATTTAAAGCCTAATTGCTTAAACTCGGTAAGCTTAATACAATATAATATTGAACCGCGCAATCTCGTTAAAAAAAAAAAAAAAAAAAAAAAATTGACAAACGACATAATGCTCAAATAAAGCGTTAAAAAAAAAAAAAAAAGTAAACAATCCTTTTGAAAGAATCGAAAATTTCTAAATCTCTCGTCGTTAAGAGGGCAAACCTATCGTCGTTATTCCACCAAAATCCCAAGTGAAATAAAGAAAGCTCGGTCGTCGAGGTCAGCTACGTCCCGTGAAGCGAACAAAAACGAATTCGCGCAGCGCTATTTTAAATAAATACGAGACTTGCAAGCGCGTCCGCGCGTTCGCTTCAGCCTATCTTCTCTATTTATCTCCCTCTCTCTCTCTCTCTCTTTCGCCGTCTCATCTCTTACCGTTCGTTTATTGCCACGGACAATTTCCAACGCGCCGCATTTGTCTCACTTGCGCCGATTGCGCGTCGGGAAGGTAACACGCTAGCGCCGACCGACCGAAGTGTGTATTCGCCCACCGAACCGACGGCTATTACATGTAGATATATATATATATATTCACGCAAAAGCCGAAACGCGCAAGCGTGACCGAGACAGAGAGTAAGAGAGAAGGAGAGAGAAAGAGAGCGAAAGATATAGAAAAGGATGCAAAATTAAGATTGGAGAGATAGCGTACACGCCGTCGGACCAAGATAGAAATGACGGGGTAAAAGGTTTCTGTGTCCGAGAGTCTCTCTCTCTCTCTTTGTCTCTTCGTCTCTCTTCATTTTTAGGTTATATCTCATTCTCTTTCATTAACTTAAGAATAACTCGTTTCGTGGTATAAAACGAAGCTTTCCTTTTTTGTCCTAAGATTTTATTGAAGCGGCAAAATATTATTTTCAAATTAATAGTAAAGGATATAAATATTTTATCTTCGTCAAGTTTATACATAAAGCGAATTATGTAAAAAGTTTTTTAACTTTGAATATAGATTCTTTACGCGGTACGAATCTCCGAAAGACTTTTTGAGTTTGCTTCGAGCTTTGCGAGGAAAAGAATTGATAGATATATAAATTTCGTTGAAAATTAACTTATATCTTATTTACTCTGAAATTTGTTCTTATGATCCCGTAAAGTTTTTGTATAAAGATTTAGTTTTTCTAAGAAAGAATAAAGAGTACGAGTGAAAATTCGAGCTTTACGAGTCACAATTATATTTAAAATTTTAAAGTTTTCAACCAGAAGAAAGAAAATATTTCGAGCGAAATTTACAGCGTAAAAGAAAAAATATATATAAAAAAAAAAAAAAATTCAACACACGAGTTGCATTAGGAATCAAGACTATTCTTAAAAACGAATAGAACTAATAAAGCAACATCAGAAGGAAAATGTTACAAGCGAAACCGAGCTGAAGAAAGTCTAAAAACAGAGTCGGAGAAAACAAATGAAAAGAAAAGAAAGTGCAGAGAAAATGGAGATAAAGCACGATAGAGAGAACGAGTAGTACAGCGGCAAAAGCGCGAGTCCAGCGAAGTATAACAAACGAACCCCGCATAGAATCGTTGGTTTCTCTCTCTCTCTCTCTTTTTCTCTCTTTCTCTCTCTCTCTCTCTCTCTCTCTCTCTCTCTCTCTTTCTCATCCTTTCTTCGATCAAAGGTGTCCACAGGGTCTTGTTCGGCACACGAATCCACCCGATCGATCACCTTTTCCCCTCTCTCTCTCTCTCTCTCTTTCTCTCTCTCTCTCTCTTCGTTTGCTGCACACATCGATCCTGTCAAGAGGCCAACGGCAAGGAGTGGAGTTTACCTTTCATTATCCTGTCGCGACCGCTAAGTGTGGCCAAGGAGAACTTTTGTGTAAAGGGTAGCTTCTAAGATGATTAGAAGGACAATGTTTTTAGGAAAATTACGCATGCACGATTATGATTGCGATAAATAATTGCTAAAAGTTTCGATTTGTCTTGGATGAGACGAAAGATTTTTATCGGTTCGTTGCTTACTTGTAAAGTTATTGATTGAATATACAGGAAAGTTTAACGTTATATTGTCTTATGAAGATATCGAGGGAATTTCAAAGTTTCAAAGAATTAAACTAAGTACAGTGTAGTTTAATTAGTAGAATTACTTTAATGGATAAAATATTTATCACTCTTAGAATCATCAAACAAGTTGTTGTTTTCTTAACTACTACTTTCGGATGTAAACACCAACTATCGAGACACGCCTATAAATTAAAAATTTGAAATTGTTCAAGATGTTATTACTAATGTTAAAATAACCATCAATCGTTTGAATAACAAAGCATTTGACAAAATATTTCTTACAATGATGAAACCTGCAATTTTTAAAATTTCCCTCTCGTGACGTTAAGATTTAAATGGCTTTTGGTAAATCTAAAAACAATACAAAGCTAGCGGTTTAAGTTGGCACTAAAATCAACGGTTCGTCATTCGCGCAATATCGCGGAGAAAGAATATTATTCTCGAAAACAGTGACAGCGAAATTTCAAAGATCTCCTCCGCCTCCCCATAAAACACTCGGAGGAGAGCTATTTCAGCTGCTAGCTCTCGCGCACACTAGCATAGACCAAAGGGAAGCTTAAAAAATCTCGCGTTAAAGGAGAAACTCGAAGTTAAAGATTAATCTCTTCTCTTTATCGTACGCGTTATAAACGCGGCCAGCGCTTACAAAGCAAATTAAACGAAGCGACGAAAGCCCGCTCGGCTCGCCTTTTAACAACGCGTATACTTTTCTTCCTCGTTTCCTTATTCAGCTCGTTATCGTATCGTGTGCGCTTGCGCGACCGGATACCCTCTACAAGACTCGCACATAGACTTAGCGAGAGAGAAGCCAAGGAAATCCGGACTGCATCGGTGGTAGTGGTGATGGTAGTGGTAGTGGTAGTGGTAGTGGTGGTGGTGGTGGTAGTGGTCTGCGGCTAGGTGCGTCAAGGATTTACATATGTATGGGGAAGGTTAGTCTCTCTCGCTCGCTCATTCTCTGTGGCTCTCTCTCTCTCTCTGAGCTGCCCTACGAAATTGACGATTTTCAGAATTGCGGTTCAAGAGTCCTATATAACGTCTTTGCGGTCCGCCTACGCTCGCTAATTTTCGAGCGCTTTCTAGCGGCCCACGATGTTTGGTTCAAAGTTTTTTATCGTTGAATTTGTTGCCACGACGTGGATAAAAAAATTATGTGGGTAACGCTGTTGAGTGATTTTATTTGAAGAAATATAGGAAAGTTCATATAACGTTATGTCATTACAAAATATAAAACGTTTCATCGATATCTCAAACTTTATTTTTAAATTAATAGAATTTAAAATCTCCATTCCGACCGCGTAAATTTTTATTTCACCTAAAACGGGGAATTAAAATTTTTATTACATTTATATATATACACGCACGTATGTAGATAAAATTCATACCGCGAAATAATTGATTCGTCGATATATATATATATATATATTTCTGCACGATAAATATTTAATTAAAATTATCGTTTTCGAGCAATTAATTTTCAATTTTAAAATGGGAAGGCCAATTGTTCCAGCACGAAAATTTTCATTTTAAATTTTAACGGCTTCATTCTACCGTTTATAAAAGAATTACTACGGCTTTATACAACGAAATTTTGCTTTCTCTCTCTCTCTCTCTCTTTCTCTCTCTTTTCTATATCCTCTCTAAGTAATAAAAGTAAAACGGAAACGATATCGTAAAAATGAGAGTAAAGAATTTTTCGAAGATTCGACCTTTTATTTCCCCCTTTCTCCCGTGACTTTTACTATATGTATATATACTTTAGAGAATCCTTTTCTAATTGCATTTTTCATAATTACTAATCCTATCAATTTTATATACGCCGTACGTTATATTTATTTTCTATTCAAAATCAGATCTTAAAATGAAATTTTATCTTCCATTTTCATGAAAATTATTCCACAAGTTATTATGCGTCGAACAAAAAAAAAAAAAAAAAAAATTATAAATAAATAAAAAAAGAAGAGAAAATAAATAAATAAATATTCACAACGTATCTCACTTCGTGAAAACTTCGCCGATCCACCCGGCAAATAAGTTAACCTATCGCACGCGGACGCGTCAAAGAAGAAGATATAGACGCGGACACCGTCGCCGGGGGTCGACTATATTTAGCGCGAGCACGTGGCTGCCCGGGAAATGCGCTCACAAAGAGCACGAGAGAGAGAGAGAGAGAGAGAGAGAGAGAGAGAGAGAGCGTAAGAGTCCGCGTAGAGGCCGAGCGATTAATATTCGTTCTCGTATCGTAAAATCCCCTACTCCCGCTCTTTCTCCCTTTCTCTTTTTCCAATCGCGCGTTTAACCTGTTGCCCCTTTGCGCGTGATTCCTTTTTTTTTTACTTTTTTATTTTATTTTATTTTATTTTATTTTTTTTTTTTTTTTTTTTTTTCAAGTGCGGTAAGAGAATTGCCGAGTACTTAGACGGTTGCTATCGTTCGTGCAAAGAATGTTTCGGTGATTGACGAGTTTTAAAGAAAAAAAAAAAAAGGTCGAGGTGAAGCAAGATTATGGTAATTAAATGTTATTCGTAATAATTATTTTTAAAAAATAATTTCCACAAGAAACTTGTAGGTTTTCTTTTTTCGTTTATTCTTTTCAAAATTGAAAATTCATCTGTCTTTATCGTTACTGGTAATTGGTTTTTGAATTAATACGAATTTTTACACAATGATGATAACATATGTACAAAGGCAATAAAATAATCAGCTAATTGCAAATACAAAAGTACAATTAAAACAATTAGCAAGTACATCGTAATTTATAAGGACAATGGAAAGTTAATTTGATTTGATGATACGCGCACGTGTCATACACACACACACACACAATATTTATCTTTAAATAATGAGATCCAGAAACCGAATCGCGTAAACACGACAAAACTGTATATTTTCCCAATGAAATCGCGTTTGAAAGTTCGTTAAACTTCCGATTTTTTTTCTTTCTTTTTCTTCTCTTGTTCGCACGTGAAACGTGTTCTTGCTCTAATTGCGAACGCATGGAAAGATTTTAAAACTCACTCCGCTGATTAGTTATAATGTGTCACGCTTGAGCGCGGAATGTTATACGTATAAAATTAATTGTTACTATTCTTATACTTTCTTAGACATTAAATTCTAAGTAAATTCAGGCAGATGGGATAAATGACGGATTAATAATAATTCTTACATTTTACCTATCTATAATTACATTTGAAAATAAAAATATCAATAGTAGCTCGACGTGTTGTAAGGTAATAAAAGTATATTAAATATGTTATAAATGTTAAAATATTTGTCAAATAAAAATAATTATTTAATTTATAACATAAAATATCTAACTACTTTTATTACTTAGTGTGTTTATAATTTTATATTCATTTTATGATACTCGGATTTTTTGCGATATACTCGGAAGTTTTCAATATTTGAGGAGAAAAAAAAAATTTTCTTAATATTTTGAAAAAAAATTAGATAGAAAAACGAAGATTAAAGAAGTTTTAAAAATATCTGCTTTATAACTTCCTGAGGGTTTTCGATAGATTCAACAAAAATCTCCGACTGCAAATATTGAAAAAGCAAATAGATAGCAAAAATGTTGGAAAAGAAAATAAACAAGATTGAATCGCGCTACATTAGCGTTTAGAAGAAAGTATATATGTCGATCGTATATTAAACTTTTTTTCGAAAATTTTCTCTCGATAGAAACCTGTTAAACAATTTTTAACAAACCGACGAGAAAAAAAAAAAATAAGGCTCACGTTATTTACCAGATGCATTAAAGGCGCTTTAGTTTAACTCGAAGCTTCCTACAATGACGAATCAATACAACGTCGTCGCGAGGAAACCTCGCGATTATTCAAAAGCGAAGTACACACGAGCCAATTTCTCAAAACCTATGCTTACACCTCTCGCCGAAGCATTAATCTCCATCGCGCAGCTATGCACGACGCTTTCTCTCTCTCTCTCACTCTCTCTCTCTCTCTCTCTCTTTCTCTCTCTCGCTCTGCAATTACGTACAGCTCTCTATATAGCCATGGGATTCGCCTTCAATCTCTCGGTTCTCGGAAGGGAGGCTAAGTTTATTAGAACCCGGCCGTCGTATAAACCACCTACGGCATCTGTGCACACGCTCGCGTGTACACGTACGCGCATATGTATATATATATATATATATATACATTTACGTATATATTAAGGAGAGAGCGCGACAACGCGTTCCCAGCGGCTGCACTCCGCTGAAGATTCCTCACGGAACCGCACAAGATGCACCGAGAAGTGGCCCGAGGGGCAAGGGAGGTATAAAGTAGCCCCCGATTCGTAAATAATGCGCGCGTCCAACTCCTCGAGTGTGCGGGTGACGCGTCGGGCGCGGACTGACCCATGTTTACGCCTGTAATAGCGCCTCTCCGATTCTGCAGCCGATCGTTCGTTTCGGATTTTTAATGCACATTAACGGATACGACGATCTTCTCGCGTTATCTTTACGTCTTTCAAGAAATTCCGCGATGTTAAATTCATTATTATTATTATTATCGTTGATAATCGAACATTAATAGTTTTGCAAAAAAAAAAAAAAAAGAAAAAAAAAATGTTGATTAATTTTCGAAACGAATAAATTAAGGATACTTTTTTCCTTCCGCTATTACGTAATAATAATTATTTCGAATAGTCATTATTTGCTTCGAGTTTTCAAATAGGAAAAAATTATAAAGCGTCTATTATCTATTAAACGAAATTACGTATCCCAAACGAAGTATTTATAAATGTCTAAATAACCTTCAATTAATACGAAAAATAATAAAAGGCTCGAACTTGTTTCTACGAGTTATCAAACGATCAGGAAAACAATCCTATAATTATTTTTAATTGAATTCATCAACTTCGTTATCCCGAGTATTCATAAATTTTATGAATCACCTAATAATAGTAAATAACCTCCTCATTGTAAAAATTTTAGAAATAAAAGATACAAACGCAAGTCTACGCGATTAAACTTCTGTCGAAATTTTTAAATCGCGTAACATACAAAAAATGCCGGTTGATCTTTATCTCCATAACTCCATAAAAAATAATTACATCGCAGTAGCGACAACGTAATCCTCTCCTTTCCTACGCAAACATACCGGTGTATCATCGATGCCATACAATCCTTATCGTAAGGAAACGAAGAAAATTTCCTTATTACGAATTTTATCCAACCCGTTTACACCTTACGTGCATACGGCTCGCTTTTAACGGCGCAAAATTACACTCGCGTATGTACATACGTCACGCTGGCGCGCGCGTGCGACCTTTCTAATAACCGAGTCGAAAAAAAAAGAAAGAAATAAAAAGAAAAAGTCGTCGTCCTGCTGCACTGGAGCGCGTCGATTGTTCGCATTGTATGTACGTACTGCAATTGTATATATATATATATATATATATATATATATATATATATATATATATATATATATATATATATATATATATATATATATAAATAAAGCGCACAAAACGAAAAACCGGCATCAATCTATTTCAAGGACTTCACCGGCGCCGTTCACCCGAGCGACGTTTGCTATTACTACCCCGCGTATATTACGCATACGTTTATCTCTCTCTCTCTCTCTCTCTCTTATTCGCTCGAAATACATAATGAAAACGAGTTACCCATGCGACTCGTTGTTATGCGTAGTAATGAACGCGACGCTTCCTTCTCGACCTGGCGTCGTTTTTTCTTTTTTTTTTTTTGTTTGCTTATTCTTTTATTCGAATGGAAACGAATCATTTTGACGGTGTTCGCTGGTGGTTATATTATCCCGATACGTATCGCTGGACGCTAAGCATACGAGGCTTATTTTTTTTTTATTCATTTATCATTTTTACGATATGAATATATCGAGCACAACTCTCGAGTGGATAAATATTGTGTATTTGGGATTTGTCGAGGGTGAGCTACGTTTCCTTTCATCGAGAGGTTTGAAAATTATCTGCTTATATCGATGATTATTAATCTTCCTTACGAAAATCCTCTTTTATTTTTCTTTGTTTGATTATTATAATAATTACATTTAGCGCAAACATTTATTGATTTATTCAACGACAATGTTTTTACTTGCCGATGACGCAATGAAGTTTATAAGAAAAATACAATAAATATTGAAATTCATTGAACGACAAGAAAAGAAAAAAAAGGATAAAGTACTTGTTTTTATTGGTAGAAAAAAGTCCAATTAAAATAAAATGTAATTAATCGTTGGTTGACAGCCGATTCTCGAAAAGATTACTAAATCAGAAAATAGATTTTCAGAAATAATAAACGGTTTTACCACTTGTTAAATTTGTAATAAAATAACATTTTACATATAGCAATTAAATTCGTAATAAATAATGCATTGCGTTAATCTTAACATTCAACTAATAGCGAATAAAACAACAATATATATATTTATTTATATGAATAAAATGTCGTCAATTAAAAATAATAAATGCGAACTATAGTAAGAATAAATGTAAACGAGGGAACACGATAAAATAAAAATTTAAAATTAGAATTTAACGTAACAATAAAAACGATCGATTCCCATAGTTTACTCGTCAAACATGACATTTTAAAACCAAAAGTTGAAAGTAACGATATATCAGATCGCAAAGCAATTCTAACGAGAAAATCGATCGTTTTACCGTACCGATCAATTACCGATGCGTCACCCCAAATTCATTTAACGCTCTTATTACCGAGTCAAAGCGGCCAAAGCAATCGCGATAAACGAATAACTTTTAGTTTCGTTGCCGTAACAAGCCGACGAGCTAACTAAAATTCGTACCGAGTAACTAGACTCGTAAGCTCTCTCTCTCTATCTCTCTCTCTCTATCTCTCTCTCTCCCTCTCGCTTTTAAGATATATACAAGTCGGACAGACAATCGCTCGTAGCGAAGATATATGGGTTAATAGGGTAATCGCGCGAGCAAACGAGCCGGATTGACGAATGGTCGATGTTTCTAGTTTAAGGACGCCGTGGTTTTTCGCTCTCTTTGCTCGCTCTAAGCGCATCGCACGCGAGAATCCAAGAGAGAGAAAAAGAGAGAGAGAGAGAGAGAGACAGAGAGAAACCGAATTACCATCGGTGCTGCTTCTTCGACTTCATGCACGTAACAGGAAATCGAAACGGACGAGTTTTGCTTGAATACTGACTCTCTCGGTTCAATTGTGCAAGATTATCTCTTTCTCTCTTGTTGATTCAAAAAAACGAGCAAGAAGATTGCAGCGATTAGAGCTACTCGCAATAAAAAGGAACGAAAGGTGGATTTTCATTGGCTTCTTTTTCGAGTTCAGAACATAAAAGAACCTGTTCAGATTTTCAAAGCGACGACGTTGTGTGTACTTGTTATATAAAAAAAAAAAAAAAAAGAAAAAAAAAAATATATATATATATAGTATATACACACACAAGAAGAAAAAAAACCGAAAGAAACCTTTTTTTCAAAATGCACGAGCTAAGAAGTAGTTGCACGTGTTCTTATATTATAAATAAAATGTAATATGTTCAGACTACTATAGATACAAAATAATTAAAAATATTATAAATTGAATATTATTTGTTAAGACTTACGTAACGGAAAGTATTGTATACAAGGCCTATTTTTGTAACTCACCTGTAATATAAAATGATATTATAATTAGTTACATTTTTAATGTAGAAATTACAATACAAGTGTTTGATTGAAAAATTTTGAAGAGCTAGATTATTAATAACGCGTCAAAGATAACTTTATTAACTCAAATTATTTACAGATTTCAAAGATGTCAATCATCTAATGAATATTTGTACCATAAATAGAAATTTATTAAATACATAAATCTTAATTACGATTCTTTATTGAGACTTCTATTTATGAAAGTACCAATAAAATATATATGTAAATTTTTCTTCTTTCTTTAATCGTTCCAATAATTAAATATTTAACAATAAAATTTCCTACGCAATAAAAGAAAAAAAAGAAAAAATAACGTAGCATTGAAAAATATCTGAAGAAGTCATCTGAGCAAACTCGA
The DNA here is from genome assembly GCA_949987625.1 of Chalcis sispes. Classification (NCBI taxonomy): domain Eukaryota; kingdom Metazoa; phylum Arthropoda; class Insecta; order Hymenoptera; family Chalcididae; genus Chalcis; species Chalcis sispes. The sequence continues at coordinate 69,190,150 of OX465097.1, read as the reverse complement.
CGCGTGCACAATAAGCAAAACTAAAGAAAAGAAATAAAAAAAAAAAAAAAAAAGAAAAGAAAAAAAAAGAAAGAAAAGTAAACGTACGTCTCACGTCTCGCTCGACGATCGCAAACAAGGTGCACGCGTACATTATTACGCAAGACGCGAGTGCGAGAATAAGAAGACGAAGAAGAAGGAGAAGAAGCCGCGCGGGTACGCGTATAACATATACCAGCCGGGGGCGAGAAAGCGAGAGCGGACGATTCAATTGCGTCGTCTCCTGCGCAATTGACCCATTTCGCTCTCTCTCTCTCTCTCTCTATCTATCTCACTCGCGCACAAGCGTGTACAATGTGGCTTTTTTTTTCTCTTGTTTTACGTGTATAAACATGTGTATGTAAGTATATGCGAAAGTAAGTATGGTAAAACGGTGCAGGTTGTTTTATGCGCGAAATATCGCACGGATTAAGCGTAGCGAGTGAGTGAGTCATTTATTATTTCTTTTCTTTGTTTTTTATTTTTCTTTTTTTTTTTTTTTTTTTTTTTTTTAAATAACTACCGCGACCAAATGATGTTAACTATCGGACATTGATTGCGCTTTTATTGAGAGGGAATAAAGGTTTTGGACTGATTTTTGCCGCCGTTGATACGTTCTTTTCTTTTAAAATATATGTTGCGTGACGTTAAATCGTGTTATGTATGTAGAGTTATAAAGTTTGAGAAAAAAAAAAAATTTTATTTTTATCAAAGGTAAACCTGCTGGAATTTTTTATATCGTCTCGGTATGATGTGCTTTATCACGAAACTTCTTATAAGGACCATTTTACATTTAACATTTTAGAGTTTAAATAACAACTGTGTAAAAAAGTAGTATTGCTAAATTTTTCTTAATTTATTAGTTATCTTTAAGTGAATAAAAATAGCATGAAAAATTATTTTAATAATTTCATCAAATTCTCGTAATTAAATAATTTATCTGTAATTGAATTTGCAATTTAAAGCTGATTAATAAAGTTAAATATTAAACTTTGATTAACATTAGTAGTGTATAAAAGTATAAATGCATTGAATATAAATGCGACAATAAAAGATTTCGGGTTAATTAAAATATAATTGATTTAAAAATTCATATAAAACGATTGAAAAGAAAAAAAAAATAAATAAAAAATAATCAATTTTATAAAACGTCCATAAAAATGTCAACGATAACGCAACATAAATGGGTCGAGCTCAGCATAGACCAAAAGAGAGACGATGAGACAGAAAGAGAAGTTAGTTAGTCCAACAATGTAAAAATACAAAACTATATTTGCTGAGGAGATGTTTAAACGTTATGCGGAGCGCACATTCGGCCGAGACGAGACGACGTGTATTATAGCCAATGCTTACGTAAGCTTTTTGTACAAAGTCTATTTCGAGAGTACTCAAACTTTTAACTTTTGATTTTTCGTACGTGTGTCTTATTGCTTTCTCTCTCTCGCTCTCTCTCTCTCTCTCTCTCTCTCTCTTTCTCTTTACTCTCGGCTCTTCATCCATTTCTGTATTACATTTAGAACGTCAACGTTTTGAATAGTCTTTTAAACGCTTTTAAAAGAAAGATTAACCTGGAGGAAAAAAAAAATCGTTTTTCTCTTTTTTCTACTACTTTTATAATTAACGTGTATTTACTGCTCGAATCTTTTTATTTCTACATATTTTCAGGTTATTTGCCTTTATAAGTGAATTATTATTTACCGGTTAGTCTAAATATAAAATTATAAATGATTTTCGGACGGATCATTTTGACATCGGTTTACAAATTATTCTCGAAAGATTAACGGCTTTTAGCAATTATTTAACGTTAATTGATCTACATTTTTCATTCAAGTGTAAGCGGCGTCTCTCTCATCGCTTCAAAACTTTAATTTCATCATTGCTCGGAATAACTTTTCAGGATTTTATACTTTTCGATTTTTTTTTTTTTTTTTTTTCTACCTTTCGCAACTAATCGGACATTTAGTCTAAATGAAAAAATTATACCATTAGTGCGAGATGACGCGAACACAACGTAAGCGTAAATTCTTTCACGTGGTTAGAAAAAAAAAAAAAAAAAAAAAAAAAAAAAAAATAAGAAAAAACAGCTCATTTTACCAGCAAACGTAAAAAATTATCTCTTCAATTATCAACTATATACAAACGGAAAAGAAAAAAAAAAAAAAAAAAAAAAGAAAGAAAAGCCAGTACGCTCGGTGTAAAAATGCATCGCGCGCGAGAAGAGAATTGGCACTTGCCGGACACCTCGGCCGAAGGTTAAACGTCGCTCTCAAGCCAGGAGTAGAAGGTTGTGTACAAGGAGCGAGAAGAAAGTCATCGAATGCGTGTCGACCATACATATACGTATACACGTGTGTATGTAAGCGAGATAGGTGTAAGACGAAACAGCCGCAACACGGATGGACGGGACACTTTCACCGTTGGTTCCAAGGAGACAAGGTTGACCGAGCAATAGCCAATCGAGTCTATACATAACATGTTATGTGTGTGTATGTGTGTGTGTATGCAAAGTGAGTTTTCTCTCCTTTTTCTTTTCTCGTTATCGAATAATATCGATTGAGGAAGACAATTTTTTTATTTATTGATTTTATTTCGCTACGGTGACGTTTTTATTTTTTGGAGAATATAAGTTTAACCATTACGTGATTTTTCTTTTAATTGATAACTTCACGGTCAGAGATATTTGATTTTGTGCAAGGTCAGCGAGTGACGCAATGTGACACGGACACGCTCGGCTTTCGACATTGTATACGTACAATGACACAAAGGCTTTAAAAAATAAATTTACGAGACAAAATTTATTTCTTCAAAACCATCAATATACGAAATATGGTATTTTAAAGATACTTAAAAATAAAAAACGTTTCGCCTATTACGAATTTTCTTTTTTCCTTTTTATCACCTTATTTTTTTTTTTTTTCCAAGCACGTAAAATAACAATTTACAAACGACGACAGATGTTTTTAGTGGTAATAATAACGAAATAGCGAGAAAGAGATTGACTCCGACCAATGGGAACGCGGTAATTATAACTCGCGCTCAAAGGCTTTGTTTGATAAAAGACCGCGACAAATTATGTAAAGAGCCTTCATTTGTATACTATAGACCGCGTCGTTTTATGTAATGCGATACACCGCGATTATGCGTCCGTGCCTTTATTTATTATACGCATTCCCAGAGGTTTATTATCCAATAAGAGTGCGAATTTCGTATAATTTTGTAAGATTTGCGTAAGTATTACAGCTGTTCTTATAGAAGCGTGATTTCATTGGTTTTAAATGAAACGAAATGAAAAAGAAAAAAAATAAAAAAAAAATAAAAAAAAATAAACAAAGTAAAAAAAAGAAAATTAAATAGCTAACTACGACAAAAACGGCATCGTTTTACACGTAAATTTATGCACAATTTTAAAAATGAGGTAATTACTATTGTAAACTTACGATTGCATACGAAATTTATTATTTTTTTTTTTTCCATATTTAAAATGTAAAAAATTATTTAAAAGCGAATAAAACATTTATAAATATAATTTTTAATTTAAATTAAACAAAAATTTTAATTATAAAATAATAGAGAAAAAAAGAAATAATGTTTTTATTATAAATTTTAATGGATTGTTAAATATTCATTTTTTTAAGCGATGAATATTTATAAAATATGTAAATGTTTATTTAAAAATAAATAAATTATACAATTTAAATACAATTTCGTAAAAATTTGCAAATGGGTAAATCGTTACAGGGTACGATATTAAAATTTTTGCATCACAATCGCGGCGTGCGATTCTTCTTTCTTAATTATTGCGCCAACTCTCCTTAATAACATCTAATTAAAAGGGAAGTTACAGAGAAAGTTTTTAAAGAGTGTATATCCTTCACATTTCGTGCGACACTGTACTGTACCGCGTAATTTTCTGCTTAGCTGCTCGCGCACTTACGAAAATTTAACGTTTCGACAAGCTGTTAAAATTATTGTCATAAAAAGGTCATAAATGACGAGTTTCCCGAGAGCGCTCGTAATTCGCAATTTTCTTGAAAATTAAAATTACCGTTAAATTTTAAAATTTCTCTTGAAAATTGTACGTTTTAAAAGACAAGAAAAAAAAAAAAAAAAAAAAAAAAAAGAAAGAAAAGAAAAGAAAAGTAACGATTATTCTCCAAGTTCGATTGATTAAAAAGAAACGCACGCATTTTTTAAACGGACGCAATCTGAAAAATATAATAAAAATATCCGCTTTACAATTATCAGCAAAATCAGCCCTAAAATATGCAACGTAATACCCTTAAAACGCTCTTAATTCACTCGAAATTAATCAAATAATTCAAGATTAAACGTCACCGCTGAAAATAAAACTCGCAACAATTAAAACCTTAAAGCCATATAAAACCGATAAGCGGCCAAGCAACGGACGCAAGCGCCCCGTAAAAAAAAAAAAAAAATAAAAAAAAAAAAAATAAAAAAAAATATCCTTATCGTCCTTAATTAACTATGCTCCCTCGTTCACGTGGGCATAACAAACGCGCGCAAAAATAAATTTCCGTGTTAGCGGAGGGGGGAGAGGATAGAAAAACGGACGCGCACTGAGCGCAAAAAGACGCCGCGACAAAAGAAATTCATGAATATATATTAACCCGCGAGCGAGTCCGGCGCACGTGAATCTTTTTGCTCGCTGCTGAATCAGCCCCAGCTAATGCACGTTCCACTCGGCTGACCGGAAATCGGCCCCTAACTCCGTACATCCGCCGGACAGAATTCACCCGAACGACGAACGATGGACGACCCTTTGCCATCTCGCGCTACCTTTTTTTTTCTCTATTCATCTTTATTTTATATTGTTCTCTTTTGCTTTCTCGCATTCATTCATCTCTCTCTCTCTCTTTCTCTTTCTCGTTGACGGAAAAATTGTTTGGTATTTGAATCCGTTGTGTCGGAATGCAGCAGTTTCGAAACGGTGGTGTAGCGGTTTATCAGAGAAAAATATTTTTATCGGCGTCTATTTTTGTATTTATTATTTTGCGGTGCGCGAATTGTTGCATTGATTTACTTTCGGTCGGAGGGGAGGATAAAAAGTTGTTTTCTTTTTTATTTCACCCGTTCGGAATATTATTTAAACTATATCGAGGAATTTTATTCATATTTCGTTCCGCGATTAAATTGTCGAATCGTCGCGTCGTGCACGTTGTGCAGTTTGATAAAAAAATAAATAAATAAATAAATAAATAAATAAACTCGAAATATTTTATTATTTGAATAAAATTTCAAAATCTTTTTTTTTTCTCGCTTTTGTTTCTAAATGCATTTTTGTTTTAATCCACGTATGTAGCACGGATAACGATATTTTTATATCGCGAGCTCATAACCCGAAATTTTTCGTCAATAAAAACGGTACAAACAAGATCTAAGTTCAATCCTAGTGACGCACCTTCGATAACTTTCGAAGGTAATCGCCTGTGCAATATTTTGATCTCCATGATTTGAATGTCATATTTATCATAAAGTATTAATTAATTTTTATTATAATTAATGTTTTATATAGCGAATTACACATTTTTAAAACAATTAACGTGTACATGAACAAAAAATATCATCGATTGAAAGAAACAATAGCCCTTTGTAAAATTGCCTCGCTCTTTACATGGATTAGAATTTTACGATAACTTAACATTTACACAAAAAGTATGAGCGTGTAAGTTTTTACATTATCAAAGTGCACTCGCTTCAAAAGTCAATAGCTCGGGCCGGGAACGTTTTCGAATTTTACGTCTGTCAAAGCCGGAGTAGTAGCGCAATGTCGTTTCCCATGTATATCTATCCAGGAATTCGTATATCTCTTTCGAGAAGATACAGCATATGCCAACGTTACCCTACGCCGGAGGTCAAATTTTCTTTATCTTTTTTTTTTTAAATTCATAAAATTTCGTGTCGCATAAGATGGACGAGATTTCAAACGCTTATCTCACGAGAAAGGAAGAGAAAGAGAGAGAGAGAGAGAGAGAGAGAGAAGGAAAAGATTTTTTTCTCATTTCTCCGAACGTCGTAATTTCTTATGACTTTGCATAAAAAATTTTCAATGAAAATTTTTATTTATAGGTGGGTCGACTTGATCAATCGAGTTACGATTTGAAAGTGTCATTTTTTAAACGATTAAACTTTGAAAAATTTATGGTGAAAAAATTTTTTTAAAAAAAGTCCACAAATAAACTGATTAAAATTTAATACGTATGATAAAATAAAGCTTATTCGTGAAATATCTAGCAACTTTGTCTCGTGAATTACATAGTGTTCCAGCACTTTCACAGCTCATTTACTGCACACGCGATTACCAAACAACGTACCAATAAACGATTTAAGAAACCCGTAACTGTACACCGTAAAAGCTTAAACTTATTCTTACAAATGAAAAAAGAAAAAGAAAGAAACTATAACTATCATCAAAATATAACTAAAACGCATTCAAATTCTGCATGTGTATATATATATATATATATATATATATATATATATATATATATATATATATCCTCCTACGTATATCCATTCTCGCGCGCTCACACAAAACGAAACAGCACTCGAAACGTTTAGCGCGAGTCGTAAAAGTGCAGAGCGATATCTCAGGGGCGTTTAAAGCTTTGGATTCCAACGTTTCGCGGGCGCGCGATAGATCTACATGGACTGGTAGGGGGTAGGCGGTGTTTACGAGGCCAAACGAATCGACGGTAAAAACGATGCCTGTTTTCCTCGCGCCATAAACAGAAAAAGAGAGGGATAGAGAAAATATAACGCCTCTTTTTCTCTCTCTCTCTCTCTCTCTCTCTCTTGCTTTCTCTCAGGATCGTTCGACTATTCATTCGTTTTTCTCCCTTTCTTTTACGATCGGTAAAGCCATTTCTTCCCTCTTTTTCGCCCTCATCATGATGGACGAGAATTTTGTAAACGAGGAAGAAAGACAATAGTTGTTTCGTGTTTTACGCGCGATAGATTACGTTATAGCTCGAATTTTTTCTATTCATTTGGTTGTAAAACAAAATGTATAATAAAATTTTATAGTATAAATTACACCGTTTATGATAAAATTTTACAATCGATACGATCGAATTAATAAATTTCGTTCGTTTAATATTCAGAGAGATATGAATATTAGGTTACAAAATCGTTTAAAACACCATAATGAAACCCGGGATCGAATAAACATCGGCGGATGCGAAATTTCAAGTTTAAATACAGTCCCAGCTTACACAAATGTATTTAGAATCTCAAAATTGCTTTCAAGCGAGTTTCAGAAGTTTCGAAGAGATACAGATCTTGTAAATTGAAATTTCCCTCGATCTAAGACCTCTCGGTTGAAATCGGCCAATCGTCGGCCAAAATCAGCCCAAATTCCCTTCGCGGAATTTTCCGGCAAAGATGACGCGGCAAAACCATGACATCGAACTCCGATATATATTCGAAAATTGGGTAGGAGTAGAAGAGAGAGAGAGAGAGAGAGAGAGTTCGAATCAGCAAGATTTCGCATAAATTATCAGCGATTGTGGAGTCGAGTCCGATGCGGAAAGCTACTCTGGAAGCGCAACTGTAATGTAGGTCGGAAATAAGCATATCTCTCGCAAGCTGATGCTCTTCGTGTTCAAGGTCTACGCATTATGTATACATATATACGATATATACATATCGTCGTTCACCGTTTAGATTTCGATAGTTCGTGCCCGATCATGCGCTACCCAACATTTTCGTCATGAAGCCAAGATCGAAGCGGTGACGTTCTCTAATCGTATCGTAAGCGCACCTATATGCAAGAGTTTGAATCGATGGGTACGGATAAACGGACAACCTTTGCCAACTTGGCGAACCCATGGATTTAATGAGTTCAAAATTCTTTAATGATTCGGTAACTTTTTTTTCGACATTCATTCGATTGTTAAAAGTTTTTCCAGTAACGCGCGAATATATCTTACCTTTCGACGTTCTAAAAATAGGTATTTTTCAATTTCTACAATTTTCGACAAAAATTAAATTTCCGGAAGCGTATATACACCACCATTTCGCGTACAAGTATCAAAATCGAACCCTCACTCACACACGATTTCCCGAATGCAGCGCGAGTTTTACACACTTACGCAAAATTCATATTGATGCAAGAGAGAGAAAGAGAGAGAAAGAGAGAGAGAGAGAGAGAGAGTAGTGCTTAGGCATGCAGGTAACCATAAACCGTTACGACGGCACCGGTGCGCGGATTATACGGGCGCAGCTATCCGCCCAAGAAAAGCCATTTCGTTCGGTATAAGGTACATAGGGGACACGACCCGAGCGCTCGTTTCTATAGAGGTATATATATATGCTTCACCGACGCGCACGCATACACCACAGGTGCATCATTTTGGTTTCGCGAGAGGAAGAAGAAAATAAAAGAATACGTACGTGTGCACCATACGTACGAAGACATAGGCGATAAGGTATAAACGGCGTGTGTATCGAGACCAAGCGAACGAACGAACGAACGAACGAACGAACGAACGACCGAGCGAAGAAGAGCGTTATTTTCGAGAAAGTGAGAGAGATAGATAGAGAGAGAGTGAGAGAGAAAGGAAGAAGGAAAGAAAGAAAAAATTCGCGAACGAGAGGGATTCATGGGTCCGGACGTAGCTTCGGGACACGTGACTTTTATGGCCGAATAGCGTGTATGCCGTACTAGTCTCTCTTTCTCTCTCTCTACCCCCTTCGGACTCTGTATATAAAATATCGGAGAATGAGGAGTAAAAGGAGGAGGAGTAACAGAACTCTCTTTCTTTCTCTCTCTCTCGAAGACTTTCCACCGGACAGCTTAGGTAAGTGTAGATGTGTGTGTGTGTTTGTATGTATATGTATGACCGCAACGAGACTATGTGAATCAATATTCTAATCTTTCCCTCTAGCCTCTCTGTCTTTCTCTCTCTCTCTCTGGCTTTGCTCCGAGCTTTTGCACATACGTGGCGTGTCGCTTTAAACTCACTCTATAAATGTTTCAAGTCAGACTACGTATATGTATATACATGCACATATATCCATACGCTTAAGCTTTCAGCTTCGAATAATTGCGAATTTTACTCTTCGCTCGAAATTTTGCAGCTCAAACGGCAAGAAAAATGAGAAGCTGCGACTTACTCTTGCTAAACATACCTTCCCCCCTTCCCTCCTCCTCGCTTCTCTCTTCTGCCCTCAAGGAAACGAGTTAGGAAAGTTCGACCGCATAATAAAAGCGAGTACATTTTGATGAAATTTGGGCAAGTTCTTTGCGCGCGAGTTAGTAAATGATGCATTATATTATACAATGAAATAAATTTTCAGCTACGTTTTCATCGTTGAAATGAGTTTGTTCAAAGATATATTTTTTTTCATCAAGACCCATTCATCGCTCTGTAATTATTATCAAATTTTCCATCCTTATAATTTGTCTTTATTAAAAAATGTTTTAAAAATTAAAGAAGACCGCGTTAATTTTACCGAGTCGATAAAGCATTCGAGATACAATATACTTTATTTTCCAATTAATCCCCTAAAATGATTTTAATTTATCGAGTTAATCGCGTTGCGTCTTCATCTTCCCACGTGTCTTTTAACCAAACATTTTACAATTTAACGAGCACTTACTCGCGCACAGCTAAACAAGTTGAGCAGTCGTCGCGCGCGACACTAATTAAAACTTTGATTTCCGTCTCTCGCATTTATGAAGAATAAAACTTTCGGCTGTTAATTTTACTACTTCTCCGCGACTTTTGTACTTTCTTACTTTGCTTTCTATATTGCTGTATAATTTGAAAATTTTACCCGCGAGTTTTGAAACCGTAATTTACTTCCTAACTTTTATTCCTCGTTGCAATATAAAAATATATAAATATTTACGTACAATTTCCCGTAAAAAAAAAAATAAAAAAAATAAAAAAAAAATAAAAAAAAATTATATTTTCATTCGTAAGATTTTTAAATGGTAATAAATCTTACTGAATATTATATACTAGCAAGAGTTTTATCATGAATGTCTACTTAGCCTGCAAGCCTGCATAAAATCTAATTAACGTTTTAAGCAACGAACAAGTACTAGGTGATTAAACGAGATCAAGTCGCTTGTATCGATCATCCGATGAGATTGCTATAACTAGTTAGTTTCTATGAAAATTACTTGGATAATCAAACAAGACATTTTCATCAACACCTCGCCTTATCAACGTTAATAAGTTTTGAAATTATTTGCAAGCGCGCGATTGAATTAAAATAAATCAAGATGCATCTTGAAACTTACTTGACTGTCGATAAAAGTATAAGTATAATCTAGCTTGGTAAACAATTTTTTTTTAATTTATAATTATTAGAAGGCATCATTACACGAGTATTATTTTAAACTACAAGCCGAATGAAAATATTAGTCGAATAATAAAATAAATCAACCAAAGATGACATCTAAACAGGAGCGCGGAACATCGACAAAGCACCATTCAAAATTGAGATCATCGGCGAAGCGAACAAAGGATCGATCATCCGCGCGCTTTTCACAAAATAGTCATCATAATTTAAGCTTCCTTTCAAGCTCCTTTTTCTTGCTGGGGTATGGCTGAGAAAGTGAGAGAAAAGCGCTCGTTAAACTCTCAAATCTTACGTCATAAAGCGCCCGCGCGCTCTTTATCCGACGGTTTGGCAAATTCCTCGTCACCGGATCGAGAGAACATCATCGTCCAAGGCGCGAAACGTCGGCCCGAGTAGTGTATACACGCATCGACTCTTCTGGCTGCTGGTATTGCGAAGATCGCCGAATAGCTCCAAAAGTTTTGATCAAACGCGCGGGATAGAGAAGCGGATATGCGTTGCCTTTCCTTGGCGTGCCGGCATTTTTCGCTTAGTTATCTCTCGCTGCTTATTCGACGGGCAAATGTTTGTTTGGTTTTCTCGAAAATCGTGGTGAAGCAAAATTTAAAATTGAAAGTGAAATTTTTTTTATTTTAAATACAATATGAAAACAAAAATTTTAACGATTTCGCTTATTTATTTGTTTATTATTTAAATAAATTATCTTCTATTTTAAATGACTAAATTATTAACAAATTTAATAAGACTTGAAGTTCTTTTATAAAAAAATAAAAAAATAAAAAAAAACATTTTTCATTTAGATGCACATTCTTATATATCATTTATGCGCTTGAGCGCGAAAAAGGATTAAAAATGCAACGGCGGTTAACTTTTCGATTCCGTGGAAGAGTTATTTCTTAAATTAAACGTCCAAAACTAATTTCGTCCGACAGAAAAATATATTCAGATGTATGCGGAAAGTTCGGTAAGAGTCTTACATATTTATAAATACGTACCGACTCGCTATAGTTAAAAAAGTGTGTTATTTTTTTCGCGATTAAGTAACAAAAGCCGCGCTCGCGCGTTCCATAAATATTGTTAACTAATTATTTCCAAAGAATTTAAAAAAAAAAAAAAAAAAAAAAAAAAAAAAAAAAAAAAAAAAAAACAAAATTTATAAAATGTTTCGATACGTCTTTCGGTCAACGCCTAGGCTTACGCGTCAACAGAAAGAATAAAATCGAATCTCGCGTTTGAAATTATCCATCGCTCTAAGCAGCGATTAATATTTTCCCAAAAAGTTCAATCGTCCCTCGTTTCTCAATCCGGGGCGGGCGCGCTTTTAATTAAATTAGCGCGATCGGATTCGCGGCAAAAAAGGCGAGCGTTTCCTCGTTGGCAGCGCGCGGCGCCTTTGGCGCGAATCTCCGAATCTCTTTTCCCTATCTCCGTCTCTCTCTCTCTCTCTCACTCGCTCGCTTACTCACTCGCTAGATTTCGACAAAGGTCAAAAGTTTATTTTTGCACCGATAGGCCGCGATGCACGCGAAGATTCGCATCGACCAATGTAGAAGCAGAGAGGAAGATGGAATGCCGATGCGTTTGCGTGTGTACGTGCGCGTTAATGTGCGTGTGCGCGAGTGTATTAGAGCTGCTGCTACTGCGTTGCATAAAAAGAAAAACGAAGAAGAAGAAGAAACAAAAGTATCCCGGCAGCAGAGGGGAGAAAATGAAAATTTTACTCGAGCTGTTGCCGAGACCGAAGCTTGTTATCTTTTATTGCCGCTACCGGAATTAGGTTTTCCGGTTGTAAAAGGGCTTTTTTCGGAGCAAATCATAAGCGATGCGTTATGTAACGTCGCGTACGCGATTTATTGACTGTTTTAAACTTATTTCTTTTTTTTTTTTTTTTTTCTTCTTTCGAGCAACCGAAATAACGTTATTTTGGACGAGACGTAAAACGTTGGTTTTAAACGATAATTAAAACGGTAATATAGGGATTATAAGCCAATAACGATCCGAAAATTATGTAACGACGCTTTTTTTATAGATTGCTGTTAATTTAATACTTGATAAGCTGCATGAAAAAAATTATTAAATTAAAATTATATTAAAATATTGCAATGTAAAATTTTATATATATTCTTTATAATATTATAATGCTAATGCATAGTTCAAGAAACTTGATTATAACATTTTCGTGCGTAAGGATTAATTATATTCATGGGCTAAAAACATTTCACGACACACTATATTCTTGTAAAGCTTCACAGGTATTAACCATAAAAAAATAAAGTTTATTAATTCGCTTTATCTTTCATTTAATTGATCGTGTGCTCGCTTATAATCCTAGAAAACGAAGGTTAATTAAAAACAGATCATTCGTTAATCCAATTGTTATCCATATTTAATTATACATTACTTCCATATTTAAACATTTTGCGAATATATAAAAAAATAAATAAATAAATAAAAGAAAAAAGAGTACGAAATAAAAGCAACGTTATTGACGGGCTAATTTCAACGGGGGAAAAAGAACCCAAAGAGCTAGGTAAACAGTGAAGGTGAAAGGGAGCAACTACATTAAGGAGAGTTAACGATCTTGCGCTTCTGCAGCCGGGCGTTAAGCATGTACACAAGCGCACCTATACACATACACACACACACACATACTCGCATGTGCGCCAACGGAGCGTGTACACGACCTTTCGCGGCAAGAGTAAATCCACGACGACGGCTAATTAACGGAGAGAGGGGCGCACGGGCATACAAATAAAGACGAGAGATAAGCAGCGGCTGTGGAAGAAGAAGACACCGCTAGGGACTCTAGCGCGAGATAAAAGACTTCAGCGAGAGAGGGGGGGGGGGAGTGAGGTACTTGACTTTTTGCTGATGCGCAAGGCGAATAAAAAAAACATGCGCACACGTATAACCCCAGCGATTTTTTAAACCGTCTGAAGTGCGTCGGTTTTACGATTTAATTCCTTTTTTTTATATCGCTACTTTTAATAAAGTTTTTTAAATAAATTAAATTTTTTGTTTTTCAAAACCTACTAGATATTGTATTTTTTTTTTTTTTTTTTTTTTTTGTGTCGTTTAATAATAATCAATCGTTAAAGATTTAACAAGACGATTAAAAAGCAATACAAAAAAAAATCTATTTAAAAAACTAATAGCAACGACAAACCCGCATAAAAAATTTTAATTTGACGAAGCACAAGTTTTATCGCGATAAAAAGAAATATATATATACATACAGAATTCTAACGCGCGGTACATTTTCAATCATATCGAATTTCATTATGAACTCGACATGTTCGACCGTTCGATCGATCAGATTCGTTGTTCGAACTGCTGCGCGAATGCACTTATGGCGATGTAGATAAAAGCCGAGAGAGAGAGAGAGCAGACAAGAGCACTGTATATCCTATGCTTTGAAATATTATAGATTGCACTTTATTTATTACCTGAACACCAGTAGCTCCCGATCATCGTATTGATTTATTGAGATAATCTTTGTTTTTCTTTATCAATTTTAACTGTCGACTGTCAATTTTTATATATTTATTTTAATCGTTATTAATTTTATCATCAATTTTAAAACAATTTATGTAACGTTTGTCAAATTAATTTAATACAAAACGTATTTAGAGCAAAAAAAAATCACGAACGACCAAAAATAACGTTTAGCTTCCAAAAATCAAGTAAAAATACACGCCCCTGTGACAAATAAAAATAAAAAAAAAAAAAAATAAAAAAAATAAACTAGAACACAACGACAGACAAATGTCAACGTCCTTAACGATCTCGCGAGCTCATCCAACCGTTCAATGATAAAACTCACCGGATGGACATTTTCCATAAAAGTCCAAAAGAGGCAAACGCAACAAGCGAGCTCAAGAACGCAAGCCAAATCGACGAGAGGGCGCATAAACTAATTAACGAAACGAGACGCGGCAAAGAGAGCGCGCCAAAAAAATAAAAAATAAAAAAAAAAAAAATCAAAAAAACAAAATAAGAAGAAAAATATATTAATACATATATATGTACGGTCTATGTATAAACCACATCCCACGGTACTATACGGAAATAGACGCAAATACGAGAGATAGAGAGAGAGAGAGAGAGAGACAGAGAGAGGGCAACGCGTACAAGTGCAGCAGAGCAGCGGTACGTAACGCGCGGGGACGACTATAGGGTCAGAGATCCGAAGCGGCGATGCGGTGCTCGTGTGGATAATTATAAACGGCGGAGAGTAAGAGAGAAAGAGAAAGACAGAGAGAGAGACAGAGCGCGTGCGTGTTAAAAGGTACTATACATACTCTCTCTCTCTCTCTCTTTCTCTCTCTCTCCCCACCGTCCCTTATACAATGACGTTGAATTCCGTTTAACGGACTTGCTCGATTTTAACTTTACGACATAGCTCTATGCGCGCGTGTGTGTTATGTCTACAGTTTACCCGGGACGAATTGTACGCTCGATGTCGTTCGTAAATCAAGACGAAACTTTTATAATATGTAGGTATATATATATATTGCGTAAGTGAGAGAGAGAGAGAGAGAGAAAGGGATGACGAAGAAGGCTTAAGTGCATGTTTCGGTTGAAATAATTGAGAAACGTTTTGAATTAAGTAAATTTCAATTGCGCGTGAAGAATTTTTATCGAGCGAATTTTATATTAGATAGTTCTAGCTATTTTACGAAAATACGGACGAAAACATCAATCGATTACTTTTTCTTAAATACTTGAATACCATAACCTTTTAACGAATATTATTCCGTGTAATTTATCAAGAAAATAGCTGCGAAAATTCATTCTTCCTCTCCCCCTCCCGTCTACTTTTTTTAAATTTAAAAAAAAAAAAAAAAAAAAAAAAAAAGCGCTTACACGAACTTGGCTTGGTTAACGGCAAGCCAACGACGTCTCAAGCAGAAACACGCGCGTATATATAACTTGATGTAATGAATTATGAACAAGTATCACGTAGTAAAACGTGATGCATATAATATATATGACGGGTGTCCGCATGCGCTGAATAAGACGGCAATGGTATCAAGAATTCAACTATTCGCTCGTTCTACTACCTCTTCGGTATATATATATATATATATTTGTCTTAACGCCCCGAAGTGTATGCATAAAAAATGATTTTTTATTGATTCATAAACCAGCGTTGTTTTGTTAAAGGTGAGTTATTAACCTTTGAACAATAATTTCATTTTCGATTGAGTTACTTATGCAAGCGTTGCGTTGGTTCGTTAAATATGAAACAGAAATAATAATTGGATGAGTGAATAACTTTTAAAGCTTTTAAATTATTTCGATTAAAATGCTTACGACCATTGTATCTTAATTACTCAAATTGTGTGCTATACACATTAATTTTTATATTTTTGCATTACTTTATTTAATAATAATAATTACAGCAAGCCATCGATTACTTTAATACTGCAAGCAATATTACGTAATCAACGCGAAGCGCCTGAAAATAGATAAAAAAAAAAAAAAAAAAAAAAAAGGAAAAAAAAGACAATTTCCCAGCTAATTTTCAGCAAACGAGCTGGGAGGACTTTTGGCAGGTTGCATAACCGTATCAGCGCGCGCGCGCGCGGCTATAGCGTCGATTGATTGGAGCCGATGTCGCGCGAGCGCGGTTCCAACGCGCGAACCTCGCGAACATCGCTTAATCGTTCCAGCTGCCAGAGCTTTCCTCGTTGGTCTATTTCGAGCTCGCTTCCCCCCCCTCTCTCTCTCTCTCTCTCTCTCTCTCTTTTTCGCGCGCGATGTGTACCGTCTAGCTGCTGGTGAAAATCGCCCGCAGAAAAAGAGAACGCGTATATATACGTGTGCACGTGTGTATGAACCTTCGAGGTGTGGACCAAGTTGAAAATTCATGCCCTTTTTTTTCTCCCCTCCGAGTTTTTCACACGTATGGTTTATGTTACGTTCTACTGGATTTTTTTTTTTTTTTTGTTTTTTTTTTGTTTTTTTTTTTTTTTTCATTTAGCAAAGTTTCGACTTTTATGCATATTTCAAAGCGAAGTTGAACCTTCAGGGTGAATGCGGAAGTTTTTGCACCATTCGTGTAATTGAAATAAGTTTAATCGTATTTCAGATATATAATCTATTAATTATCGGGATAAACGTAGGATGTTTTTGTTTATTAAGAACAATTTCGTTTTGACGATAATTGTAATTAAACAAAGTCTTAAATAATAAAAGATACGGCAGTGATCTGTTTCCAATAAATAAGCATTGCCAAATACTATTTTAAGTCGCGCTAAAACGTTGAATATTAATAAACCCTACACAACAACGTAATGGCTTTGAAAATTTTATAAAAAATTTCCAATGAAAATACTAATCAAAGGTTTTGAACGAAAAAAAATCGATATCGTCGATATGCGTATATAAATTCATCCACGAAAAGCGGCATAACGACGTTTCTAAAATAATTCAAAGCGAAAATTCCCTCGATAAACAAGCACAATTCCGTAGAGCCGCGCGAGCGCATTGATCATAAAACATCTTTGAACCCGGGAATCCGTTGCAGCGTACGTGCTTTGCCGACTGTCAAAACTTGTCAAAATAAACCCAGAAAAAGAGAGAAAGAGAGAGAAAGAGAGAGAGAGAGAGAGAGAAAGAGAGAGAGAGAGAGAGAGAGAAAGAGGAAAAGATATATAACGAGTGCGAACAGAAAGCAAAAGAAAAAGGACGCAAAAATAGAGAGAGTGAGAGAGAGAGAGAGAGAGGCGTTCAAAGAGGAACAGGCGGAGTCGAAGAGGAACGAACGACATCCACTCGTCAACGGCAGCGGCAGTCGCGCGAGTCGGCAAATATAGATACGGGGAGAGTTTGACAAGTCAGCCGAAAACAAAACGTATACGGTCGACTTCCTAAACCGAGTCCGGCTCTCTGCAAATCTAAACGACACGAGAGCCAAAAGAACGAACGCAAGCCGAAACGCAACGAGGAATGGTCATTAAAATGGACGGCTGTGTACTATTTATTAAGCTTTAGGATTACGTATTGAGCGGAGGAACAACGTGGCATACGTTTAAATCATTTCTTTTTCTCCTTTCTTTCTTCTTTTGGTGAAAGCATAACCAAGCCACAGTTCAAGAATTATCATCTTACGTAAATATAATAATCTTTTAAGTTCACATTATTTTTCCCATAAAATTTTAAAATTATGCTGTTCACAAAAAAGAAGCCCGGTAAAGATTCGCAATTCGGAAATTAAGCCCGTTAATCTCAACTTTACCTCAAATGAATGCCTTTGATGTAAATTACCGGGAATAATAAACAACCGTTACGCGTAATAAGTATAGAATTTAAAATAATTTGACGAACTACGTTACTTCAACATACGATTAACGTAAACATTAGAAAACTGGATTGTAAGTAGATTGAATAATATTGAAAGTCGATCTTTAAGTAGAACATGTTCGAATTGGTGAGACGAGACAACGTAAAATTGTTGCATCTTACGATAATGTTATTTTTATATAAGGTTTAAATATTTCTTTTTTCGAGATGAAATGAAAAGTATTTTTTTTTTTTTTTTACCATTCAGCTACGCAAACATAAAGATAATTATTCTTTCAAAAAATGATAATAGCCGTATTTTCACCTGTAAAGCTTCTAAAACTAAAAGTAAAACGAACAATCGTGAAAAATTATTTACAGAAAATCCAGGCAACACACTTGACAACAAAACGTTATCCTATACACGAGCCAGCTTATCATCCATTCTCATCTCGACAAATGTACAAGCGAGACGCGAGAAAAAAGCGCAGTTAGAGAGACGAAAGCGAAAGAGAAGCCCACAAGAGAGAGAGAGAGAGAGAGAGAGAGAGAGAGGGAGAGAGTCGGCTTAGCGAAAGGTTTAAAAGGTGCTATGTCGAAGGAGGGGGAGAGGGCTGTTCGACAATAGCGCTCATAATGGCGCGGCCCGAGACTCAAATCCTAAGCGATATAAAGCCGAGGACGAGTTGGCAGCTACGGCCTTCCGGGCGTATTCTCGTTCCCCTGCCCTCTTCTTCTTCTCTCGCGTGCCTTCGTCGCCTGCCCTGGGCGCCTCCTTTGTCCTCGGAAACCTCTCCACGGACGAGAACGCCTCCGCTTCTTCTTCTTCTTCTTCGTCTGCTTTGCCGCGACTTTAGCTTCTTCATCTAAGTTTCTTTCTCTTCCTTCTCCTCCTCTTTCTCTTCCTCATTCTCTTCTACCTCTTCGCACTTCACTTGGTCGGCGTTGTGTATCCGAGCGTCGATCGCTCGACCCGAATTCACGCGGCCTCGTTTCTTTCTTTCTAAATGCCGTTTTCTGCATGCTTTCTAAGTCTCTTCATCGCCTTCTTTTCTTTTCTCTCGTTCGTTTCGAAAAGTGCTTGTTGCTTTGCGTGAATGTAAAACATCGTGTTCCATTCGAGCAATTACTTTTCTTTTTTTTTTATTTTGATTTTTTTTTTTTTTTTTTGACAAAGTTTTCTAGATAAAAAATATCTCGAATTTCTTTCATGATTTGTATCATTTTGAAAAAAAAAAAAAAAAAAAAAAGGAAAAAAAAGATGATATTTACTTATAGATGGTGTAAATAATATCTTAACAAATTTTTTCCAAAATTTAATACCTTTCAAAAATTTTTGTGAAAATCTGCTAATAAAATAACTGGTTTGCGCTGTATCGTTGAACTTTGTTTAATAAATAAACAAGCAACTTATTATTTTTTTTTTTTTTTTTTTAATAATAAGCATCTATAAATATATTTGCTTTAATAGCACTTACCACGTAATGGATTCGAGTCTTATAATAATTTATAATAATTATCTCGATTAAACGCATACCCAACGAGATCTAATTTAGTAATTTAAAGGGCTCGATTAAAGTTAAATATCGTACAAGAACTGTTGAGCGTTCGAATACATTTAATTGGGGAAAATTTGCCGAATTTCTTAATTCGGATACGCCGAGGACAAATTTTATTGTCTCTAAGGCGCCAAATTCGCTAACGTTCCTTAATTTGGCAACGCGCACGCGCTTCTCGTGAAAATGCGCCTTGTCAACGTCTCATTGTTCTTGGCTTATTTTCGATCCATAAAACTAATTTTAATTCAATGTTGCATAAATTAAACGTAACAACACGCCTCATGATGTGCTCTACCTTTATTTAATTGGCCCTTGCTAATTTAAATGCTTGTGAAATGACTTTAATATTCGAATAAAGTTTTTTATTTTTTTTTTTTATTTTCCGTTCTTATACAAAATTTAAGCGTGAAATTTATTTATGATTTACATTTACATCATTTGTTAATCAATTAAACAAAATTAAAGTTCAAAATGAAAACATTTATCAACTTTACTATCTTCGAAGTATTTTTACAAATTGCTAAAGATATGCAAGCCTCTTCGAAGTACGCAAACTTCATAAAAGAGTTACACATGGTGAAACATGCGCCTTCTATACTTAGCTAATAGATATCTATACAAGCAACGCTACCATAACACAAAATTTATGAAATCATAAAACACGTAATTTCTAGTTACTTTTGTAGATACTGCCGAGTGCAAGTTGCAAAAAAAAAAGAAAAACAACAAAGCTCAAAGATAATTCTACGAATATGCGCTTGTGAAAAAAAAAAAAAAAAAAAAAGACCCAAAAAAGGAAAGAAAAAATGCAACATCCTTCCTAGTACAGCAAACGCATTCGGCTTTTTGACCGAGCCGATGTAGTCTAGGTTCTATTTTCGAGTAGCAGTCTCTCCTCTCTTCTTCTTCTGCTTCTTCAGGGCAGTGATTGATTGCCCTAGAGCCGGCGCGCTCCCGAGTATTTCGAGCGGCCGGCATTGTGCGACTGTTGTTCTCGATCCGCGCCGTCGCTGTCTATCCCGTTAACCAAGACGAAAACGACGAATAGCGGCCGTTGCCGCTGACCCGCTACTGATTTATGGCAACAATGTGCGAGTGCATGAATCCAAAACCTTGATTTCCGGATTATTCTCTTCTCCCCTTTTTATTTTTCTAGTTTGCCCCGCACAGTTCGTTAGCAATTTTGCTAAGAATGGAAAAGTAAGGAAATTCGTGTGCTTTCTTTGAAGAAAATACATTGCGCGTTTGAGAAATTGCTTTTTACTCAAAATACGATTAGGGCGATTGTTTGAAAGATAATAGATTACTAAGATAAATAAAATTGTAGTTGATTTTACAATTACATTACACATTCATTTGTGAAATGATTTTATATTAATTCTTATGTAGGTAAGCAAACTATTTCAATTTTTGTACTTGGCAGCAAATAAACATTTAAAGGAATTTTATATAAGTAAATTAAGTGCCACTTAATAAATGGATAAAATAAACTTACCTCGTTATCTGACGGTGGCTCTTCATAGTCTGACAGACTATCCTTGAAGACAAAAATGCTGTCGGATGGATCTAATTGTCGACCATTGCCAAATTGTGTTTGCCTGTCAGAGCAAAACTGACTTGGCGTAGTAGTTTCCACCATGGTTAAGTTACGCATAGAGTATACCTCAGAATTTATCCACTTTGTCACTGACTTAATACAAATTTGGCAGTGCAGAATAATTTGAAAGTCAAAAAACTTTATACCCTAAAATATAAAGATAATTATAAATAAAAACATTAAATAATATTGTTCTTACTTAAATTTAAAAATTAATTTTTTTAAATAATACAACAAATGATTCAGAAAATATTTTAAAGACGCTACTTAAGTTAAAAAAAAAATTGAGAAGTAAAATTAAAAAATATTTGAATTAGTTGTGAAATTTTTTATATTTTATTATTTATCAAAAAATGAATTTAAAATTTTCTTTTAAATATTGATATAAAGAAAATACATATTTTTTTTTTTTAATTTAATTTAACTGTTATTTATCAAAACTTTAAATACAATAATAATGTGCGAATTTCAACCCACATGTTTTATAAAATCCACAACAATAAAAGTTTGAGGTTAAGTTGAATAATTCTACTAAGTACAAATAAAAGTTTAATATGCTTAACAGTGCTTTTGAACGACATTCAACATAAGAAAATTTTAAAACAATGTACACTTACTGTATTTTTCAATATTACAAATGAGTTATATATTTTTTTCATTAAAATAAACTTAACTTATAAAAATGTATAAACTAGCAAAAATATGCCGATTTAAACTTATAAGTGGTGCCCCCAAACGGTATAATTGATAATTTTTTTCTCAAATGATAATAGAAACAAATATTTTTTAAATTTTATTGTAGATGGAGAATTTAAAAAAATTATTTTACTAATTAAAATATATTCAAATTATTTAAATTTTTAGCATATTGTTTCTTATTTAAAAAAATAATATTAAATACTTTTTAAAGCATAATTTTTTATTAACAAAATTGTTAAGAAACAACAATTTGTTAAACCTGTTTCTCTTTAGTTAATAGTAGGGTTGATTTATTAAAAAGGATGAAAAATAATGTATTTTGTAAAATACAAATAAAACTAAACTATAATTATTATTGCATTATTTTAAAAACGTATAAATTTTATGTATAAAACAATTTTTATATAAAAGTAATATAATACCTTGTCACAATAACGTGCAAAATTGCACTTAATCAATTATATTTTTGGTATAATTATTCTAAGAAATTATCATATTTTCTGGTTTTGTAGGTAAAACTGTATTTGAGCATTGTTTTAAATTAATATTACCCTTAATATTATTTTCAAACCTACAATTTTGTATAAAAATTTCAGATATATTTTGTAAAATATCTACATTTCCTACTTGTGAATTGTTTATATCTTCACTTTCTATTCGCATTCCATACTCTTTACAATTTAAAAATGAACAATTATTAGCTGATAATCTAGATTTACTATTGAGCTGAAAAAAAAAGCTTTATTAAATTCATTATATTTTATAATCACACATAGTGATACAAAAGGTGTATTACTTGAATTCCCTCAATAGAATCATCAAAACTGCAGTCGTGTAAAACTGCTTCAGCTGCAGTATGAACAACAATGCATGTTCCTAATCTGACAAATTGAGTATTTTTTGCAATTAACTTTGCACCGGATAAAATAACAATTCCCAATTTTATTACACTTGGATTAGAAACAGTAACACAACAATTTGTTAATTTTAATATTCCTTTCCTTAAAAGTACTCCAGCTTGTAAATCTTTTAAATCTATTGTAATATTCTCCAAAAAAACCTAAAATAGTACATATTCAACAAATAATATTAATATTGCTAAAATTTTTAATTCATAAAAAATTTGTTATAATTAAATATTTTATTTAGAATCGCAACTAAAATGAATTTACCTCTTTTCCACAAAAGTCCAATAAAGATGGTCCGCTTTCAATTTCTTTTGGTAATACAATTGTTGATTCTACATGACTTATGCCCCTTATTGTTCCACCTTCCTCTAAATTTCCTGCACCTCTAATTTCATGTTCTCCTTGGCCAATAATAATGATATCACCTGTATCTGCAATATCTAAAGCTTCTTGCAGACAATTAGAAGTTCTACAAAAACAAAAACAATAATTATTACATATAATAAATAACAAATGTTATATCTTACTAATATTTTTTAATTTTTCAAGTATTTAAATTTAAAATTTGTTATTTATATTTATTAATAAATAAAAAATATACTTAGTGAATATATTAGATGGAAGAAAATCTTGAGTTGATTTTAAAGCTTCTATTGTCTCTTGTAAAGATCCACCTAGCCATACAAAATGAGCTTCTAAGTGTCGACCTCTGCTTTCTCTTCGTTTAATTTCTATTTCATTACCATTAAAATTTTGATTTCTAACAAGCATTTCTCGCATTGCTGGATTCTCTAACACTTCCATTTCAGTCTTTATTTGTTGAAGTCGAAAATGTAATTTCATCAACTGACAAGCTTTATCTTCATCAACTACTTTTTCTTTTTCATCTTCATCATCAGAAATTTCTAATTCTAACTTTGCTATCTTTGCCTGAATATCACGACCTTCTCTCATTAAAGTTCTTATCACATCACATGTCTTTTTACATACAGCTCCTCTTTTCATATCAAAGAATAATCTAAGTCTAATTTCTAAATGATTAGCAACCCAATCTGTCGTTTCATCATCATCTGTATCCCAGGACATCCATAAGTAATTGTAAAAAAATCGCAATTGATCTATGCATTCTGCAGTAGCCATTATATCTAACGCTGAATTTTCTTGTTCTTTTGTTGCATAAAGTTCCATTAAAGGTACATCATACTTTTCAGGTAGATGAATGTCATCTTGAACTGCTACTACTTTTACTAATGCAGAAAGTTCTGCAAAGTCTATATTTTCTACTTCTACAGCAACTATAGTAGGATAATGAATTTTAAAGTCTTGGCAACTTAAACGAGGAATTTTCCAAAGTGCTTGCCACCCAACAGGTTCAAGAACAAGCTCTATGTGATAAGCCCATTCAGCACGAATCTGTGATGCAGGAACAATATTCTCTCGATTAGAAAGAATGTTTGTAAATTCCGCAAGCCTTTCTTGAAGGGATTTGTCAAATATGAATATTTCCATTATAATTGATCTAAAAAAAAAAAGAATTATTTTTTTTAATTATCTTTACTAACTGTAAATAAAAATATTTAAAATACTTAAACAAACATGTATTAAACGTTATAAAATTAAGTGATATTTAAATTACTTACTTTTATATCTTTATTAGATACGTGCTACTTTTAAAACAATTTTTTTATTTATGCTAAAATTGCACTAAGAGTAAGAGTAGTTATTACATGTGAAAATGAGCTTGACAGTTGAGAAGTTCACGTTTTGTTTTAGATATGATGTATGGATACGCGCTAAAATGCGTTAAAGTTGTCGTATTTTGAATTCCTTGCCACTACGTGAGTCAGAATTGACTCTGGATCTTATGCATTATATTTAGTTTTGCATATAAAACATATTTTATCGCTAATTTATTATTGAAATGATATTTTAAATTCAAGTTTACATTAAATATAACGTATTTATTTCTAAAAATTAACTTTAAATGTAAATTTTAATTATATTTTTTCAAGTCGAATAATAAATCTTACGGTTTGTAAAAATATATTATTAGTATAAAAAATTAATTTATATAAATATGCCTGTCTTCATAATTTATATACATTTTAAAATATCGATCATTTTAAAAAAATTATATATGGCTTTAAATATTATTTAATTATGTTATTAAATGAAGACCGTTTAAGACCGTTAAGAATTAAAAAAAATGCGTTTTAAATCCTCTGATTTGATTACTATATTTTCTTTTTATGACCATTTTACTTAACAAATAACCAAGTCCCGTAAACTCAACTATAAAATCGTCAAGCTAGCTCATCCAGTATTGTTCTCATTGTTATTACGTCTTACGATCTCTTAATTTCTAGAGTATACTTATAAAATGTAGATATACACTTGTATTTTTCTTTAATTAGATATAGAATTTTTTCATACAAGTCGAAATTATAATTAATTCAATAAATAACATTTAAACATTTGCGAATTATTCACTTCGCTATTCAACTCCCGCCAATTCTAAGGAAGCTTCAAATCGGAAACTGGAAACCAATACCAACTATACCGACAGAAGAAATAATATGATTTTTTCTCCAAATTATTAAGAAATTACTCTACATTATAACTGTCACATTATATCTCTATAATTATTTATTTTTTTAAAATTAAGAATATACCATCGCTCAGATCTGACATTACTCATTTTAAAAAAATTTTGTATATATTTTATAATTATAATAATAATTTCTCATTAAAATTTAATTGTATACATTATAATTACAAATATCTGCTCAACTCCTTGTTGCAAAAATTTATCATAATTTCGTATGTAATATAACTTTTATATCAGACTGTTTTAACCCTGCTAAAAATATTCAATTAAAATTTATTGAAAACGATTGAAATTTGTTAAAAACTATTTAAATTTAATCGATTCTAATAAATTTCTATATGTTTTAATAAATTTTAATCGAATTTTTTCAGCAGGGAAACGTGGCTGATACGATTATTTCTAATGTTGTGCAGAAAAGGTTGACAAATCTTTTCAAATTTACGCGTTTTACATAGAACACCATAAATATAAAAGTTATTGATACTGTTGAAGAGATGGTTTTTGATTTTGAGCATGCAAGGCCTGTGACAGTTAGTTTTTGTTTTTTTAATTGAGAGAGCGGCTGTGTTTCGAACAAATCCTTTTATATATTTTGTATTTTAACGTATAATAAATTTACTAACATATAAATAAACTTTTATATAATGTTCATATAAACACGAGTATGGTATTTTATTTATTTTACCTAGGAAAATGAATAATCTTTAAAAAATACATATAAATATACATCAACAAATTTAAACAATATTTTTATATTGTTTATTTAGTAGGAAAACTTGTTAAATATAAATTTCAACAAATTTATACATATTTGAAGAAAAATAAAGAATAGTTATCCAAGCAATAATTAAAAGTTTAAAAAATTGTAATTTTAAAAATAATCGAAAAGCGCTAAGACTTTCTGCCATAAACATATAAACATAAGCCACGAGTTCCATAAATTTCAACACATTTCAAGATAATGGACTAAGCGCATTAATTTCTCACGACATTGTAGATAACGCGACTTTGATTATTGCGAAGATCATTAAGAACTAAAAAGTGCATCTTGACTGGTGCGTGAAACCGAGCAACTTTCTCTCTCTCTCTCTCTCTCTCTCTCTCTCTCTCTCAATTTTGAAGTAACTAAAATTTAATTACTTGTGTTAATTATGGACTAAAATCATAAGGTTTTTTTTTATTTTCGTTGATAATTAGCTATTTTTTAACAAATGCCTGCTGTCTCTGTTTATAAAAATAAATGTAAAATTTTAAAAAATGTAGATAAATGTAGATAATTAAACGTCTTAAGTAAGAGGAATAAAGATACGATGATAAATAAATAATTGGAGTAACTATATTAAACAATCATTTATTTAAAACTTTGTAATTCTTTTGCTCCTATTTTATGTGTTCTTAAGACTTAAAAAAGTTGATTATTTTAAATAGAATAAATTCAGTATCAAGAGCAAAAATTAGATAACACCTTAAATAATTATCAAGAATATTTATGCGAGTAAATACTTAAAAAAAAAAAATTCATTACGAAATGTATAATAAAATAATATCATGGAATTAGTAAGCTTTTATCGACATAATTGACAACCACAGCATACATAAGAAAAATCGTCGCCCAAATATGACAAAATCTTTATCTCCATAATTTTCTCGCTGTAATCAGCGTAACCTCTAGCATTTAACATTTTTCCCTGAGATAATAGCAGAGCGAATAATCATCTCTCTGTCTTTATAACAGTCCGATAGCGTACGTTACGCCGAACGTATCAAACGGCTTTTCTAACTTGCTTACGCGCTCCGTTACTCTGCGCTCGCGTTATTATTTATAAGCCGGAAAATTTATTTTTAAAATTATGGATATTCAAGACAAAGTTGCCATAGTCACCTGTGGAACCAGTGGAATTGGATTCGCAACCGTCCAAGCGCTTTTAAAACACGGAGCCAAGGTAATATCTTTCGTAAATTTTTTTCTCGTAATAATATCATAATACTTGGAGAAAGAAAGTCACGATAACGTATTTGCACCAAACGTGCAGTTTTAATTTAAAAAAAAAAAAAAAAAAAAAAAAAAAAAAAAAAAAAAAAAACCCGTTTAAATTTCACAATGATGAGGAAAATGATAGTTTTAATAACAGCTGACATTGAAGTTGACTTTGAAAATTTTCGCATGATATTATTTAACCTATACGTACCTATGCAGATAGAATTCTGTTGTTGTATGTAATAAATATTATATATATATATACATATTGTACATTTTTACATAATTAATTTACAATTTAATATTAAACGAAAGTAGATGAATTATCGAACGAAATAAATTATAAAACGACAAAATTTTTAGTATGTAGCGATTTTCGATCTAGACTCGGCGCAGGCACGCGCTGCCTCGTGCATAGAAAAGATTGAGCGAGAATTTGGAAAAAATCGCGCCGATTATTACACCTGTGACGTGACGATAATCAGTGAATTTGCGGGTAAGATAATTTTACTTTTCACGATAAACTATAAAAATTTTTATTTATCCTTTAACGATTCTGCATTTTGAACACTTTAGCTCGTTACGACGAAATCGTGGGTATGCAAAGCACGGTTGACATACTCGTCAATTACGCGAGCACTGCCAGCGATCCGAGAGTTCATCACATCGTCGACATTAATTTGGTAAGTAAATAATCTGCGTGTATTGGTAGGTAATATTGATTATATGTATAAGCGAAAACGATTTATTAATAGATCGTACTATAGCGCCATGATATTGTATACAAGTCGTCTTATGCTGAAAATAAATAAAGATGTTATGCTGATAAATTATAAGTTACGATGATTTTCATTAAGATAATAAAAGATTCATTTATAAAATGCAAATAAACGTTTAAAATGTAATTTTCATTTTAAATTTCCAGACAGCGGTAATAAATTGCACTTTAATTGGAATCGACCGAATGGGAAGACACCTTAATGGCAAAGGAGGAGTTATCGTTAACGTAGCGTCAATATTTGGCCTTACACCTTCGCCAGCATTTCCAGTTTACACTGCGACAAAATACGGCGTTTATGGATTCACGAAATCGTTGAAGGTTCGTTAATACAACTTGTTGAAAAATTGTTATGAAAGTTTTTCATAATTTACAATTATTATTTACTATAAAAATTAACCTTTTTTTTTTTTTTCAAACGATCATTTTTAGGATCACTACAAACATCTCGGAGTTCGCGTGGTCGCAGTATGTCCCGGTCTAACCGAGACCAGTCTTCTGCATCAAAATTTGAAAGAAAAAAAGCTCGACTTTATACCCGATAAATTTTTGGACGAAGCTTTTCAATTTTCGAAATATATTCAAAGGTAATTGCATAAAATTCAACAACATATATAGTTACAAAATTTAAAAGTTTTTTTTTTTTTTTAAAAAACAATCCAATCATTTATCAGGCCGGAAAACGTCGGTGCCGCAATCGTAAAAATGATAGAGGAAGCCGAAGCCGGAGCTGTTTGGGTATCCGAAGATAACGAATCGCCTTACGCCGTGAAAGATCCAAAATCTTATAAAGAAAGAGGAGTTCCAGTTTGAGAAGAGAGATAACATAATAAGTGTTGTTTTTAAGAATCTTTAATATTTATTAAATTTAAAAAATTTTTCGTTACAAATTTGTCCAGTTAAATTGTACATAAACTTAAATATAGAAGTCTTTTAAAAAATTTGTTTTTTTTCTCGTTTTGGTCTCGTACCTATTTATTGATTGACTCGCTTTTTTTTGTAAAAGATAAAACTTCGGTAACTAATAAAATAATCAGATTTACTATTTAAATCTTACCTACTAATAAATTATACGTTATAGAAGTTTTCGACAACAATTTTAATTTTTTATAACGATAAAAAACGTTTAAATATGTACAATAAGATTACAGTCTTTTTTATTTAAAGCAGTTTACGTAATTTATTTTCAACACAATTTATTAATTTAATTAATGAATATTTAAATAAATTTTATGTATTACTTTATATAGTTTGTTAATATTTTTGTTTATTTTTGAATATTAATTTGCAAATATTTTCATGTTTATTTATCGTTTAAAGGTGAGAAAATGTAAAAATTTATTAAATTTCAATTTTAACAAAATATTTACAATTGCGAGAAGAATATACAATCAATTCCAATACACGAAATTAACAACAGACGGAAATTGATTGATAAGAAAAAAAAAAATTATTAACGAACGATCTACTAAATTTATTAAAATTAACATCAATGTATTACAAAAGAACATTTTTACATTACTTCTATCCTACCGACCCTTTTACGAGGTTTCGGTACAGGCACTTCGCTCTCAATAATAAAAGTAGCGTTGCTTTTATTCGAACTCACTTCACTTTCGGGTGATTTATTTTCTTTACCCACAACATAAGTATCGTCGCTTTTTAACGATTCGACATCCAAAATCTCCTCGCTCGGAAAGTCTTCCTTTCCATCGACAATCGTCTCAAGTGAATCTTTGAATCCTGATTCCGTATCGGCGTAATCGATTTTTTCCAGCTCCAATCTTTCAACGATGAATTTATCGTGAATGACAGATCGATTCGAGTTTGAGGATTCATCGCTGAATTTTGAAACTTTTCTATTGAAAGCAACGCTGTCGGAAAAAGCCTTGGAAAATTCGATATCCTTTTCCGTTGGTGAACACGCATTCCTTGCACTTCTTGATCTTTGACGATGTTTTCTTATTTTTCTTCCGTGTTTCTTTGGCTCTTTAACGGTTAGATCTTCCAATTCGAAAGCTTGAACTCGCTCTCGGGGTCGACTCCTTTGACTTTCTTCGAAAGTATAAATTGATGAGTTTCTCGCTGATTCTAAATCCATCGCTGGTGATTTTTGATTAGTTGCGTACATTAAGATTCGATCGATCTTTTCGATTATTCCGTTTAATCTGTTCATGCTTTTGGCTTTTAAAGTTGGCCCAGAGTCCATGAATTTTTGTAATTTTCCTTTCAAATGTTTACGAACATCGTCGTCATCCTTATAGTTGTTCAGTAAGTGACCGACGGAACCGATTTGACTAATATTCACCGATGAATTTAAACTTCTCACCGATAATTTCTCTAAATTTCTACCGCCATTCCTAATGACCATTGATTCCTTCAGTCTATTAATTGAACTTGTAGACATTATGCTCATCGTGTTAGACAGTAATTTGAGACCTACATTTCTACCGTCTGCATCGCGATCGAATTTCAATATTTTTACCGGCAGAGGAGCGCCGTAAACAGCAAAAGCAACGACGTGGTCGTAAGGATGATAATCAACGCAGGTAATGGCCTTTTCGTGGCTGTCAATTTCGTAATTAGCAATTAGTTTACCGCTGTCGATGTTCCAAACGAATAACGTCGAATTTTCGCCACCGCAAAAAAGTAAAGTGCCGCAAGGAGATATACAAGCTGTTATGTGAATTCTAAAAATTAAAACGCGTTATTCATAAATTGTTGGAATTTATTATCTATATATGATACTGAAAATAACGTATACCTTTGATTTTTTAGTCCTTCAAATTTCTTAACGACAACTCCAGATATTAAGTCTACTAATCTCAAGCCATTATTTCTCGAATGAACGATTAGCCTTGATCCCAACGGATGCATTAAAATTGTATTAATCGGAATGCCTTCCAATTCTCTTATTTTGACTTTCCGAATCATCTGCCATTCTTTTCTGATAGGCGATCGTCGGCTTTTTTTAGAAGACCAAACGATGACAATTCCAAATCCATCGCCTGTTAAAAAATTGTCATCTTTGGGTTGAAAGCATATCGCGCTAACGAAACTTTCGTGTGCTTCGAGTTCTTGAACGAGCTCGTACTGTTGTTTATTGCCAGGACGTATCCTGACCCAAACGCGTGCTACGTGATCGTAACAACCGGTAACGATGTAGCCGGTAGAATCAGGAGCGAACTTGCCGCAATAGACGTACGATGGATGAGGTAGAGACTGTTAATATAGAAATATGTGTAAATTTATTATGTAATTCAAAATACCTATTATTGTAAACATTTATTACCTGAACGTGTTCAATAATTTTTTCCCGAACATCCCAAAATCGCGCAGTCTGATCGGAAGACACTGACAGAAGATACCGATCATCTTTGGACCAACTTAAAGAGTAAACAAAATTCTTATGTCCGGAAAATCGAGCATGAATTTTACCTTCGACGATCTGTAATTATTTTTAAATTAAATAATCACAACTACTAAATCTTTGACACAATTACATTATTTTTATTTTATTTGTTAAAATTAATGAATCAAATGTCATTTTGTTTATAAGTTCTTACCTTGTAAACTAAAATAGGATAATCATATTCTTCGGAGAGCACACAGGCTAGAAATTTTCCGTCGTTACTAAAAGCTACATAAAAACAGCCGTTTTCGCCAGCTTCCGTTTCAAAACACGCTTCGTTCGGTATTTGACAAGATTGCGCAGCTAGTCGAGTCCATTTTGGTGGATCTATTGTTTCTTCATTCGTTTTAGGTGATAATATATTTTGCGAATCGCTTTGCATCTCCGAAAGATCGTTCAGTTGCAATAACTGTTCGTAAAATACAGGCTCGAGCTTGGGTGGATCGACGGCAGTTATACTTACGTATAAGCTGCTGGGATATTTATCTCTGCTATTTGACTTCCACCACTTGTAAACCTATGAATATAAATATTTTGATTTAATAAATAAATCAAAACTTCATAAAATATTAAATGCAAAATAAATATTATAAAATACCATTTTTAATTAGTTCAAATACAAACTTACTTCGCATTTACTTTTACTCGATTTTCTACAACTCTTTTTAGGTCTGTATAGTTGTAGTCGAATCTTTTTATCAATGTGCCTTACACCGCTTACTCCAACTGGTCTTAAAAAAGCCCACGCCACTTTATACCAACATGAGTCTCTACCTGCAAACATTAAAATATTTATAATTTTAGATGTTTTGTATTAGTGTACACATATAATGAACGAAACTATATGAAATAAAATTTTTTTATTAAAAACAATATTAAGCAAATTTACCGAATTGATCATAACATATGCTAGCTTCTGTAAAATTTAAAAGATCGACAACTTCAAACAATATCAATGCTGCTCCTTTGTCTTCCATGAGTAAATCCTTAAAATCTTGCTCGAAAATAAGTTCTTCTTCCCAAACTGGCATCATAGATTTCTTTTCCTTAAAATCAAACTTTCCCGTTATTATTGGCTGCAACACTCCATTTCCATTCGGCTCTTTATTATACATCTTTAAATATTCCCCCGTATCCGCGTAAACTATGTGAACTTTAACCATTGGATGTCTTGTAATATAGTCGGCTTCGAGCATATCAGACCGATGTATTCTCACCGAGATATACTTCAATTCTTCTTGAACATCCTCCAATTCTTTATTTTCTCTTTTTTTGTGACGTTTTTTCGTTCTCGATTTGCTTCTTCTTCTTCTACTGCTCGAGTATTCTTCAGCCGAATTGCGCGTGGACGAATTTGTCGTTTTACGCTTGGTCCTTGAACTTCTTTCGCTTGCATCTGCATCGTCGCTTCTTTCGCGTCTTGAAGATTTGGATTTCGATCTGGATCGTAAACGATGTGTGTCTTTTCGTGGCTGGAAATAAGAAATTTAAATGCATTTCATTGTCTATTTTAAATTAAATACTAAATTAAACGTCATATTAAATAATAAAATATTATACCGTATGCATTTCTTCGTTTGTCGATATTGTTGTTTCATCGCTCGATTCTTTTTTGAAAAAATTCGAAGGAATTATTTCAATTTTACTTGAGCTTGAAGATCTTCTTGACTTCTTGTCCATAACGTTCAATACTGTATCCAGTTCTTCCTCATCTTCGTCAATTTCATCGTCTTCATCTTCCCCATTAAGAGATTTTTTATCCCCAGATAATTTTTGATTACTACTAGATCGCCTTCTCGAAATGCTTCTTCTTTCTGGGATTAAATTCGGAGATTCGTTTGATTCCGTAGTCAATGATTCTTTTATTTCAGAATTTTCTGTACTTTCAGTAGTTTCCGGTAAATATTCCTAAATTAAGTAAAAATATTGAATTGCATTTCAATGATTTTAAACATTTTTATGTTACAAATTTTATAGTAAAAAATGTTGACATTTTCACCTTTATTTCAATACTAGATCTTCTATTATTCACGATTTTCTCTTCTTCTTCGTTTAATACAGAAGCTTCATCTTCATTGTTTTCTTTTTCGGCACTGCCAATTTTTATTTTTGGACTTTGATCATTTACCGTTTCGATTCTCAAAATCTCATCGTGATCAGAAGAAAATCCATCGTTGTCGTAACCTTTTTGATTATTTTCTTTTCCAACACTCTTAGTTCTAGGTGCAACAACAGGTTTTGAAGATCTGACAAAGAAGAAAAATTAACTTAATGATTGATCTATTTAAGAAAAGTTTAACATGAAGTAAATTAACTAATGGACGAATTAAAATTATGTATATTTATCAAATTTTATAGTATTTAAAAAATAAAAAAATAATATTAAAGAGATACTTACTTAGCAGATTTCGGCCTAACTGATTTTTGAGGATCGGCGGTGGCAGATCTTTTCGGAACAATTTTTTTTCCAGTTGATTTTCGAATTTCGGCACTGGCAGCACCTTTAACCCATTGTTTTCTACGAGGCTTTTTTAAATCTTCCACTAAATCGTCTGCCGATATTTCAAATTTATCCCATCGTTTTCTTTGGTGTGTTGATTCACGACCGGAAGTTGGTAATATTTCGCTCGTCAGTTCTTGGATCGATTTATCATTTTCTCGGTTCTTTCTTATCGGAATATCGATTTCACTTTCAACATCTTTATCATCCGAATCTTGATCGAAATAATTATTTTTAGAATTATTTTTATTTTTTGTTTCATTTTCGTGAAATTCCTCAATTAGATCTAAGGAATTCACAATTACATTATCCGCGGACGACTTTCCTTTATCGTCATCAGATTTTTCCGGATCATCGAATGATTTCGAAATAACATTTTTCTTTATAGTTTTTGATTTTTGATCTTCATTTTCACAATGAACATCGACAACAACGTCCACTATCTGCTGGTTTTTCAATTCCTTAGCCTCCACATTTTCAACAATAGCAGCTTCGACATCTTCGGCCAGTTTAACATTTTCCGATTTTCGAAAGAATCCGAATTTCCTCTTTATCGACTGAGCGAGACTCGATTCTTTAGGCACCTGCGGTAATTTCGCTGGTTCCGTCGATTCAATTTCAACAATTGTATTTTCCGATTCTTCGATATCCGATTTGGCACTCGGTTTCTCAGACCGACTTTTTCTCGAAGATTTAGCACTTATATGTTTATCACGAACTAAATTTATTCTGGATCCTAAATTATTCACTTCTTCGTCAGAATTATCGTCAGATGATTCATTAGAACTTTCAACAGCGCGAGATTTTGTCAATTTTGCACTTCTCTGCGTTTTCGGTTTTGGCAATTTTTGAGAATCCATTTTTCATACAATAATACTATAATGCCAATAAAATTATATGTTAATAATATTGCTGTATGAGCAATTTAAGTCAATATTAAAATAAAATTAACGTATGAATTTGCATAATTATAAGTAAAAATGAAATTTACAATCAACGAAACGCGATAAAACTTTTTTTAACCGATTCAAAATTAATTTAAATTTATTAAATTTAAATAAATAAAAATTTATTTTTTCACTTTTTTTTGTAATATCAATATTTTAATACTTTTAAAAGGCTCATCTAAAAATAACTTAATTATTCATAAGTCTGCATAATTTATAAAGATTATATCGATTCAACAAATATCGTGTCGAGCTATACTTAAAAATAATTACCGACTCTTGAGAATAAAAATTTTAGCTTACCCGTTAAGTTTTGCTTCTATTTGCACTCATCGCCATGTACGAGTAATTACCAAATTCAAAGAATGAGTGGCCGGTAACTGTATCAGTCTTCGAAACGCATACTTTCATTTCCATCCATATCTCAATTTTTTCATTCGCAAAACATATCGCAAACATGACAATATATCTAATCAAAATAAATACAAACGATTCAAAACATTAAAGAATGAGAACGAAAGAGAGAAATTGACAAAGTATTGAAAAACAGCGAGCGGCGAGAGCAGCGGTTGTTTTCATCGCGTTGCCAACAACTTCGACGGCAGGTGTTCACCTGGCGCAGGTACACGCGCTACTATAGCCAAGAGATCGCTTCCTGCTCGTGACGACGACGGCGAATATCGATCGACGCATACACTTATTCCTATAGTATTCCTATAGGTCTATGCACGTCTATATACGTACGTTTAAAGCGACTTGTTTTATTGCTCGGAGGTAAGGATCTTACTTCATAACTACGGGGAAGATAGATGGGGCTGTTGAACAATGTATGCGCATATTTTTGGTTTGAGAAAGAATTGACGTTCTACGTATTAAACAAAAAAAAAAGAACGGGGGGGGGGAGGCAAAGTAGTAAAAAGACTTTTAAAATTTAAAATTTTAAAATTTGTTTATTTATGATTTTGCTTTTGAATAATACTTTAATTGTAAATAAATGTTGCATTGTGATGTAATGGTTATTAACTGCGAAACACATTTCGAATCTCGTATTAAAAAAATTTGAATATTCAATTTAATTAAAAAAAAAAAAAAATCTGAAAATTTAATAAAGCATTTGATTTCAATAAAAACACCGTTGGAATTTATTTTTAAAACGTTATATATTTTAAAATTTTAATAAGAAACCTTGTAAACCTCGAAATTACAATTATTTTTTTATCATCCATTCGTAATCCATTAAGCCGAATAGACATTATTATTAACTTCCGCAGTATCCAATGAAGCTTGTCTAGCCATTTCCTAAAATTACGAAATAAAAACTTGTAAAAATTTGTATCATTTATAACTATTATCAATATAATAACGGCATAAAAAATGTTCACTTACAGCTTCGATGGTTGCTTGATATTCCTGTTCACACTGAATAATAACAGGATCCTTAAGATCCGACAAACTCCGCTTAGTCGTTGCCTCGTAACCTTCGCCAGAGTCCTGACGCACCGTCTTTAATTTCAAGCGCAGTTCGCGATTCTTAGCTTCGATTACCTTCTCTCTTCTTGTCTCTCTATCCAACAGCTGAGCAAATTCGTTGTTTTACAATTGGTAAAAATTATTGTGCGTGTGATCAAATTAAAAATAATAAATTATACTATTTTAAAATCATATTTATTAAGATTTAAATAGCATCAATAAACGTAATATTGTTTTTTTTTTTTTTTTTTTTTTTTATATTTGAACGTTATATTTTACATAAACTAATATTTATAGCATATTTAAATCACTTCCAACGATAATTGACATTTTGATTTAAGACAGGTTATAAATAGTGACTGGGATCCATTAAAAAATCAAACCCGCTATGTTTGCTATTTGAAAACACATAAATAATAACAATTTTACGTCAAAGAGAAATTTATTATTTCGACAATTTATAACTATCCTCGTAGCCCTCGAACTCGAACGTAATTATTTTGAAAACCGAGAAAGAGAGAGAGAGAGAGAGAGAGAGAGAGTCATTAAAACTAATAAAGCCGTAGATAACTCACCGCGGTCAGCAAGACTTTGTCGTTCTTCTGATTGACGGTCAGACTCTCCGAGAATTCCATCATGTACACCGAGCCGTTTTTGCTTCCAACCGCCACTAATTGGCCCTGCTCGTGTGGTCTGATGCAGGTTAGCATTTCGTCGCATACCTGTTACGCACACGCACACACATGTAAATTAATGTTTCCAATGCTAATTTCAACCCTTAACTACAGCAACCCCTTATCGAGTATCTTTATCTACCTTCACGCTAAGAACGGGTGTGTCCTGCTGTACAAGCAAATCCCAGACGTCGAGTGTTCCGTCCGCTTTTGTTAAAAAGAATACGGAATATTTCGTTGGACTCCAAACGCCGCTAGTTAGTAGGACTCCGTGAGCTCTGCGTGTAAAAAAAAATTTGTTTTTTTTTTTTTTTCAGTTTTTGCTCAATAAAAAATACTCCTTGCGTTTTTACGTTAAAAAAATGCTTCGCAAACGAAATTTCAAACTTTAAACATTTTTTATATTTGCGTAATTATGCAAGGATAAAAAAAAAAAAAAAAAAAAAAAAAAAAAAAAAAAAAAAAAAAAAAAACAAAAAGTCAATAAATAGAATAGATTAAAAGTTACGGTGTCCACATGATGCACGATTCTCGGCAATCTTCCGACCAAATTCTTGCCGTCCAATCGCCAACTGATAAAAAGTTTTTAACAAACGTAGGATTTCTTTCGACACTTATAACCGGTCCATATTGGGCTTTAAATCTCACGGCAATTTTTTCCGCGGGTGTCTTTCCCTTTCGATTTCCCGATACCACAACACCTATTCAAACCAAATAAAAAATTATTCCTATTGTTTAAATAACTTTTTTTTTTTTTTTATTGATTTAATAAAATTTTCTTCGCTAACCATTTTCCAAGCCACACATAAATCGTGTACCGATCGATGGCTCAAATTGCAAAGCCGATACACCGATCGCACGATCGAGATCTTGTTCTTCCGGCTTCGTTAGATCTAAAACCAAAGTTTCCAACGGCGCTTGAAGTTTTCTCGTGTCCCACCATTTTATCTAAATTAAAAACGATAGATTATTTATTACAATAAATATCGAGTAAAAATCGAGAGTTGAAAGAAATAAATCAAGTATCAACAGCGAATAACTTTTGATTATTTCAACCTGTCCGTCTTTAGAAGCACTGAAGAACTCGGTGCCAGTTTTCGAATTGATCCACAAGACTTTATCGCACGGGTCCCTGTGACTATTTTCCACGGCACTCATTTCTAGCGGCTCGCTATTTCTTCGAATGTCCCAAGCGGCCACTTGACCGGTCATCAAACCACTTACCAAAATATTGCTATCTTTCGGATTGTATTCTAACGCCAATAAAGGACAAAAGGGTTTCAATTTTATAAACGGCTTATTGGGATTATCTAAAAAAAAGTTCGTTAAGAAATTAAGATTATTTGTTAAAGTCAATCGTATCGCGAATATTATAGAGCTTAAGAACGTACCCACATCCCATATATACGAAATGGAACTGTAATTGGCGGCTTTTTTAAAATCCGTGCTGCAATGGCTTACGGCGATTCTGTTGCCTTGATCCGGCGACCATGACATGTGTACAACCGGTCTCTTAACGGGCAACGGATCGCGATATACGTTTAGGGTTCGGCAAAAAATTCTTTGAACGAGTTGACATGGTTCGGTATCCTCGAAATATTGCTCGTATATGTTGCATGCGTTGTTCTGCATTATGCAGTGTTCCATTGGCTACAATAATCATAAATTTGCATTATTTCTTATCAAAGTACAACTTTTGAGTCTTACGATATTTAGACTACGATTATTGGATGGAAATACAATTGTTTTAATACAATATGTTTGATAATAATTATTTTTAAAAAATGCATAAAATTACCGGTAAAAGTTGAAGCATAGTGTGGGTGTATAATTCATCTTTTTCGATTTTACGTCGATATCGAATAGTTTGTTCCAAATCATCTTTGTTTACGTCTTTCGGCCAGCCACCTTCTATATGATACATTCCACTGTCTTTGTAAGTAGCGGTAGTCGTATTTACCTATTACAAAATTCATTCTAGAATAATAGAAAAAAAAAAAAAAAAAAAAAAAAAAAATGATCGACTGTATATAATTGAAAATTGTTTAAAAATAAATTTTCGTAAATTTTAAAAAAGAAAATTTCTTTATCGAAAAATTAATACACAAAGCAATGTAAATTTGTTTACTTCATGAGCAGCAAAAATTTTATGGCACTGTGTGCCTCGAGTTACAGGATCTAATCGAATGAAATTATTAGCAAGAGTTGGATCAGATTTAATATCTACTTCCAAGTGGTCGAATTCGCTAAAATAACACCGCTTCCCAAATTGCGAGCGTTTTTTAACGTAAACATATTGCGCTTCCATTATTTTTCTCTTACTGATTAGCTTTAAATTTAGTCATTTAATGATTATCAAACGGTAAAAAGTTGAGGTTATATTATTTTAAAAACTCGATCACTTCGTTTACTGAATTTGTAGATTTCGCCTCGATTGTTTTTTTTTTTTTTTTACGATTCTTGTGATAAAAGAATGGATTTATACAATTAATAATGAAAAAAGAATAATTAATTTGAATATACTATTTATTGAACATTAACTTGTTTAGAGATTCTTGGTTTCATTACATAGCTTAACACGCGCAGTTTATTAAATCGATAAAAATATTTCCATGGTTTCCAAAACTTCATTGTATAAAAATACGTACAATTTTATCATTAAATATTATTAACAAACAATTTTTGGTATAAAAAATATCGTTGTATACAATAAATGTAAAAGATGTTTTTATAATTTCATATTTCAATCGTCACAATCGGTTTTAGCTAACACTGGAACTTTTGGATTAGGAATCTGAATGACAGTATGGATCATTTTATAAATTTCAATGTATTCTTTACTACTAGGATCGAAAAATTCTTTCAATTTCGGTATCACTGTTAAAATCAATAATTCTATTAATTCCGTTTCGTACACTTTCCTTTGTACCTTTTGAATCAGATCATAAAATATTAACAATTGATTTCTGTCCGAATATCTCGTACAATACGAACCAAATATGCCTGTAAAAATTAAAAATTCGAGTTTTAAAATAAAGTATCCCATCATAATTTTGAAAATATTACCTTTCAAGTCTGGCACGCATAAATAATTCCAAATACCGTTGGAAATCCAATTTCTCATATCAAATGGATGATCATTGGTTAATTCATTATTAGATTTATTCAATTTGAGATCACCCGCGATATTTTTTATGTTACATTCATTGTAAAATAAATCTAAAGCGATAAATTTTGATTTCGAAACTTTCAATTCATGATCGGATAAATTAGGCTTGAAGACGTCGGCATATAAGACTGACAAGTTATTCAGTAATTCTTGATGTTTTTTTAAATGGGATTCGCTGCTTTTTTTACTCTGTAAAAATTAGCGAAACATATTAATTGTATAATTGATCGTTATAATTAAAAAATATAATTTCTATATTTTTATAAAATGACTTACGATTCTTTCAAAATTTTCCATAAAATTATTCGTAGATTCTTGATGTTTTTTAGCAACCGCTGATGTATCGTTAAAAACTTCTTTTTTTATGTAAGAATGATAAGTTTTCAAAATTTTTAACAATTGCGAAGGTACCCCAAATCTATCCAAACCTTCGACGGCGTCGACCGTCGTTATTACTTTTTCTTCTATCACAGTTGATGCATTTGCCGCGTGAATAGGACAATTGCTTCTTAAATTTGACGAGTTTATCGTTGTACCGAAATCGAATTTCTTTATCAATCTATCCAATTCGCTGAGCGTTTCGATTTCGTCATTTTTTATCGTTGATGTTGACTTATCCGCGGTTGTTACGGGTCTTGAACTATATTAATTAAAACAAAAAAAAAATAAATAAATAAATAAATAAATAATATTTTATTAAACTTTCTACGTAATTATATCCGGCAATGTTCCTAACCCACATATACCTTATTCCGATTTTACGTAAATCCCCTTGCGACTTGGCGCTCTCTTCGTTACGCTTCGCACTCTTGACGCTCAGCTTGTTTGCTAGTATGAAATTAGTATGGGGCTTGGGCTTGTAAGAAGTCATTTGCGCCAAAACGTTATCCTTCGAAGGCTCCAAAATCGGTTTACCTGGTTGTCGAATTCTCCTACCGACGACGTTTTCATCGGCGTCCTTGGATCTGATGGTCGAGGCGCTGCGATATCTCCCGACGGATTTGCGCGTCTCGGAGGCTCTGTGTTGAGAGGCGCTTCTGCGACGCTCGTTTCTCAAATTTCTCTCTTTCTCCGACGTGTTTTGCGACTTGGGATTAGCGTTAGATTCCTTGAGGGGCTGACTTTTCTTCGCGTAGATCTCGCGGACGTCGGGTTTGCGCGCGTTCTGCCGCTCTCTGTACAGATTGGCCGCGAGTTTTTCGCGCAGTTGCTGGGATTGTAACAATGTTTTGCCGATTTCCGCGGCTATTTCTTCGGCTCTTTCCTCGGTTGCAATTCCCTAATTTTATTGTTGAAATTACGATTATATCAACCGTAAGATATACTTATTCGAAATCATGGTTATTTTCAAGCGCGCATTTATTATAGTTTTCAAAAATATTAAATGTTTAAAAATTTATATAATAATTATTACCTTATAAATAGAATATATAGAAATATTGCAAAAATAAATATTTATTATCATAAAGAAAATAAAAAAAAAAAAAAAAAAAAAATTAAATAGATTATTAAGCTAATTACAAAAGTTAAAAAATGATTGTCCTTACTTCTTCGCAAGTACAAGTATTTTTATCGAGATGTCTAATTACTGTAGTTTCTATCGGCCAAGGTTTTAAAGCAAACCTGGCTTCGTCGCATTCTATTTGCAAAGTCCTTTTCGTTTCCTCGGTAGCGTATAACATTCTGTTAACAAAATTATATAATGCCTGCAGATTAAAATTTTCATCCGTTTTGTCAGCATGTTTATCGCCGGATCCCTGAGATATCAACGAAATTTATATAAAATTAAAAATAATAGTAACAACTATATTTGTTTCAAACAAATATTTAAGACATTCCGTTTAAACGTTAACCATTAGATAATATTAAAATTGACATTTTTTCACTAAATCAATATTTATAAAGTATATTTTATATGTACATACATATTTATGAAGTATTTTTTTATACTTTACAAAAACAATAAATAAAATTATAAATAGAATAAAATTAATGTATATAATAATTTATATGTATATATTGCAAATTATTCGTTAATAATTTTTAATCAATTTAATGAAAATTTAAAATTATTTTTATTATTTTATTTAAATGCAGGATGTTTGCAAAGAAAATTGGAATCCTCGGGGTTAAAATAATATTTAATTTATATATTTTATACAAATGTATATATTTATACTATGAAAAATTATATATAATGACTTAAACTATGTGAATTTTGTATTTCTTCTACGCTTCGTGCCTTGTTTCATTAATTTATTTGTATTGTATAAGAAAGAAAAGTACTACTTTAGTCAGTGGAAAAAACTAGAAAGTGTAACTAGATTTTCATTTATTTATAAAATAATTCGAAAAATAACAATCCTTATCCTGAATTCTGAAAAGTGGAATTCTTAAGGCACCCGACAATACACGATCGGCAGTTTTCATTAAAAAAGTTTTCTTGTTCTCTGAATTCTCTCCTTTCACATGCACACAAACTTTCTCTCTTTCTCTGCTGCTTCATCGAAATGACTAACAAAGTCGGAGTGTAAAAAACTGATATATTTTTGTTTAAAATTAACATAGTTCTAATTCCTAGTAAATAAAAACTGGCTATGAAAAACAACCATACATGTCAATTGTACTCATTAAAAAAAAAAAAAACATTTTTTTAATTTGATCATTTTATAACGGATTACGATATTGATGGAAGACAAGCAGCGAAGTATAATGTCGATCTAAACAGTTGTTTTATGTAAATAAAAAAAATTAAAAATGATAATAAATATTTAAAATAAAAAAACACGAACTCCAAATTTTAAATCTGTACAAGAAAATTTCCATAAAAAATGTACATAATGATCTCGCTACATACATCTCAATGCAAACTTATATAAAAAAATAAGATTTAAATAGATGTACTACAGTCGATTTACACGCATCGAGAAAAATTCGATGCATGTAACATCACTGACACGAAGAGGAGAAACGGCGAGATGGGGCTGCTTTTTTACATTCATCTTTTGATACTGATTATATGTGCGATTTTCTCACAGCTCATCCTTTCGTGGAACATCATCATCTTCATCTTCTTCTTCGGTCTATAAATTATAATAACAAATTTTAATTATAAATTAAATTCATTTATGTATTAAACGTTTCATAAAATTTATTTTATTAAAATACCTCTTCAACACCAGCTTCATAAGCACCTTCAGAATCAATGAACTTCGAAAGCTCTTCTAATGTTCTTTCACCATCGAAATTAACAACCTATAAAAAATAAAATATTTTTAAGTGATTTATTTTCATACTAAGAAATACTTCAATTTCATTAAACATTAAGTTTACCTGGTTTGTTTCAGCTTTGAACAAAGTAATTGTTGGGAAGCTGACGATTTTAACATCTTCTAATTCATTAGCAGTAGCATCCATTTTTGCTATAACTACTTTTTCATTATCCTTATATTTTTCACCAAGCTAAAATATGTGTTTTCATTAATATAAAATTTTTTAATATCATAATCAATAATATTTTGCATAAAAAAAATTAATACATCAAAAATAGATAATTTTTACTTACAGCATCATAGATGGGAGCAAGCTGTTTGCAATGTCCACACCATGGAGCATAAAATTCAACCAGTACATGTTTCGATTTGTCATAAGCAACTTCAGCAAAGTTAGTTCCAACAAGAACTTTAACAGGGTTTTTGTCCCAATCTTTTGGTAAATCTTGTGTAAGTAAATGTCTTTTCAGTTTGTTTTCTAGGAAATCAGAAACAAATTTGTCTACGTTTTCGACACTGATTTCAGAGTTATCTGGTTTATATTTAGCCATTTCTTGTTCGAGTTGAATAATTCGCATATTTGGTACCTCTTCTTTCTTAATTCCAAAGAATTCCAGAATTCGTTCGTGATCAGTATCATCAGCATTAACAATAACAAACAAGACCTGAAAAAAAAAA
The DNA here is from genome assembly GCA_949987625.1 of Chalcis sispes. NCBI lineage: Eukaryota > Metazoa > Arthropoda > Insecta > Hymenoptera > Chalcididae > Chalcis > Chalcis sispes. The sequence goes on along the minus strand of OX465097.1, from coordinate 69,146,264 downwards.
AAAAAAAAAAAAAAATTTCGTTAGCATGAATTGATAAAATTAACTTTTACACATTATTGTCAATAATTACTATTAAGTAAGTTAAAATTAATTAAAAATCATACCGGGTTCTTATTACTACGGAATTTTTTGGCAGGTTTTTTGAGAATCTCTAGGTATTTTTCAAAATGTCCTGCTTCTTTGCTGAAGAATACGAGGAGGTGACTCTTTATATCTCCATTGAATATCTTTCGGGCATTTTCTTGATTAAATTCTATGACAACTGGGAGAGAATGAATTTGAACAAATTTTTTCAAATTTTTAGCATCAAATTCATCAGTAAACTCATTTTTCCCATCATCGAACTAAAAGAAAACAATTTGTTTTTATTTATACTATTTTATAAATAAACATAATTTGAGCATATTGTATACCTTCTTAAAAAGAACTACACCATCTTCAACTCCATACTCTTTAAGTATTTCCTCATTATTAGACATTCCGAATTCATAGTCATCAATGGCATTAGCAACTTCATCAAGAACCTTAACTTTTTCAGATTCAACATCCTAAATGGAAAAAAAATAAACTCTTTAAAATTTCATTCTCTGGATAAAAATATATTATTGCATATTTTAATATGAATTAACATAAAATATCTATAAAATACCTTAAAGAAACCAACAACTGCAACATCACGTTCGTCAATAAAGGCTTTAACTTCATCAAGAGTTGACAGAGTCTTGATAGCAGATCCAGTTTTTTTGAGAACCCAATTGACAATATCATCAGCTTTACGTGCACCAGGATAATCAATTGGACTACCTTTACGGAAGAATTTCAAAGTAGGATAACCATTGATTCCATGTTTCTCTGCTAATTCTGTCTCAATGGTAGCATCAACCTTAGCAAGTTTGATTTCAGAATTCATATCAGCTAATTTTTTAGCAGCTTTAGCATATTCAGGAGCTAAAGCCTTGCAATGTCCACACCATGGAGCATCTACAAAAATATATTTTTTAATTTTTAAAAAATTTATATTGTAAATTAATTTTATAATTATTATTGTGAATAAGCTAATATTGTAATATTGTAAATTTAAATTAATATTGCAAATAATCTACTATATTAACACTACTATATTACAACACTATAATACTAACACTAGAAACTAAAAAATATTATTTATATTATTTAAAATTAACCTAAAATTCATTCTTCAAAAAGTAAATTTAGTTAAATTAGAATTAATTTATTTCAATTTAAAAAATTTATTAAAATGAATAAACAACCAAATAAATGTTGATTATTAATTATATTATATATATGTGTGTGTATTTGTCATGTGATAATTTTTGTTTAAGTGATTCTTATTTTAATTATCAAAAATTATATCGTAAAATGATAAGAACTATACGATTCAATGATGCAAAAAAAAACATTAAATCCTATCATTTATCTATATAATCATATTCTTATATGTGACAATTTTTTAAAATTTTAATAATTTAAAATTAAATACAAAATTAAGTAATTTAAATAAAAATCAAAATAAATTTTGTTCTTTTAGAATTATTTTTTAAAGTATATTTTAAAATAATAAATATAAAAATTAAAAAATAATAATTTCTATTCCAAAATTAAAATTTTTTTTAATTGTAAATATTCAAAATATTTAATGATAGGCACAAATAGAATATTGTATTAAAATTTTAAATAATAAAAAATACAAATCTACAATCTATATTATTTAAATTTTTATACTTTATTTAAAATTAAGTAGTTAAAATAATATTTTCTATTGCTAATGCCATTAATTTCTGCAATAAAGTTAACCTGTAATGATATTCAAAGGCAATTAAGTATGCTGACACAAAACTAAAATAAAATTTTCATTAATCTAAAAAATAATGTATAATCATTGAAATATTTTTTTTTTTTATAATAAGAACAGCATGATAAAGAAATCTCAAGATTTGAAAAATAGATATTTTATGTATAATTACGTGTATACATTCATATATATGTATTCATGAATACATCTATATACACACACACACATATATACATGTAATAAATTGAAATAAAATGCATCATTTTCATATATTTTAAAAATTCATTAAATTCCAGAAGAAACTTTAAAAATAGTACATCATATATATCACAATATTAACGAAATGATTACAAAGACAAAGCATCACGAGAAATATCGGATGACGTGGATAGCTAGCGGTAGCCGCACATCTGGACGGAGAAGAGCTAAAGAAGTGCAACAGGGCAGAGCGGAAAGATACAGACCAACGCGAAGCAATCAACATCCATTCATACCTACATTTAAAAAGAAAAGCTAGTTTTGTTTTAAATCTAGTAACAATCATTCATCGCCATTTTTTACACGCTTAAGCATAAACCCATCCCAAAAAAGTAAATCGTACAAAGCTGTGTTAAATAATAAACTCGAAATACCGCTATAGATTTTTAATAAAAGATCAAACTAAGAAAGAAAAAAAAATAAAGAATAAATAATTAAAAAAGGCGTTAGACACTATACTTACAGAATTCGAAGAAAATGTAGGAATGTTTTTCGAAAGCTTCCTCGATATTGTCTTTGGTAATAACGAGAACTTCATCCTCGGTTTCAATTTTGGCATAAGCCGCCCCAAAAACGAGGCAGGCTGCTACGATTAGAGACAACGCGAACTTCATCATTACCTTTCTTACAGACAAATGGCCGTTGAGCGTCGAGTGCGTCGCGGGTATGTATGCTCAAGATCTCTCCACGACTACACGCGAGGAGATATGCCTTGTGATAGAACTACCACCGGCAAAAGAAAAGAGAAGGAGTAACGTAATCATGCAAGTTAAAAAAAGACGGGAGATGAGCGTAAGCAAGAGTGTCAGACAAACCGTCAGGAATACCGTCGCAAGATAAGAAAACGAATACAATTCCAGCAATTTAAATTTCATGTTGGTTTTTAAGGAAACTAGACCACGATAAAAATAAAATGAAAAAAATTAATAAATTAATCATAAGTTAAGGTAAAATAATTAATTCTAACTATTATTCAACAATATAATAACTTTTTTCATTAAAATATTAAGTAAAAATAAATATTTTTATATGCTGTTCACAATTATTTAATTTAGACATATAAAAAAAAATTACTTACATAAAAAATACTTACCAAAGTTTAAAAACTTTATTTTAGCATATGATTATTAGTAAAATAACTTGTGTCCATTAATTATTTTCTTAAAAGTGGTTGATTGTATCTTTTATCACCTACGTGGCTAAAAAAGATAATTTTTATTTTTGAGGCATAAAAATATATGTATTACACGTCATCAAACGAATTCAAATTTTATTTTTAAATATGCTATCCTATTTTATTATAAAACAGTACATTTATTAAAAATTCAGATAAAAATGAATTGTATTTTTATTAGCATTCTTTCAATTTAATTGTTGCCTTTTTATAAATTAATTTTTTGTTTTAAATTATATTTGTACGCTAAAAAAAAGTTTCCTGTTAAAACAAATTTTTCAATATATACTGAAAATTACAAATATTTATAAAAAAATAATAAAATTTATATAGATAATAAACATTTGCTTTAATGAAACATAATTTTGTAAATTCACATATGGTACAGAAAGATTAACGATGAAAAGTAAAGAAAAATGTTAAATTTATCAGTAATTAAATAAGATAAATTATTTAATATTGAGTTTTAGTAACATTTATTAATATGTACCACAATACATTGTAGCGACCGAAATCAATAAAAAATATAGTCAAGTGTTCGTAGCAAATAAAGTCAATTTTTCATTACATTTTTAACAATATTAATTCATAGAAAAATAATAATTTAATTAACTCTTGACGCTGAAAATGAAAATATTTGAATAGAAACTGAAATAAGGTTCGACAAAGTTCCTTTTTGAAAATTTTTTAAATTTAAATTACAAAGTTGTAATCGCATAAATGAATTGCTTTGAAATACTCTATAAATATAGAAAAGCCAGGCCGAATAAGGTTCTAAACTAAAATTGGTCACGCTAGAGTAAATTGACAGTCACAGAGCATCACTTTCTTACATAAAAAAAAAATAAGAGGTAAAGAAGGAGAGAAACCTGTGTCTTCTCGTCATGTACATTGTATGACTGTAGCACTGTGAAAATCATAAATAAAGATGGAGTATTAGAGAAAGCTAAGAAGACAAGAAAGACGGGAAAACAGACTCGAACGCGTGGCACTGGAATGTAGTCGTGGAACACAGCGTGGTAAGCAGCGATTGGTTGTTCGAGTACAGAGTTCCGGAGATAAAATGCGTCTGCGGCAACACTCCCGTATAAGCTGCTGTGTATACGTGTAAATGTCGTAAGAAACAAAAGAAAAAGTGAACAAAAAAGGGAGGGTACTATTGTTGATATATGTTAATGACGCGTTCGCCGACACGTTGCAAAAGAAGAGCGACATATGCATTTTGGAATAACTGTATTTTTCTTTTCAATTTGTCATATTTTATTTTTCTTTTGAGTAACATGGTATATCGGAAGTAGAAATAGATCACGTATAGTGCAAATACAATGCACGATTAATTCTTTTCCCGCGCGTTTGTGTAGGTTAGAGATGTAATAAATAAAAGCGCTGAGTCAAAATTACTATAATCATATGTTGACGTACTGACAATTTATACTTGTACCTAAGTCATTTTTACTGATATCGCACTAATTAATGATTTAGTGACATAATTTTTATATTTTTAAAACTATTCTAAAATATATTAGTTTTTTTTTTAAGAATTTCAATGTTTATTGCATTTCTGAATCTGTTTCTGCTATTCTGTTAAATTATAGTATTAATTATTATTTATTTATTACCCAAGTTACTTGATTTGTCAAATTTTATCTACTGCATATTAATTGTGAATATCTAATTTTAGAAAAATTCAGTTTTAAAAGTCAAAATATATAAAAATTTTTTTAATGTATTTATGTAGTTATAAATAAAATAATAATAATAAAGACTTATTTTTTCTGCTACTGCAGCTGTTAAATTTATCGTTTATTAAATATTATATACTAATAAAGTTATTGTTTTAATAGAAATTACAATTAGGAAATTCAATTAGATGTTGCATTAAACAAAATCAAGAATTCACAATAAATTAATGACGTAATGAAAAATTATGTAAATTTTTAGCGGTGCGTATAACAGGTGTTTTTTTAGTTATTTCGTTGGTCAACATGATTTAAAATCAAGTTGGTACGACTGAAAGAATTCGTATTTCTTTTTAATTCAAAAATTAAAATCATCTATAAGATATAAGTTGTGATATAAAAATAATAGATAATCTATAATTATTAAAATTATTACGAAATTTAATTATTTTTTTTTTTAATCACTATTTTCTTATTTAAAAACTGTTTAATCGAAGATTATAAAAATAAAATATGAATGCTATATTTAATTTTTTAGCTGTTTTTTTTTTTTTTTTTTTTTTATTCCCTTGCGATGAGCGCACAGTGAATCGATTGTGAAGAGCACGCGCGAGTGCCTGATGTTTCGCAGGGTATATATTCTTACATAAGATTGCTTTCTGTCAGAAAATCCCAAAATAAATAGCGCGCGCAAAGTCATCAGTGGACTTTGTGCGCGCACCAACAACGTTCCATTTGACAGTTCGAATTTCAAACTTGCCCGGTTATTTTGCCTAAATATTTGATGATCGAGTTTATTCCGTATAAAGTACAAAGCGTTTCAATACATTCCATTTATGTGATAATAATTAATTGCAAGTAAAAACCCTTGATCTCGATGCTGTACGAGCTGTCGATATTGAATTCGAACGGAACCTTGACAAACACACAGGGCCAAATCACTACTTCGCTATTAATAGAAGGTAATTAGTCTGTCATTCTTTAAAATGTTAGAATATTTACTTTTGTTAAGTTAAAAATCTACTTCTTAGATCTATACATTTGTGAATAAAATGTAAATAAAATATATTTCTATATATTAAATTATATATTTTTTATTTTTTGTAAAAAATATCATAAACTGAATTTTGAAACCAATTGATATTTTTTAATATTATATACGAAACCGCATTACTATATAATAATTAAATTAAATTATTGTGTAGAAAATGACTGCTCATAAAATAACATCAGAAGTTTTAGTAGAAAATGACGTAGCAACTCAAACAGTTAAAGAAGGCAACAGTAAGTTCATTAAAATTAATTATTATTGACATTTAACGATTTACATGTTTACATGTATGTGTAATGTCGGAATAATTCACTTTTTAAATGCTTCAGATGCAGTATCCAAATTCTTTTTCAAATATCCACCACACATGCGAAAAAGTCTTTTAGGAAACGGAGTTTTGGAGTACGATGAAGATGGCGACTTGATTCTGGATCGCATTGAAGAAGAAACGATTTTAATTGGTACATCATTTCTTTTTATACTCAGCTTAATTTTTATTTCCTTAAATGATAAATTATTTTAACTATTCAGTAAAAATTTTATAAGCCTTTATTTTAAAAACGCTTGACTTAGGATTTATCAGTTGGTTATTGAAACTTGTACTTAATTTATTAATTTTGTTGTTTATTAGAACACAGTACGGCTACAGAATTGAAGTTGGTCGGTTTACAAATTTGGCGCGGTGCATTATTACTTGGTGATTACATACTGTCCCATCCAGAAATATTTCAAAATAAAACAATTTTAGAATTAGGCTCTGGAGTTGGATTCGATAGCATCATAGCTAGTATGTTAGCAAAAGAAGTAATCTGCACAGGTATCGCATTATTAATTTACGCGTTATTTCGATAAGTTTATTTAATTTTTAATAAATATATTTAAATTTACAAAAAATGATTTTAAACGATATAGTTCAATATTGATCAAAACCTAATTTAAAAGATTGCTCAAACATTTAGAGATGTAATTATTAAATATTAATAATACCTTCAACGATTTTTAGATGTAAATATTGGAGGAATATTAAAATTGATTGAAAAAAACTTTCACAAAAATAAAGAACTCGTAAAATCTAAGTTTTGCGTAATGGAACTAAATTTTTTAGAACAAAATTGGGATTCAGTATTCAATGAAAAAGTTGATAAAATTGATGTTATAATGGCAGCAGATGGTAAGTTTTTTAAACCTAAATTTAATGCACAAATTATTTATTATTCCATATTTAATACTTTTAAACCATTGTTCTTTGCCTTTTACAGTCATATATGACGATAAGATAACAGACGGATTTGTTAAAACTTTGGCAAAACTTTTTGACTTAAAAAATTCATGTGCGGCTTACGTAGCCCTTGAAAAACGATATGTATTCACGATTGCCGATCTCGAGTCCGTGGCCCCAATGTATGAAGAATTTTTAAGATGTATTAAGCGTCATAAACTTAAGTGGTCAATAGAAGAAGTAAAATTGGATTTTCCACAGTATTTCCATTATCAAAGGCTAAGTCAATTAATTTTAATGAAAATCGAGAAAAAACATTGAATTTCCTTTAATTGTTGAATTAAATCTGTTAATTTAAAAATAATTTTAAGAATAATTATTGTTTTATTTGATCAAGATTACAAAATTATAGAATTAAAAAGCATATTGTATGCAAGCATATTAAACATAAAATTAATAACATATTTTTAAAATTTTGTTATTAATTTTTAAGACATAATAATAGATCGTTTAATATTAAGTTCAATTAAGAATTTAAAATGTGCCCGAGCGAAAAAATGTTGATTAATTTTAATATCGTTTAAACACGTAAATAAGCTATTAATTATTTTTAATACATATTTAAATAAAAACCTATTTTTGTAATCCAAGATTTTTTGTTCTCTATTTATAATTAACAAATAATTTTAACTCAATAATTATAGTTAAAAATGTGATTTTAAATCGATGATAATTTTATATTAGTATCGATTAAAGAACATCTACAAATTAACGTATCTTAAATAAATGAATTAAATTTTATAAAAAACAAATTTTTACTGCTTTATTTCGAATAACAATTTCTAGCCTTTATCTTCACCATATTAAAATATTTATAACTTTTATTTATGTAGAAATATAAAATGCAAATATTATCTCTTTCGTTAAAAATTGATCCTTTTACTTTTTATTATTTCATCGCTAAATTTCATAAATAAAGACGATTAAATACGAAGTATTAAAAGCGAAAATGCCTTTTCAAAAATTTTTATTTATAAAGGTTTATCAAAAATGTATGACATTTATTTGTTTGCCACGCGATTCACATAAAACACTTTTGTTCACTACGTAAAGGAAGTTTAAGATAAATGATAAATCACTGAGATTGGGCTTTTTTTTTTTTTTTTTTTTTTTTTTTTTTTTTTTTTTTTTTTATAAGATAAAAGACATTTACTTGGGCAGTACAACGAGCCAAGGGTCGCGAAGTTGGCAAGCGCTCATATTAGACAATAAGTTCTTGGTCAGAGCCAGCTGAATGAATCTGTTGCGCCGGGCCTGCTGCTCGGCCTCTTCCCGTAAAGGTTCGTTTTCGCGACGAACGACTTTACCTGTAAAATTTTTATTTTTTTAATTTATACGGCCCTAATTTAATTTTTTTTTTTTTAATTAAATGAATGAAAAAATGAATTAAATTAAATTTAATTAAATTCATTTGAATGAAATGAAATAAGATGAATTTTCAGTTTAATTTAATATTCTTCAATTTTTTTAATTATTTAAATATGTCGACATTCTTAATTTACTAGAATTCAAAAGGTAAACTTATCGATTCATAACTTCGAATTCGCGGGACATTTATAATAGATATTCCGTGGAAAAGCGAATGATAAGAAAATATGAGGAAAGGATTGTTTAATTGCGATTGATACGATGTCATTTACCTCCGTCAGCGTCTCCAGCGTAATAAATAACGTCAACTTCCCGCTTCCACTGAACGCTTCTCCTCTTGGAGTCGAATATTTGGGCGCAGGCCATGTCGCTGAAACTCTCATCGGAGAGACCGAGATCCAAATCGAGCGAAAAATTCTGTCTAACATCGCCAGAACTGTAATCTATTAAGCTCTTGGCTTCATCGAGATTTTGCGCATTTTGCTTTTGCGGCGAATTAATGCTCATTGAATTTTCGACGAGCTTTAGTTTTTCAAAACTTTGTAAAATTTCGCCGGGATTGTCCATTGATAGGTCAGTCTGCGAATTTACTTTTTTTAAGTTTATTTCCGTTACGTCTGTGGTTTCGTTAGGAATTTGAATTTTGATATTTCCGTTTTCATCGAATTCGCTTTTCATGTTTCGCCTTACAAATTCATCAAAGCCTTTCTTTGATTTTCCTATTTAGACGATAAAATCAATGTTATAGAAATAGACAAAAGATATAATTTGCTCTAATTTTGTTCTGTCAAGGCAAATTTTTAATTCGTAGCTTCTAAAAATGCAAAAGTAACTACGTAAATAGGTAGGTCATTTTATAAGGTAACTTCGCAAAATCTTAAACTCAACAATAATTATTTTTCAAATTTATTCAATATTAACACGTTCCTTGCCGCGTGGGGCGTATGCGCCCACGTTCAAGCCATTTGATATTATCATTGTAAAATGAAGAATTTTTCAAAAATTCATTATGCAGTCAATTATGGGCATCTTAATACTATAATGAATTTTTAAAAAATTCTTCATTTTACAATAATACCAAATGGCGTGAACGGAAAGTTCAGCGTGGGGCGCATACGCGGCAGGGAACGTGTTAAAAATTTCTTTAAAACTAATCTTCAATAAGTAAAAGTACTCTTAAATGGTAATAAAATGATTTTAAATAACCGAATTTTTATAAAAAAGTTCTGATACCTAATTTCCTTGGATTAACAACATTCACCAATTTTTCATTTCGATTTAATTTCTCCGTAACTTTCCGAATGCTCACTTCAGAAACATTTGACTTATCGTATCGTTTCCTGCACTTCTTTCTATTTCGCTTTTCGCCATTATTAAAGCTTTTATTCAAAAAAATTCGCCGAGAATTATCATTTCGTCGACGTATTTTTTGCAAATTCTCTATAGAATCTTTTGCATTTAAAGTCGTTAAGGATTTAAAATTAATTTTACTATTCTGTTGACGTTTCAATGAAAAATCTTTTGATGCAGGAGATTCATATGAAGTATTTGCTTCATCGTTGTCTTTCTCTAGAACGTATTATTTCTTTAAGATTATGTTAAAATTAATTTTGATATTTTTAAAAAATTTATTAATGATTAAATAAAAAATGAGTTATTATCTATTAGCTTCTGTTTTGAATTTTATTTAATATTGTATTGCTTCAAAACAATTTCTATAACCTAAAAGTAAAACAAATCTAATGTTTCATGCCAAGTCATAAAATAGTCTTCATTAAAAAGGAAAAAAGTCTAAATTATAAAGACAAAAATGAATACAAAAAATCTATAAATTTCAATATGTTTACAAATAACATTTATATCAAAAATATTAGTTTTGTTTACCTGTAATAAACCCACTGTCATTACTATCATCCATATCGAATGTATATGCTTTAGACATAGTTTAAAATAAAATTTAAAATTCTTTAATTTTAATGCGAGATTTCACAAAACTCGCTACAACGCATATACATAATTCTTGGATTCTTATGCAAATAAAATTCACGTGCATTTTGAAAACTGTTTCGAAAAGTTTTTTGATAAATAACAAACTTCAGATTGTCAACTTTATGATAAAATTAATAAAATAATGCTTAGAAAAAATGTTCATTTTGTAAATCATTTATCAATAATATTAATAAATAAATAGGCTTGTATATTATGGTTTTTGTCCACGGATTTTATTGAAAATTGTTTACTATGTACATCTTAATGTAAACAGTAATATTAATGGACAAAGATGTCACAGTTGTCTAAAGAATCTACTCAACTTATTATTCTTTAATAGCATCAAATATAACCAACAAAAAAAAAAAAAAAAAAAAAAAAAAAAATAAAACTGATTTGCACGTGATTAATCGCAAGAAAACCAGCATCTTTGCCGTGTCATGTATATCTAAAAGGAAACATATTTTGCAAACCGTAAAAAAACGAAACATGTTGCTCCTAAATATACGTATATTACGTTTAATGCACAATTTCTTAAGACAACTGTAGACAAAAATGATTGCATGTTATACGCGCATACATAATGATTAACGTTTTACACGATATTTCTAAGCAGCAATGAAACGTCTGTGAGAATATCCAAGATTCGATTTAAGAAATTCGACGGTCGACCGACTGCAATCGTGAATTTGTTAAAGTAAAAATAAGAAGAGAAAAAGGTTATATAGGAAACGTAAATCCTACTTTTATTTTTTTTATACAGTTCCCTTTTTCTACATTTTTAATATGAAATTAAGTCACAGACTCAATTCACAATTATTGTCATGTTGTCGTTCCGTCTTATTCATTATCAGACGCTCTTGGATTTCATAAAGGCACTTTCACTCTATCGATTCACTCCAATACTCAAATAAAGTGTTCGGCATGTACAGTCATATATTTTTTTTACTAACGATCATATGTGTATATTAACATAAATTAATTCATATTTTTTTAGATTTTTTTTTTTTATTCGATTGGCTTTTGCTTAATTCTAAAAAGATATCATTGTGTAAGAACTATATATACTTTTAAACATTTCATTAAAAATAATTAGGTTTTTAAAAATTTAGGTCAATTTTTTTGTTGTAATATTTCTTTTTTTTTTCTTTTTTTTTATTTTTTTTTTTTATATATATATAACTAAGTATTCGAGCCAACCACAGCTGTTTAAATTCTTTTTAATGTCGATCAAGCAAAAACTAATCTGTTGCAAAGTTAACAAAATTATTTTTCTTTTTCTTTTTTCTTCTTCAGTCCCTGAGGTATGATACTGCTTAATTATTTTCCGAAATTCGATATAGCGATGGTAGTTTCACTTTTTTGTCTTGTTTGCTAAGCTAGTATCCAAATATTGTTGACTAGAGTAAATTAAAAACAATACACTACCACAGTTAAGCAATGATCTCGAATTTCGAACTTTCAAAAGAGTAGACTGTTACAATTGAACGTATCGACAGAAAAATGTCAAAGTTCTTGTAATTAGTCGTGGAATGATTTGGCTATAAAAAACGATAAATAAACAAACAAAACAAAAAAAAAAAAAAAAAAAAGAAAGAAAGGAGTTTCGCAAATTAAACTTACCAAACACTTGATTCAAACAAAAAAGAAAACATTCTACAAGGATATGAAACAGCGACGAACACTTTGTGTTGTTTACACACTACCGCAGATGGCGACGATAATTAATTAGTAATATAATTTTTCGCAATTATATTATCTGCAACAAATACTGTACAAAAAAATTGTAAACGCAATGAACGATGGTATACGCAGATATAATTTCGTGAAGGATTTTCGCTGAAGTTTCTGTTTCATTGACGTTTGTACCAATATTGAAACTCACTCAAATGCTAGCTAATCTTTTTATGTTACATGAGGTATGTATTAAACGTAACATTATTAAAATTCTATTTTAATTAATATTCTGATAACTCTTAAAATTAAATTACTTATAAATATAATAGAATTCATTACTGAATTATTGTTACAAATTGAATTTTAAATTTTAAATGCTGGTTTTTTCTAACATTTATTTTTGAATTTTTTTGAGGAAAGATTTTTAAAATAATATTCATATTGTAAAGAACATTTAGATCGTTAGTATACATTGTATATATAATCATAAAAAATAAAAAAGTATTTATTTTAATTATAATATAGAAGTTGTAAAAGATTAAAATATTAAAATTATAAAAATTATTTTGTCTATTTAAATTATAAGGAATATTATTTTTGTTTATTAAAAATGGAAAATATAATATTATTATAAAACTGTAGATGTCAATAAATTAAGTTTTATTTCAGTGTTTTTAAGACGAAAACTAATCGATACACCCGATTTGTTGTGCAAACAACAATTATCTATAATTAAAATAATGCAACTTTTTAGACAGTTATACCTCTTTTTAAAAAATAACGTCACACATTCGAGTAATTGACAATAAAAAATTTATACAATCGTCATCGAAACAGCTCATTTATACAACACCCCCTTCCTTTCGCATAATCCGAGTGCAGCATAAAGCTGCGTTATTAAAACACAGCCCCATTCTGTGTGGTTTTCGGATTGGAATTAGCATTGGCCGGTATTGCATCTAAGACTAACTTTCTTCTATGATATTCGGCACTATTACTGTCACTACCGTTAGCCATTGATTTTCGTCTCAATGGCGCCGAAGCTGAATTTCCATTACTTATTTTTTCTTCTGAAACTATCGAATTGGTGCTTTTACGCCTCGATGGTAACAACTCACTATTTGCTTGGATATCTTTAGAATTGCTATTAGATTTATTGGCACCCATCATATTTGGATGTTTAATTCCATTAAGATTAGTACCAGGAGGCGAACCCATTGGTAATGTCGTCTTTCGCCTCGCATTTGAATTTGTGAGTTCATGATGATTGAAATTTACTTTACTTGCTTGATTGCTATTTGCTAGTTAAAAAAAAATATAGTTCATTTTTTACTTGATTTTTAACTTTAATATATTTTAACATATCACTGTTAACATAATTTTACTATATGCATTATAAAATTATTTATATACGTTTTAAAAATATTTTCTTTTAATTGCATGGACGATTACTATGAGCGATAATTTTAAAAGTAAAATGAAAAAAACGTTTGTTTTACCTGTCTTTACGAAGTCTGTTGCATTTTGGCTGCCATTTATGATCCATCGTTCTACTTGAGCTGCATGCGACTTCTGTAAAACTTTACGTATATCACCATGTTCACCCTCCTCTTTCATCAAATCTTGTAATTTTTGTATTGTCTGATAAAGAATGACTGGACTGATAAGGCCAAAATCGAAAAGGTTGCACATATGCAGAACGAAATTACGGTACAAATTTTTCATTAGTAATTCCTTTCCCTTAGTCTCGAGAAACATTTGGCAGGCTAAAGGAATTTGGCAGTCTCCTACGTAACCGTGCTTCATCACATGAAGATTCCACATTTTCATAAGCTCTTTTTCACCCTCATTCACATCCGTAAAATCATCAATCATCATCATTGTTTTTGTTTGTAACCACTTAGGATCATTTTCACCCTCAGAATCAGCGTCCAATTCCTTGGGATAAATTGGCAAACAGGTAACGGTGTGATGATATAATCTTCAAATATACATAAACAAATTTTTAATTTTTTTTTTTTTTTTCTTAGTAAATAATTATAAAATATTTTTTATTTTAAATAAAAATGTTATAAACTAATTATAATTTACCTATTATGTCCAGTAATATAAGGCCTAGAATTCTCAAATTCATTTTCATCGAGTTCTAAGAATTCTGAAAGGCTTGGCTTTGGTCTTTTAGGACGACATACGACTATATTTGTTACACTAGTTCGTCTTGTAGGTCCTGTTCTAGAATATGAAATATTAGAAGGCTGCGAGATTAATTCATGCGGGCTGCCTGCGTACGAACCGTCATAGCATTCATTTATAGCTACATCTATTCTAGCACCTTGTGGTATTGGCTGAAAATTAATATTTTTATTTTATTATTTAATTTTATTATTAAACAATCATTGATATTTTGAAAAGAAGTTATGATAATGATTTTAACTTATGATAATTTTATAATTAAAAATTACTTAAAATAATAACGATAGTATATTAAAAATCTGATTAATATAAACAGACACAAAATTTGATTTTAATAAATTAAAAAATGTCATAAATAAATAAATTTTAGTAATTACTTACAACGTAAGTAAACGTAAATCTTGAATGACATAACTTTAGATGCTTTAATAATGAATAAAGTCTACCACAATCTAGTGAACACCATGGGCAATGTAAATCTTCGCATGCCTCTGTTTGTTGTCTACTATTATTATTGTATAGAAATTGATACACAATTTGCTGATTACCCTTAGATGCCTCCATTTTATCTGAGTTTGATACAGACATTTTTGAAGGTGCAAGGGGACTAGGTGTAGGCAGTGTTGTATTATTGTTATTATTAGTATTATTATTATTATGATTTGTTGAACACCTATCTAAACCAGCTGAAAAGTGTAAATTATTAAATAATAATTCAAATAATGTTTAAATAAACATTTCTCAAGTACTTTGACTGAGTTTACAAAATTATTTTCAGTATATAACAATAAAATTTACTTTTTTATAGAAGAACTTTTATCAAAGTGTTATTTTACAAATAAAATTATGAAAAGCGCATTAAATTTTTTTTTTTTTTTTTTTTGTCAAAGTACTCATATTCATGTAGACAAAGTAACAAAAAATTATTACTATTGCCTGGTCGATTTTCCTTGTTATCACCATTGGGCAGTGGAGTAATGGGCGAGGGCCTGTCCACGTAGCCATTACTCGGCTCGGTGGTCCAGTTCAGTCTAAATTTCAACGTAGGACCTCGGCTGAACACTTCAAAAGGTCCGCAGTCCTTAATATCAGGTATCAATTCCCAAGAGCTATGCTTTTTGGGACTTGCCCGAACGCTCGTTTGTACCTCCTGCAGACTAAGCTCATAATCGCCATCCGTTAAAAGGCAGCGATTGTGCTTGTCATAAACAACTAGCTCCGAACCGTAAAGTTTCACTTCTTCGGTATTGGATTTTATGGCAGTGCCGTTAGAGGACTTGCGTCGCTTTTGAGCTGGTTCTGAAACATTTGAACGGTTTCAACTTTTTTTACGAGAGTGTACGAATTTTCTTGAAATTTTAATTCTTTTCACACTCAGAAAATTAAACTAAATTTAATGTAGAAATTTTTAAAAATATTTAATGATAATTTTTACTAATAATATTATATCTTCATTAAAAATAATTAATTTAATCTACAGTAACTTTCTGAGAGTAAGAAAATAAGTTTAAAAATTAAATTTGATATTATTAAATCGAGTTGATAGTTAGAGACAGACAAAACATTAAAAATCTTGAATAAAACGTAAAAAATATCAACAAATTACCTTCTACATCACAGTTTTGCATAAGGCAGCCATTGTTAGACATGCAGTATACCCTAAGTAGCAACATATATGTTTTTGCTACATGACCGTTATTTAAACTAAATGATTCATTAGGTATCGAGACTATGGGTGCTTTTGGCGGTGGCTGATTTTCAGAAGGGTTTATCGGAACTTCGCTTGTACCCACAGAGACCTGAAAAAAGATAAAATAATTTTTATACATATTTTTAAACATTGTCTAATAAATTTTTAAAATTATTCTAATCAACGATCAACTTGAATTGAAAATTTAATATTTACCTGCATAATTGGAGAGCTAACATCTTTGCGCTTCTTGTGACATATTTTTAACAACAGAGTTTCTACTTTCACGGGATCTTGAGGCGTCTCGACTGAAAAAATAGTGAAATGACAGAGTCGTGATCGATCTTTTTATGCTTTATAAGAAATTCGTATCAGCGAATTAATAGAGACACATACGTTTTTTATCGTAAAATCCCAAGAACGTCAGTGTCATGTAACCGCGTAACATGGAGTTTTGTTCCTGCTCATTCTTGGCCATTATTTTTTCGAGGATCGAATTAATTCGGAATCCTCGTCTAGATTTGTGAGACCGAGACATACGTTGTCTCATATATGTTAAGTTTCTGTACAGAAATATCGGCTGCAACAGAGAAACAATTGACGTAAATGTACCCTATCTTTATTTTCGATAAACGAAGAAAAAAGAAGAAAAAAAAAAAAAAAATAATGTTTTCAATAAACAAATGATAACAGATACATACCGTATAAAATTCACAAATGATCCGGATTAAATTAAACCATAAAGAAAGTGATAGAGAAAAAGCAAGAAAAATTTTTTGTGTATAAAATAAACGTATATTCATAGTTTTTCCCCAACAAATAAGAGATGTACGAACGAAAATAATAACGTATTAACAACGAACATTGATTTGACATGTAAAAATAATAGTTTTCAGGGTAAGTTTATAAAAATCGTAAAAATTTTGGTAAAAATTTGTAATAGTAATGGTTAACGTTTAAAACGGAATTGTAACATATTATGCATTAAAAAAATTAATAAATAAGAATAATTTATTGTGAGGTACTTACCGACATTTGATTCCGTGTTCGTAAAAACCGGTAAATTTGTGTTGGCTCTGAAATAAAAAAAAAAAAAAAGTAAATCTCGTTAATTAACATTTACAAGCTAATTCCCAATATTATAAAATACAGTATTTTTCGGAAAAATAAAAATATAATTGAAGTCGTTAATAAATTACGCAAAATTGAAAAAAGTTTTTTTTATAAAATTTAATTAAAAATTCAAATTCGTTACTTCAATAAAACGTTATCGCTTTTTATGCGTTTGAAAAGAAAAAAACAAAAAATAATTGATTATACAAAGCTTCGTATTAGTTTCAAAAGAAAAATAAAATAAAAGATATATCGTTCACGAGTTCTAAGAACTTAACAGCGATAGCTGCTAAAGAAAGTAAAACAAAGGTACTCGTTGCGACCGCCAGATGGCTACGGTCAAAAAGGCAAACACGCTAGAGAGTTGGGAAGATGAAGTTACAAAACGTCGAGGCGCGGTGCACTACGCGATCCTTCTGGGATTCAGAACGGGAGATGATGAATGGGAGTAACTCGTTTTATATGAGATGTCTGCGCACCCTTAACTTGTTACGCTTATGGCAGACCATGACCCTCTGATCTCGTTATTATTAAAAACTTTTTCATTATTTTATCGATAATAATATTAAATAACAAGAGTTATATTATAATTTAGAATTTTTATTATGATAAAACCATAAATATATATTTATAAAAATAAAGTAATTATATATTAATAGCAAAAAAATAGAACGTCATAGTTAAGAGACTGAGTTTTAACGTGTATGAATAAAATTTCATATGTTTACTGTAGTTATTTACAATATTTATACATTTTTTAATCGAATTAAAACTAATAAATTTAAATTAATCATTTATAATAAAATTATAATCAATTTTGAATGCAATGATCCTAATTTATTTCATAGCATTAAATAAAAATGATTCGAGTGTAAATAATTAATTAGGATTTCTGAGAAAAAGCAAAACTAAATTAAAATACTTATGTTAACTCTTCTTACGCATATAAACTTTTAACAAAACAAAAATATCATGACGATTTAAAACATAAACTGTATTTAGATTTATGGGCCTGAAGTTTGCAACGTTAGAGTATAACGAAATAATTATTCACAATTAAATAAAGCTGCTAAAAATGTAAAAATTATATTTAAATCCGTATCTGAATATTAGGTTATGCTATAAAACACTATGACTAAAAAAATATAAACATAAATTTTAAATAAAAACAGTTTTTTAAAAATTTCATTGTACTCCAACGTTGGAAACTTCAAACTCATTTAGATTTATAAATTAAGTATAAGAAATTATGCTGCGCTTTTGTTCTTAACTTTCATAATAAATTTTGTCATAGATCTTTAATTTTTACTGTTAATTTTTTTTTTTTTTTTTAAGGTAAAATAATTCAAATAATTTCAAATTTATTCAAATTTAATGAAAATAAGTAAATTCGTTTACAAAAAATGAATTTTTCTAATCGTACATAAAAATTCAAACACTTATTAACTAATTTTTACTCAAGAATATGGAGGTAAAAACGAAAAACGATAATATAAATTTTCATAATAAAAATTTAGCTTTTACTTTATGTATTTACGAGAACAGCATTTTTAATATGTTTGCTTGGTATAAATAAAATTGTTGTCGTTTTATTTTAAACCATTCAAAAATATTTTTCATACAAGAATACTAATTATCATTACAATGATTTTTCAAATTCAGACTAATTCGAATAAAAAAAATAAAAATTTAATGAGAAGTAGTAATGATAGTTTCATTAATCATAATCCAATTGTTTTTTTTTTTTTTTTTGTTTTTTTTCAATGTGCTGATAAAAAATTGATTATGTAAACGAAATTTAAAACAATTATTTAACTTTTTCGAAACGATTTTGAAGAATAATTTTAAAGAATAAATATGAGCCCTTAAGTTTATAATCGTCATATGCGCGGTGGTATATTAGTAGTAGGCTTATTATGGGACTTGAATTCACACTCGGTATATAATTAGTTTTAACTATGTTAAAATAAAACACTACAAAAGAAGTTTAGTATCGAATTTATATATTATCAAATATTAAAAACAGAGATTATACATCTAGAATAAGGATTTAATGTATTTAGTATCATAAAGAAATTTTCTTCTAAAACATTACTAATTTTTCAAGACAAAAAAATTTAAGATTATAATACAAACATATATGATTCGTATTTTCGCCAAAACAATAAAGTATTAATCTATATACAAAACTCAAAGAAACTTTCTATCGATCGTAACTTTTAAGGATGAAAATTTGTTTACTAAATTTGCTTCATTCGAATCAGTTACTTACTCTCGTCTTTTTGCATTTTATTATACTACTACTAAATTAGAACTGTTCCTTCTGTAATACTTGAAAAATTTTTCAATAAGCATCACGTAAATTAAAATGAAATAGAAACTTTGTTAAATTTTATTTTAACTTTAAACTGTTTTAACGGAAACTTAAAAAAAAAAAAAAAAAAAAAAAAAATGCAATACTGATATCACCGACATTTGTTTAGTTAGCTATTTTTTAAAACATTTTTTTTTAATTTTACGCCAAATAATTTTGACTTTGAATCATTCTATGCATATCATGATATTTTTAATATAGTTTAAAAAGTTATCTTACAAATAATTAAAATATTTTTTATCCATAGTCAGAAACGTAAAAAATCTTTAGCATAAAGCGAATCATCTAATTTAGAAGCAACGGACAACAAGAGCTAACGGTTTTTTCTCTTCTAAACATTCAAATCTACCTTCTGCTTTGTTACTTGCTTTACTTATCAATATCGCGACGACTACCATTTTTCCATTTTAATTACTTAAGCACGGTGTATAACGCTTCGTACTACATAAAAATAGTCAGGAGCGCAAATGTAGCGTACATCGACAAAGAAGGGAGAGAAAGAGAGGGAAAGAGAAAGAAAAAAAGGTTGGTTTGCAAGCAGCAAATGCAGTGGTCACGCTTGACGGAACGCCCCTGCCGGTGAGAAAACCGATTACAACAAATAACGCGTTTTAACAAATGCCTTATTTTAGATGCCATTGATCAATTGTTTTTAAAACTTTGTTTATTTAAATATACACGCATAAACCTGTTTTTTTTTCCAACGTATATTAGACTTATGATAGAAAGTAGGCTAATGAGCTCTCTTTTTTTTTTTTTTTTTTTTTTTCTTTTTTCTTAGAGTTCGGTTGAAAAACCTGCGTTTTTTTTTAGTCATCAGCTGGGGAGTTGTGCCGTCACCCATAACCGTTGCACTTATTTAAGTCATCTACCTAACGCGAAAGTTTTTTTATCGATGCTTGCTAGTTACCGTTCTCGAAAAATTTTATCCGTTTTTAGTCGCCAAGTGGTGAGTTACGTGAATCATTCACGCGATTCAACGACCCCTTTTAAACAGAAAAGGATAAAGTTTCCGTTAAAGGATTAAATGTACATCGGCGCTAATTTACAATAAATTTTGGATTTCTATTTTTAATTACTTCATTTTTAAATAAATCAATATTAAGTAACTTCATGTGTAGTAACATAATTATGTACATAAGTAATTATGGTATTCATTTTAAAAAAAATTTTGATGTTAAAGTTTTAATAACAAGTTTAAAGAATGTTAAACATAAAAAAAAAATACCTTTCTTTGATTTTAAATGAAATTTTTTTGGCGCCAAGTTTCCGTAATCGATTATTGTGCACGTTTTACTGAGTTTTCCAAAAATGTTTTTTATTTATTATAATTGTAAAGAATATTATAATTAAATAATTCTACAAAAATTTAGAAAAATAACTTAAAATAATTTAAAAGGAAACAAAATTTTAAGTCATTTTTTACGGGTAAACTTCATAATTACGATAAGGATTATAGTTTATTTAAAAGAATAAACTGAATTTCGAAAATTTTGTATGAAACTGTCAAAATTACTACATAGTTACATTATGTTATTGAAAACATTTGAAAATCTTAAGGATCATTTGTATTAGATAATTTTTTAATTCAATAAAAAAGTCGATAGATTTGTAATTCAGTAACACAACTTTTTTTATAAATATAGTATTTTTTAATCTAATTATTTATCGATCGCTTCAAAAGTAAGCAAAAACCTATTTTGTAACTTTTTCAACAACAAATTTATTAACAGTCATACTTTACTCTTTGTTATAAAACCACTGGCATTTCGTCAAACTATTATACCTCTCTGTATAAAAAAAATACAACTCCTGATAAAACAAAAATACGTCGAAGTCGTCGTCTACAACATATCACCGATTTCTACTGAATATCTAAAATGGCAGTGGGAAACAGTCCGACAAGAAACAAAACATATTTGTTTCTGCTCCAAAAGTCAATCATTCATAGATATCAGAAAGATGCTCTGTTAAAATTTGTTCTGTTAAAAGCAAAAATTTAGATATAATATTTAGAAAGGAAATCATTCCCCATAAAATTCATAAGGTACAATGTATCGTAAAGTAAAACCGAAGCGCGCGCGAGACGGCGCCCAGCACACACACAGCAACTCCTCAACCGCGCGCCTCTTCTGAGTTATCGCTAACCAGGTTATGTTTGCCCCCTCCCCCTCTCCATCGGCCAAAGCAGGAAAGCATTTTCCGACGCGTAACCTCATCCTCAATGGTCAAAACAATCGATTCTTGACAACTATTTGTTAAAAAATAGTTGCAAAAATTAAAAATTCAAGGAAAACAAAAATAAAGAGAAATAAAAAAGCAATAGCGCGGGAGAGTCCGCGCGAATGAGTGAGATAGGCACAGAGAGGCAAAACGAAGGAAAGGCAAAATACAGGCCAAAGTTACTCACTCTCGAAGGCCTGGAGGAAGAGCTCGTGATCTGCCTGTATTTGATCCATCCTAGCTTGGGATTGTAGCTGCTGATGATGATGCTGCTGTTTCTGTACGGCCACCGCGGCCTCCGGCTCTTTCTCCCGCTTCTTCGGCGGCATTTTTCAGCCTCCTGCTCTCGCTCACTTCGCTCTCTCCTCGGTCTCTCCTCGGTCTCTCCTCGCGCGACGACTGCTCGGCCTCTCTCGCGCACTCTGTCTCTCTTTTTCTCTATCTCTCTATCTCTCTCTCTCTCTCTCTCTCGATATTATGGATACTCTCTGTGCACGTATTTGACACACGCGCGCACGTACGTAAAGACGTGGAAGAGGATCGACGCGCGCGCGCCCGTTTAGTATTAAATTGTATTAGTGAGGATATGTATATGTACGTATACGCGCTCTCCGTCTTTCGATGTGAGTCGAAGTTGTTCCGGACTCAGGACGGAGGCGACAGAGACAACAACGCGACGACAACGAAGTGAGGAATTGAGCCTTTACGGTGTGGCACGATGCGAAGCGATAACACGCGCACACAAATTTTCTATATCTGTCTCTTTTTGTCACGCACACCCGCACGCCAGAGCGCGGCGCCCACTCTGAGTCTGTCCTTTTCTAGAGGAGCCGCGCGCGCGAAAATACTGCTTAGCTTGTCCTTCTCTCATTTGGCTCAACTTCGCTTGAGGAGAGAGAAAACAGTAGTGTGTTGTGCAGCTAGCAGCGGCTCTTTAGCCGGAGTTTCTCGGTTTCTCCTCGAACTTTGGCGGCATATGATTAGACCCTTTATCCTCAGAGTTGAGTCAGCTGGCCGAATATGCCACCATGTTGTTACTTTTTCCCGCTAAATTATTTAAATTTACTGCTTGTATGAATTATTAATTATTTATAATTACGTTTAGATATTCGTTAGAAAAAATTAAAAGGTATTTGTTAAAAAATAAAATAATATTTGAACAAATAAATTAGTTTTATCTATTAAATCAATTTTTATTTAATTAATTAAGTTTTGTGTAAATAAAAAATATATATATATTTAAATTATATCAATTTTTATTTTCAATTATTTGAAAAAGTAGAATTATAATTTATAAATTAAATGAAAAAAAGGTATGGTTGAATTGAAAAAATTATGTTTAGATGAACATAAGAGCGCGATCTTCCGGACAAGTAGGTATATTGCGCATCCATTACTAATTAACGCGGGCTTTAGATATTTATTTAAAATTTTAATTTACCATTTGCCAAAGTAACAATTTTTAAATTTAAATAATTTTTATAAATAAATATTTTTTTTTTTTATTGTAAGTAAAATTAATTTAATTATAATTAAATTTTAAATATGATTTATAAATTAAATAAGTTCTAGACAAGTATTTCCATTAATAGCTTATAACTTCAAATTAGATAATTATTTAACACAATTTTATTCTTTATACATTGTTAATTTTCAAAGCTTCGAACATTAATATTTGTCTTGAATTTATATTTTAATGATCCATATTTGACGCATTTAATTATTTTAAATATTTATTTCATTAGCACTTGTATTTTCGTACATTATCCAATTTAGCATCTAATGTTTTTATGTTAAAGGTAGTCATTAGAATAAATTTACATTATTAGCATTTTAATTAGTTAATTTAAATCGAACAATTTATTGAAATTGATGTATCCGCAGTCCATTGTTTTAAATTTTTAGAAGAATTACATAATTTTATATCGCTATTAAAAAAGCGCATCTAGATTTAATTTGTAAAAAGATAATTATTTTTTTATTTATTTTAATATATCTTAATTTTGTCCATAAAATGTTAACATAAAGGTATTAAAAATTTTCACTACAATAATGCTGTTAAATAATCGCTATCCATTTTTTGCATTATTTCTATATAAAACTCTTAAAACTGATAAGTGAAAAAATTCCTTAGAATCTTAGGCACTTAAAAAAACAAAGGTAGTGACATTAATTAGTTATCTATTTTTACTAACAACTTTCTTTTCCATCCTTAATCTCTTTGTGTGCGCACACATACAAAGAAAATTGAACTACAGGGCTTCAGCCAAGTTACCACTCACATGTATGCAACAGTGCACGATCATGGAGTTCGTTGATACGTACTGCGCGAAAAAATCAAGCGGCTGATCTTCTCTCACCGTTGACTTTTCCGAGGGTCATCGCCTCGTATTGCACCGCGGGTGTCTTCGACGCGTCTAGTTTCTTCTCAGCGTTTTTTTCCGTTCGCCGACCTCCCGAAACGTTGTGTTTTTCTCTCGCTAGGTTCACATGCGACAATGACGAGAGGTTGGCTGCTTTTCGACCCATCCATCGAAGAGAATCTTTGCAAGTCAGAAGTGTGACCAGATTTATAATAACAACAATATTAATTGTTCATTCCTGTAAACCGTGAAGAGCCGTAAAAAATGGATATTGGTATTTTATTTTTTAATTTCAACATAAAATTAATTTTTTTTTAATCAAATGTTTTCGTACAAAATACTTCTAGATAATCGAGTTTTTTTTACTTTAAGACGTAACCTATAAAAGTTTTTCTCGACGTTCAAGTATTTCCTCAATTATTTATATATAGCTATAGTGTTCAGAATATTTTATTTTTAGTAGTCTCATAGCTTTAAAAAATAATAAAAGTATTCATTTTTTAAAAAGTATTCGAATGTTGTGATCAGCTTAAATTCGTTTCATTACGAAAACAAACATCTGTATATATGCTTTTTGGATAACGGTTTAATCTTACTGAAATATACACATATATATTTTTTTTTTTCAGAAAAAGCGAAAAACGATGATAATGGCAATTGTTGCAATGCATCCGGAAATTCAGATCTACTATCCAATTCACATTCAACAAAAGCATCAAATGAAGAAACCTCTGAAAATTGTAGTGTTTTAAATAATAAACAAGAAAATTCTGAAACACCAAAAGAAGATACTCGTGAAAAAATAGATTTTAAAATAATTTATAATAAGAAAAAAATTGATGTTAATTTTGCATTAGATGGCACTGTTGGTGAATTAAAAGCTTATCTTCAAAATATTATATCTGTACCACAAGCAATGCAAAAGATTATGATTAAAGGGTTAGCCAAAGATGATCAAACTTTACAAAGTTTAGGTGTAACAAAAGGTAGTTAAATATTAATTATTAATTATTTACTTTACTGTGTCTATTATTGTATAAATAAAATAATAAATTTACTTGTTAGGTGCCAAAGTTATGATTGTTGGATCAAAACTAGACGATGTTTTAGCCGTAGCAGTACATGCAAAACAAGATTTAGCAGACGATAAACTCGAAGAGAATGCAGCTGCTAGTAAAGAACCCTTATCTCAACAAAAAATGCATCGAAAAGTTTTAGATAAAGGTATTCCAGATGATGTTATGCCAGGAATATTAGAAACACAGGTTTGTTATAATATCAAGTAAATGTAAAGATGAAACATCATAAAAATATGAAATAAAAAAAATTTTATCTTTCACCATGAAAACTAATGAAATATTATACATAATTTAGGAACCACTACCAGATTATCCATTAGCTGGTATGTTGAATAAATCTGGTGGTAAAGTTAGATTGACTTTCAAATTAGAACAAGATCAATTATGGATAGGAACAAAGGAAAGGACAGATAAAATACCAATGAATTCCATAAAAGATGTATTAAGTGAACCAATTCACGATCACCCTGAGTATCATGTTATGGTATGTAAAATCTTCTATTTTTATATCCAAAAGTTTTTCAAATAGATTAATAAATATTATAATTATAATGTAGGGAATACAATTGGGTACAACAGAAGCATCAAGGTATTGGATATATTGGGTTCCATCTCAATACATATCAGCGATCAAAGACGCTGTTCTCGGTAAATGGTGTTACTTTTGATCAAGTGTTAGTGAAATTTATTTTTTTTTTTTTTTCTTTTTTTTTTTTTTTTTTTTTCTGTTTTCAAACTAAGCGTAATCAGGTGTGAACATCGAGACAAACGACTTTGCTAGTCAGGCATTTTTAACAGTAAGTAAATAACTTATTATATGTCAAGATTACGCGAATTAGTTAAGATGAAAACATTGTCCATACCAAGCAAATGAACTGCCTGTTCAAAAAATTAGATCTTTATGCAAGTGAAAGTTACTTTCCTTGTTTTGCTCGTTTTTATCAGTAAAATATCTATTTTGATAATTTTGATTAATAAAATTTACCGAAAACATTAAAATTTAAATGTTTTTAAATAATATTTAGTTTTTGTGTTTAAAAATAAGCCAAAATGACTACGATTTTTGAATTCATAAAATAAAAGCAACTTTTAAGTTTTGTCAATTATTAAAAAAAATTTTTAATATTAAAAATTTGCTTTTATTTTAAATATTTAATAATCGTAATTAAAAAGGTTTTAATTTAATCTTTAACTAAAAACTAATAAAATAATTTGTTGTTTGTTTTTCCATTAAATTTAAAATGAACTTGAGTTATTTTTAAAGTAAGGTCAGACAATTCAGTTTCGAACATGCGAATTGCTCGCTAGATTCGTTTTATGTGATCGTGTTTTGCCAAGAATTCGTATCGAAGATTTTGACAAAAATGCGACTACATTTGATAGCTTGTTTAAAAGATGCATCGTGCTAAATCCTATATTGTAAAAGATTAAATAAATTATAAAGATTTTGAAATAATGCATAAAAAAAAAATGAGAGAAAGTTGTTGCTTAACATTTTTAATTAAGTTTTAAAAAAACAAAGGTTAAAAATAGCGTTTTGCGCTCTAAAAAAAGAAAAAGAAATTTAGACAATGCTTTGTGATATAAAAATACAGCAAGAAACAAAAGATTATTTAAACTTGTTGAATGCATTGTATTATCGTTTTTTATCAAGCAACAACGAATTCTCTTTTCAAAATAATGTCGAAAATGATTGATGAGATAGTTTTCATTAATCAATTAAGCGAATTTCGAAATGAAACATAAAGCAAAACATAAAACAATAATGTTTTAAAAGTCAATCTGCAGTTTTTCAAATATACAAACTATGCATCTTCAATCAAGCAACATAAACATGTAAGAGAAATAATTCTCTAAGTTGTATAGTTGAATCACTTTGTAATAATATTTTGTACAATTTATTAAGTACAGGAAAGAGTAAAAAAAGTCATTAAAACAAAAAACAAAAAAAAAAAACAAAAAAAAAAAGAAAAAAAAAAGGAAAAAAAAAAAAAGACAAAAAAAAAGAAAAAAAGAAAACGAAATTTCGAAATAGCGAATCAAAATTTTTTCGAACCAAAATTATGCTTCAATAACATTATACTTGATCACACGCCTGAAATCCATCACAAAATATGCAACAATTCTTGCAAAGTACGTCGTTAAAAAAAACATTGTGTGATTTCATAAAATAAAATTTTAAAAAGCAAATATTTCCTGTGCTGTTTGCATCACGTACCTTAATTTTGAATTTTTTAATTTATATTACTAATTTATATAAAAATAATAATACGTTATGTGAGAATTCATGTTAACGACAAATGTTAAATATTAGGAGCGTTCGAAAGTAAACAGGACTTTTTAAAAGTGAGTACATAGACTTATTTATTTAACAAAACTTCTTTATTTTATTCAAAATAATCTCCTTGAAACTTTATATACAACGATTTGCATGGACAAAAATCGTGTCGAACAAATTTTTAGAATATCGGTAAAAGTCTTTTGAATGGCTTCCATGTCGGTATTACGCTTTTCTTTTATCGGCAAATAAATTTTCCGAATACGTAGAAATTGCCCGATTGCAACGTTTTTTCATCAGTTACAAAGGTGTAGAAGTTTGGGTCCTTTGCATGAAACAAAACGTGAACAATCATTTCGGAAGCTCAATCGTTCGTTTAAAATGCAAAAAATTGATGTCTTGGATATATTCCATTTCCATTAATTTTAATCATTTATTTTTATGAAATGTATTTCGTTAGCAAAGGGTTAAAATGTGTGTGTTTTTTTTTTTTTTTTTTTTTTTTTTTCTATTATCCGATGGATAATAAAAAATATATAGGATGTATCATATTTGATACATGGCGAGCATTTGGTGAAAAATATGTAATCTTCCATATCATAGTACTAAGAACACATGTATCAAATATGATACAAGATGAGTGAAATGGGTTAATGAAAATTTTGGCCGATCTTCGATGAATTTGTGTATAGTTTTGATGGCATTTATTATTCGGTCATCTGATTCTGTTATCACAAATTTCGATTGGCCAACGTATTAATCATCATTTCGTTTTTTCTCTTAAAGCGTGTAAACCACTCGCGATCGTGACTACGGCGTAAACACTCATCATCGACCAAAGCGTTTTGGTAAAAGTTTTTTTTATCAAGTTTAAAAAATGCCAGTGAATGAGATGCAGTTCCGAACGTAGACAGTCTATAAAACGATAATAGGTCGTTCCGCTAAAATACATCTATTTTTAAAAAGTCCTGCTTTCTTTAGAACATACTTAATAAATAGCACAACAGGTTTTTAATATGTGTAAATTTCAAGTGTATTGCAATGTTTTAATTTTGTTTATTTATAATTTGTCATGTAAGATAATATAATTATTTCAAACGTTTTATAAAAATTATGATAAATAAAAAATTGAATTGTATGATTATAAAATCTGAATGTTATAAATAAATTCAAAAATAATTTGAATTATTGTTCTTATTCGTAGCATAAACTGCATTTTTTTTTTTTTTTTTTTCAATTGAATTGAATTTTATGATTTATTGGATTATTTTCTTTTCAAAAGATAATTATTTAAGAAAAATTTTTTTTTTCTTTATCATAAATCTTCTATTTAAAAATAGATCAAGCTCTTAATTCATTTAAACTATAAATTTTGTAAATATAATTTAATAAATTTTTTGTATATTTTAATTTTTTCTCATACTTTATCTACTCATGCCTAAATTAATTTTGTAAATTAAAATAAAAACACTCGTGTTTTTTATAGATTTATTTTTATAAAATTATTCATTATCGTTGACGTTTGTTTTTCATTAATTAATCATTTCATTGACAATGAACATTGATAATATTGTAAAATTAAACGAATTAAAAAAATAAATAAATAAATAAAAACAACGTAAAATCTAACCAAAACAAAGGATAAAAAAATTCACCGACTCACGTCCATAATACATAACCAAGCGTTCGAAACTCTACGCATTTTTCCATGTCCCAAAAAAAAATAGTCCCAAAGTGCTCGTTTACGCTCCCCCAAATTTTTCTCCTTTTCTTTCTCAGACCGTGTGCGCGAGATCGTTTGCCCGAACGGCTTTGGCCGCGGCGCAACGCCTCGGTAGCTCCACCTCCCCCGCGCGTTGGTTTCCAGAAAGAGATACAAAATACGCCCGTCTGTCAAGCACGTGCCGGCAGGAAGTGGCTCATTGAGTTCGCGTTAGACGAGAGGAGAGGAGAGAGGAAAAAGCTCGCAGCCTCCCATTGAAGGAGCCTACGCATTATACACGCAGCAGATGTTCCGGAGATCTTTTTCTCTCTCTCTCTCTCTCTCTCTCTCTCTCTTTTCCTACGGTCTTTTCAACAACGATGACAAAGAGGATAATACACAATATTCCGCTCGGCGTGCTTTTCCGTCTCCTTCTTTAGGCCACTGACTGCCATCGAGTAAGTTAGGAAGGCGGTGTTTTGAACAGATATATACATTTGTACCCTGTTATGCGGATTATTAAGTTCCACAAGGGGTGTTGGGAAAATTTAACGTAAACGCTTGTTTAATTACTCTTTATATACTATTTCTCCTTTATATTAAAAATTTTTATAATTTAAAATTTAATATATAAATAAATAAAAAAAAAAAAAAAAAAATGACAAAATTTTTATTCGATAAATTTATTAAATATAAATTAAATGTTTATCTAATTGAAAATTATTGAAATCAAAGCATACATTTGTAATAAAATAAAAGTTAAAATCCAAGCAAGTAAATACGATATCGGAAAAAAAATGTTTGATATATTTCTGTGGCATGTAAGTTTTGATTACTGCACAATTCGACGTCTTTGTTTCAAATGACTATAAATGAGTACGACTGTGCAGGACAATTGTAGTAACGATAATTGGCACGGCAATCAAGTATAATTACTTTATACTTCCTATGAGTTTGCGTAGGTATTAGCGATGTATAGCAAGGCAATAAGAATTTTCAAAATTACTGGTTAAGGTACATTATCATTATCTCACTTGGCATACTGTACTCAGCCAGGTGTACTTGTAACATTTCATAAAAAAACATTCTTACGTTTCGTAATACATAATTTATCGCAACGGCATTTCAATCTTGCGCACGATGGCTTTATTCATTTATTTTTTTTTTTTTGTCTCAAATATACATTGTTAATAAATTGGACTTTTTAAAAGAAAAAAATATAAACAAAAAATAGCATAAAAATTTTTATCCGTAAAAAATGAAAATTTTTCAAATGAAAATAGTTCAAATTTTATTAAAAAATTGTGAGAAGCGCGTCGCTCGAATATAAACGCGAAACTCGCTTATCTCGCTTTACGCGCTATCTCGTTATAAGTGTTTTATAAACGCAATTGTTGTATATAGTAATTTTTTTTTTTTTTTTTTTTATTCACGCGTACGTACAAAGCGAGGATAAAAAATAAAAAAAGAATAGGTAAAAACGAAGACGCGCGCGGGCGGGCGGACGGACGGGCGCGTACAACAGAAGCGGGTAGTCCTCGTTATGCACAACAGCCAATCGGCGCCCGAAACTTTTCCACATACATATGATCAATATCCGACGGTCCGTCCCGTCTAACGCGCCGAGCCGAGAGAGAAAAGTGGAAAGGCTCAGTCGGGCTTAGCCGCTGAGACCGAAGAGAAGTGGCTCAAGGCCAGAATTACTCGTACTCTTTGATTTCGTATAACGTATGTGTGTATAGAGCTCGACGTAAACAACGATCCGCTGTCACTGCTGTCACTGCACTACGAACAAAGTAACTTTAACAAATTGTTTTTGTTTTTTTTTTTTTTTTCTTGTTTTTGTTTTTTTGTTTCTTTTATTATTATTTTTTTTTCGCGAGCGTTGTTTGTTTGCTTTTTTCTCCCTCCTCCTCCCCCCCCCTCCCCCTATGTTTTAACGTAAGGTGTGAGTTACGTGGTCGTTGTCACGCGCACTATTCGTATGCACGTTATATAGGCATTGTTTGCATTTGTGACGCGAGGGGAGTTATATACATTTATCGAAAAAATACCGATGGGTGTTCAATCGAATCGGGATGCTTCGCTTCGTTTTATTCGACGGTATCTAGGCGTGTTGGAATGTTTTTCTTCTTTTTTTTTTTTTTTTTCGTAGCTTTTAGATAATTTTGTACACATATTTCAAATTTTATTAATAAATAAAAATTAATATTTTTAATTAAATAATTTAATAATAAAAAATTTAAAATTTTATGAATATATATGTTTAATTTTATGAAAAACTAAGTTTTATTTATATTTTTTTAAAATTAAAAATTTTTCACTTATAATTACATAAATATTCAATTTTTTTTAGTACTGAAATTAAATAAAATGTAAGACATAAGATAATCATGAAAGTGAAGAGTTACTTAGAAGGTACTTAAAATAAGAGATGAAAAATGCAATTCAATCAAAGTGATTGCATCATTTAATGAATCATCTTACTGTCAGTAAATCCTTGTTAACATACTTGAAATGTTAAGAAAATTTGCCAGTGGTATTAAATATGTCGAAGAAGACTCAGCACATAGAAGAGATAAAGGAGAGGTTTCTTCGACTAAGCAAAGAATATCTCGATCAAGGAGCTTCTTTAGCAGATATAAAACACGTCATCGAAACTGGAGTACATAACAGAAATAAAAATAACTCTGCCTTTCGCTTTTTCTACAATAAAAAGTTTATTCTAGTTATTTTGTTGTCAATATTGTACAGTATAATTTTGAAAGAAGTAGGCATTGATTTTATAATTAAACATATACAAGGTACAAGATGTTTAATACCGAATAATTATTTAGTATGGGAATTTACTCGACCTGTTTCAAATTGTGATTTTTGTCGAGGCGTCAATTCAGCTCTAGTCTTAGATAATATAACAAAAGAAGAGTTTCAAAAATATGCATACTCTTCAAAGCCAATAATCGTAAAAAAAGCTGCTAGCCACTGGTTGGCCTCTAAAGTTTTTAGCCTACAATTCTTCCGTAACATATATGAAAATATAAATGGTGCCTATGAATCCGTCGAAGAAGAATGTCAATTCCTGCATTTTCGAAGCAATTTTGCCAATCTAAAAGAAGTATTTTCTATGAGTGAGCGAAGAGCAATGAATTTACCTGGTGAAGAGCCATGGTATATTGGATGGAAAAACTGTCATTCCCAAGTTATGGAAATAATGAAGAAATTTTATGAACCACCTCATTTTTTGCCCGATGATGCAGAAATACCAAATACAAATTATATATTTTTAGGATATGACCAAGGTGCTGTTATGCACGTAAGTAATATAAAAATTATTAAAAAAGAAGCTATTAAACTATTTTATAATTTTTAAATACACCACTATTTATGATTTTTAACAAATTTTAGCTTGATTACATTCCTCGTCTTATGTGGCAAGGCCAAATTATTGGTAGTAAAACATGGACTGTAGCTCCTACACCTGAATGCGATGATGTTTGTGAAAAATTTGAATTTTTTGTCGATACCGGAGATGTAATATTACTTGATACTAGAATTTGGTATCATGGCACACGAGTTGAAAATGGCCAGTTTAGCCTTACTATCACTTCCGAATATGGGTAGACTGAATTCTTATAACGACAAGCTGTTAGAATTTGTATATATGTAAAACGTTTTCATTGCCTTGATTGCTTAATAAGTAATCGTGAATTTTATTTTTTTAAATTTATAACTTAGGTTCTATTGACCTAAGATAATTTTATAAGAATTTTTCAGAAACCTTGCCATTCATTGTTATCAAAATAGGATTTTATTTTTTATTAATAATTTTAGAATTATAACATATTTTAATTATCAGATTTTTATTTCTTCAATTTTTTTCATAGAAGCTTTATTTTTAATTGACATGCTTGTTTTAAACTAGATTTTTTTAAGTTTTTTAAAGTTCGTAAATTTTTTTTTTTTTTTTTTTTTTTTTTTTTTTTTTTTTTTTTTTTTTTTTTTTTTTTTTTTTTGCAATACGTTCTAAAAATTATTAGAAAGATAAATCAAATACATAATTTTAATAAATAATAATAATAAAAATTCAGTGCCAAAAATTTCTCGCATTAATAAATTATTCAAATTATGCGATAAAAAGACAATTGCAATGTAAAATCAAGTGCTTGCTGCCATATTCTCGCTTTCCATAGCGAAAAATTTTTGGAATAATAATCAAGTTGTAAAAATTGAATTGTAATTTAAAAATACTGTGAGTATAATATTAAATATAAATATTTACCATGCAAGCAAAGCACTTCCTTTAAATTTTATCTTAGCTAGTCGATATTCAAGATTTTTACTCGAGTACTTGTAAATAGGTCAATATAAGACTGAAAGTACTATTAAGTCAGAAATATTTTGAGCTTTAAAGCATGTATATGATAAGCCAAAATCAAAATTGTTAATTTTTTTATTTTTTACATTCAAACTTTGCTACAGATCTCCTAAGAATACCTTGTATCAATATATCTTTTAATAAGAGTATTGTTTAATAAAAATTGTTGAAATATATAAAAAGTATTGTTATTATTTTCTCAATATAATTGAGAATTTTAATGCGTTATTCTTTATGCATTTGTCTTTTATTTCTGCACTTACATCAGACTTTAACATTGCATAAAACATACAACAACAAATATACTGCAATACGAAGTCGAATACACAATTTTATACATAACAAGAAACGATATATACTTGTGAATTTTCAAAAAATTTTCTTTGTGAAAATAAAGTGAAAAGAAAAATTCAAAATACTGTGTTTTATGAATTAAGGAACTTCGTGGATTAAAACGTTCAATAATTACTTTTTTTCGTACGAAATATGGAAAATATCACACTACTCATAAATGCAAAAGTTGTTAGAATCAAACATTTTATATTATGCTGGAATGCGAAAGATATAACTTCTCTATGCATTAAAAAGTATAGCGCTACAAAAATAACAACATTGATGCTTTTCTTTTTTGCTTAGCATGTAACAGATTCCTTGAGGGAAAAGAAAATGAAGTCTTGCCTCAAGAATATATCGTCTTCATTGGTCTTTTTTCTCTGTTGCTTGTTGAAAACTTGGTGGACTTTCCTAAAAGTAAAATAATATACGATTTTTAATCACAATACAGCTTGACGAACAATATTATTACAATATAAAAAATTTATTAACTTACATAGTACGCGGGCGGAGGAACATACGCACACTGAGGTCTGTTTGGATCATAATAAGCACTTTGTGCAGCTTCTGCAGCTTTTGCATCTATTGGAAAGCATGAAAAATAATATTATTTTTATTCGTAATTTTTTTTTTTTTTTTTTTTTTTTTTTTTTCTTAATTCGCATTTAAAATTTTTGTTCTGTAACTATAAGTTTTCTTATAGGCATTTTCAATTTATTTGTAGTAAATTTTCTAATATCTTCGGAAAAAAATTATTAAAACTGATATAATAACTTTTATATATAATATTGTAAATATATTATTTACAATTATTTAAAAATCACTCATGTATAAAAATGTACGATTCTCAAAATAGAAATATTAAATTTACCGATATAAGAATTGCGTGTATACATTATGAAACTGTTTGAAGAATGTGAAAGGATTAGAAAAAATACTATACGGAAAAAAACGTTCTAAAAGTTACAAAATTATTCTGAAAATATGCGGTAATACATTTCGAGCATGTAATTTTACGAATTTTAATAATACGTTAAAGATTACTTTTAAATATTAGTTGAACCACTGTAACAATTAATTATTTTAGTCAATCAAATAACTATTTCAGCTATATAAAATCAAATAATATTATTATATATTTTTTCAAATTACTCAAATTTTTTATCCATCAAATTTATGTGATTCATGCAAATACGAAAGTGAAAGTGAAACTTTGTAAGTCTTGAGAAAAAAAAAAAAAAAAACCGTAAAACATATTACATTGAACAATTGGACACAAGCGTACGCACAAATAATACCGATCCTCTATAATATTTTCTTTTAAAAGTCAAAAGGTAGAAAAAAAAAAAAAAAAAATTTGTTTGCACAATACATAAATACCACGCACAAGGAGCCACCTTTGATGCACTAAAGTTACTTTTCGACGGCATAATTACACTAAAACAATAAATACTTTCACAATAAATCTATCTTTTTCAAATCGCGTGCTGTCACGAGAATCAGCATCGTCGACGATCGTTGAAAATAAAAAAAATAAAAAAAAAAAAAAAAAAAAAAAAGTTATATATCCAGCACTTTGTAACGATATTCAATGTCAAAACCCGCACAGGCGCCCGCGCGCCAGTTTCAATTGCACACAAACTCGCAACGACACTGATGCGTTTTACCAGTATTGCAAATAAGCCTAAAGCGAGAGCAAAATGGGAAGAAAAAAAAAAAATATATATATATATTTGTAAGACAGACCGAAGGCGGCTTACATCGAGGAGTAGACCGACTGTGACTAAACTATATGAGATAACGAGCAACGGACCATCGAGGCTCGGTGAAAGCCAGTCCTTGTTGGCTCGAATGTGACGGTGGGTCAGAGCCGAAGTATAGAAGCGAGACGCGACTTACGTAATACCCCGTTATTACATAATATTCAAAACACTTCGAACGTGAGGCTGTGTGTGCGTGTACGTAAGGCATACACCCGGTGAAATCGGTAAATTGCGATGTTGTAATATACACCGTCGATCTCAGAAAGGCCAATTACTAGTTATGCGATTTTTTTTTTTTTTTTTTTTTTTATATCATCTTTCTCTTTTATTAGCGGTTATTATTAACAAGTTGAAATAAAGATTCTTTTTGTTTAAAAACAAAAAAAAAAAAAAAAAAATAAAATAAAATTGTCGAGTTTTTTTTCTATACTTTTGAGAGGTTTTGTAAATAAAAAACAGCATTGTAGTATGTGACAATATTTAATTGTGACAAATAGCTTCTTTTTTAAAGAATATGTAGAGCTTCGATCACAACAATGAAATGGTAACACTTATTTTAAAAGTTCTATGCTACATTATAGAATACAGCAATGCTTACAATGCATTGAATCTTTTTTTTTTAAAGATTTTCATTATAGTTATAAGAGAATATAAAATACAATTTTTTTATAATTATCTTAAATACAATAAAAGACGTAAAAATATAATAATTATAAAATTTAGTAATAATTTGAGCTCGTATGTAACTGATATTAGATAGCAAGTTTGGAAAATGGAGTGAAAGATAATGAATTTGAATGCAATTTATTATTTAAAAAGTTAACGATTTTCTATAATATTTAAAGAATAATAGATTTTTTGATTAACTATCAATACTCATTTATTAATTATTTAACCATTTTACTTAGATAGAAATAAGTGACTGTGAGATACATGATATTTTCTTATTAACATTAAAAAAATGTAACTTTTAATAAATAATTTCTAATTTTTTATTTATTTATATAATGTAAGAACGTATATTAAATTTTTACAATACATTGCAATATTATACAAAAGCCATAAAATTAGAAAATTTACTTTGTATTTAAAAGTATTTACAATAGAAAATTCGTTTCAAATAAATTAAAAATTTTTCAATTCCTCTCAAAAGTTAGTAACATATAGATCACTGTAACTCTATCTCTACAAAAAGTATTCAATTTTATAATAAAAAAAAAAAAAAAAAAAAAAAAAAAAAAGCAGAATGATAAAAAAGAATAAATGAACGAAAGAAATGTAAAATGATTCAAAGACTTGAAAGACTAAAATTGGTTTAATTAATTATCCGTATTGCATTTAATAAGGATGAGGATAAGAATAGGACCCAGGCTGACCATAGGGTTCAGCATGTGGCTGACCATATGATTGCTGGTAAGGAGGATAAGGTCCCTGAGGTGGATAGGATCCTTGTGGAGCACCATAACCTTGAGCTTGCCCGTAAGGGGTGTATGGCGGGGGATTCTGCGGATAAGTCTGTTGCGCGGGCTGTCCATAATTGGGGTACACACCTGCTTGGGACATCGGCTGGCCGTTGTAACTAGGATTGGCCCAGCCGGGGGCTCCATTCTGTTGTGAATGTGGAGGCGGTTGTTGGGGATGCGCGCCCCATGAGCCAGGCTGCTGTGGTGCTCCTCCACTTGCATAGGGTGCATTTATGCCTGGATACGGAGGAGCCATATCCGTCATAAAAACGCTATTTGCTGTAAACAAAAGAATGTTAGGATTATTATAACGTATCGTTTTAGTAAAAATAAAATACCAAATTTTTAATTATATTATAACATAGCATCATCATTCTTTATTATTTTCCTTTTGAATTTATTTAAACTTTTAATTTAATTAAATTTTTTATGATTTTATCAGATGAAAAATTTTTTCTTCTACAGAAAAATGTACTGAATTTAATGATTAAAAGTAACGTAAAAAAATCTGCAGTCTAACAAATTTTTAAAAAATCAAAATAAAAAAAACAATCGTCTGATATTTTAGTCATGTATTACTTTTAATCAGAACCTTGAATTATAATTTTACTTTTTACAGTTAAAAAAAGACTTGTTTTCCTTTAATAAATAAACGTTTAATTTTTAACAATAATTGAAAACAAATTATTTTAATACAAATCTTGATTTCAATTATGTTTCCTAGAGTAAAATATAATAATAACCTGGTGGCTGTTCTGGAAATACATGCGTTGGTGGTACCCATCCATAATATCCTGTTGGCGCAGCTTGATAAGCTGGTGGAGGAGCTGCATACCAACTTGATGATGGTGGTTGATACGGTGGTGGGGCATCAAAGTCAGGTCCATTTCTTTGAGCTACAATCAAATTAATATTTTCAATAAATTTTTCAATATTAAGGTATAATTTTATTATTAAAATATTTATGTATATTACATTATTAAAAATAAAAAACAATACCTATTTGAGCAGCTCTTAACATAGCTGACCCAAATTCAATGGCTCCACCGCTTTTAAAATGCAGCTTAAATTTGCATTCTCCGATCCAATTTCCATTTGGCTGTGCTCGGCATTTACCTTTGATGTAATTGGCTCCAAATACAGGTTGTTCAACTTCTACTTCTCTAAGAGTAATAAATGGAAAACTAAAGGATAGCATTTTTTCTCTTTGGTCTTTAGCATTGAATATCATTCTATGCGTAGTCAGGTATAACCGTCCTCGTTTGGTTCCCAAAAACTCTGGTTGTTCCTGACCATGAAATTCCATTGAGACATTGTCGCTAAATAGCAATATACTGGAATAAGAAAAGTGATTAGTCATATTTAAAACAGAAATAATCTTTAATAAATGAAATAATGGGATGCTATGAAGTATTAAATTTTATTACTTCATAGAAGATAAGAATAAATTGGCTTTATACCTTTAACACTAGAGATAAGTTAGATTAATAGATAATTCTAGTGTTTACAAAGACAGTATATCTATACATTTTCTCTCTTAACCTCTTTTAATATTAAACATTTTTTTCAAAACGTTTAAAATTTCAATAAATTAATATGCAAAAGTTATT
Organism: Chalcis sispes; assembly: GCA_949987625.1. Classification (NCBI taxonomy): domain Eukaryota; kingdom Metazoa; phylum Arthropoda; class Insecta; order Hymenoptera; family Chalcididae; genus Chalcis; species Chalcis sispes. Next base: position 69,107,417 of record OX465097.1, on the reverse strand, counting down.
ATTCCCTCTAAAAAAAAAAAGAAGAATTTCAACAAAAATAAGCGTTGAATCGATAAAAAGCGCAGTGGCAGCTCAAGGTCGTGTAAAATTTTCACATATTTTTCGTGCAATTGCGCCGTATGACGCAACGACCAAAACGAGTATCCAAGGTCTTGTGAAAAAGCCATCCATTCTCCAAAAAATTCTATTAAATTCGTTTCCAGAAATAGTCATCACCTCTATGTAAGCAATGACGTTTACAGAATTCACTTGAAATTTCGAACAGTTTCTCGAAGGTGCAAAGTATTGAAGAAAACACGGCAATTATATATTGAACCGAATAAAAAGAATATGCTTACCATTCACCGGCGTGTATAAGAACGCCGCCGTTGGCGTGCGCCGTATTCAGGGACATCGTTGCTCCGCTGTTCGTTCACGTATGCTTCGAAATGGTTAAATGCACGATAGGTAAATAAACGTCGGGAGTAGATCGTTCTTTTCGACGTCTTTCGCGCACGTACAAACGAAACAATACGTAGTCCTGGTTGGGAAATCAGCTAATTCATAAATGATAAGAGGTGCTGCATGCGCAGGCGCGTCAACGCTACTCTGTACCCGAAACATGAGCAAAAATCAAATTACTTAAGCCTATAATTAATTAATCAGTTAAGGGTAGAGCGTCATTTATTTTTTATTTAAAATAATATCTTTAAAATTTAATCTTTGACATTTAAAGATTTATTTTGTATGACTTTATATAGTTCAAGAAAAATCTTTAATGTTTAAAAAATGCAAGTAGGAAATATTTTTTTATTAGTAATATGCGCAATTATACCAATACATTTCGATGTAAAATTATAGATAATTTTTTATTTTCTATTTGAAATTATAAAATTTATTTTTGCCAATTATTTTTTAACGGTTAATTTTATTTATCTAAAACATTAAATAGGTATATTTAAATGTATCATATAAAACAAAATCAGTTACATTGATATAAGTATTTCATAAAAATATTGTTAATGAATATATATTTTTGACAATGTAGACTTTTGCTTAAGGCACTGGGATTTCCCGGACACAACATACCAACATTTATAATACCATACAGGTACATAATATTATGGATTGTAAATGTTGGCCAAATGCAAAATACTCCAAAACTCCCAGTCTGTGTGTATACATTGTACGCGAAATGCACACTTTTTCGAATAATAATTATTTTATCTATTCGCATGTCATGTCTATGTTTATTTATAAACATTATATGCATATATAAATGTATGTGCGCATATATTTATACACATACATACATGCATCTGCTTCTTATCTATAATTTTATTTCTTTTGTTTTCAGTTTCTTTTATCACACTGTTAATAACTTCTTGAAAGTTTCTGCTTCTTAAAAATTCTGTAAAAATAAACATAAGATTTTAAAAATTGTAATTGTTAATTTAAACAAAAAATATTAATAAAATACTTACAAACTGTGTTTTTGTGTGATTGTTTAAATATTATTTAAATTTATAAAATTGACAAATAATATATTGAGTTATAATATTATATACAGAAAAATTATAATAAATAAAAAAACATCAGTGTCTTAATCAATTTTATTTCAAATTATTTTTTCAATTTACTTATTAATAAAAGTGTAATCAATACAATATAAATATGTTTAAATTTAGTAAAAAGGCAAGAAATAAATTCAAATTTAAAGAAACTTGTTTACATTATAACAAAGAAGACACTAATGGACTAATAATTGGAGAAAAGTATATACCACAAGAGTTATTGTGTCAAATACTTTTTCATGTTGATCATAAAACACTCTTAGCTTGTCAATTAGTATGTAAAAATTGGTATTTTATTATTCAAAATTTTGTTTGGCATAACAAAACTGAATTTTATTTGGATCAATTGATACCAATAAATAAAAACACATCTTGGTTACTATATTATTTCATTTGTGATAAATTGCCTTTTGAAAAAAATTTAATAAAGAATCATTCTGGAGAAATGGGAGTTTATACTCATTGGATTGCAACAGTAAATACTGGAAATGTGTGGGATGTAGAATGTTCTCCAGATGATACTTCAGCATTGCCAAATGATCCAGTCTTTGAAGGCAGAACACATTGTTTTATTGCTAAACATCATTATGTTAATGAAAGACCAGATGATAATTTTTGTTATAAATATCAAATTGTTGATCTAGTTAGAGAAGGCTTTTCAACATTTTTTTTAGATAATTTTTGTCCAAAAATTAAGGTACATAATATAAACACATAGAAAAAATAAACTTTATTCATCTTTATTATAATTTTACAAACAATAAGATGATTTGAATATAAATCTCTTTTAGATAAGTGAATGGGTTAGTTGCAGTGGAAATTGTCCCGCAATTTATACATGTGTTTTTGAATTAATAGGTGAAAAGAAGAGAAAAAAAGAGAAAATTCTAAGTAAACATCAAATGACAAAACTGATAAATAAAAATGGATGGATAAAGGTCAGTATAATACTTTCATCATATAATTAAAATTATAAATATATTTATTAAAGATTATTAAATTATTTTTAGATTGAAAATGAATTTCAAAATTATGGAAAAGGCTTAAGAAAAATTAAGTTTGCTCACAGTGGTCGAAATGTTTATTTTTGGGATGACTGGTTTAAAAACATTAAAATGGCAGGTGCTTGTGTTAAAATTGAAAATCCATTACTTGATTAAAATTACAATGATTTCTCATTGAAAAATCAATAATATTTACTTATATGATATTTATATACAAACATGATAAGATAAAAAGCTGAATTTTTACCACAAGAGAAATATATTATTTGTGATTTTAGATGTATTGTGATACAAAAATGTAAGTCTATTAGAATTTTTTTTACTTAATTTAAGAAAAATGAGAATATAATAATTAATGTATTACATATTAAGTTAATAAAATTATTGTTACATTTTTAATTGCATATTTGTTTATTAAAATATTTTTAAATTAAATCGATATCTTTGTTATAATAATAACATTTTTAAGAATAATTTTGATTGTTTAAACATTAAATTAATCATTTTGATTTTGATTTTCCAATTTTTTTAATAATTATTAAGTATGAACGGGTTAAAAATTTTTAAACTATTTTAATTGATGAATATTTATATTTTTTTAAATTTACAACACAAATACTACGTGAATTACGTTTTTAAAATAAGAGGTAATAAGTAACTAGCGCATGTGCAGTATCAATGTGGTTATCTGACTGGCAGCGCTTTATTTGGCGAATTTAGGAACTAAATTTTGCTTACAAAATCGTGTCGCCCACCAGTAAAATCAGAGTTTAGATATACTCATACATGATTATATTTAAATTTATCAAAATTGAAAAATTTATCAGTTTTGTGATAAATTAAGAATCTTACTATATTATATATACAAGTTTTTATACAATTTTTCATGTAAGTACGTTTAATATGTTAAGTTTATTTTTAAAATTTGTTTAGAGTAGTAAAATGTCGCGAAAGATATGAACACTGTATCAAAATAAAAACAGAAATAATAGATTTTAAAATATTTGTAGGCTATAAAATATTTATAGCTCACATATTTAATTTTTATTAATGTTATTTCACATAAACTCTACTTGCACAATAAATTACTCTACATAAAATATAAAACAAACTTTTTTGAGGTTATATAATACAAACGTTAATTTTAATTTATAAAGTATAAATTAAAGTTTTATATTTTACAAGACTTCTAAGATTTTTCGATGGAATTATTTTATTCTTTTATAAACTTAATAAATGTAAATTTCTTGAAAAAAATATATTCTTTGCAGAATGAATAATTTATCAGATCCCCGACGTCCTGATAAAGAAGTCCGATATAGACCATCTGCTGTAAATAATCAAGCTCAGTCAGGTGATGATTTAACACCAGATTACATGAACATTCTAGGAATGATCTTTAGTATGTGCGGTTTAATGATGAGGTTAAAATGGTGTGCTTGGGTAGCACTGTACTGTTCGTGTATCAGCTTTGCTAATTCAAGAGTTAGCGATGACACAAAACAAATTCTTAGTAGTTTTATGTTGTCAATATCGGCTGTGGTAATGTCATATTTACAAAATCCCCAACCAATGACTCCACCTTGGGCATCTGCTATGCAATAGTGTTATATTAAGTTTTAAAATAAGACTTGCAATAATATAATTTTATAAATAATATAATATAAATTATTAAGAAAACAAACAAATTGTTATATTCAAAATAAATATGTAAATAAATAATAATATAAATGAATTGATAGGGAATTATTGTAAAACAGTAAGGTTTTTCATTTTAATAATTAAAATTAGTTAATTAAAAAACGATAAAATAAAGAATTATAAGAAAAATATGAAGCAAATATTATGAAATAAAGAATTATATAAAAATTATATAAAATTTAATTCTTTTAACTACCTTTTAATACTTTTTACATATAATCATTAAATTATTTTCTAAGTAAACAAGTTACAATTTCATTTTATATATTTTTAATTTGACTATTTTTTATTTTATAAATTAATAAGACATTTAATAAAATAACGTAAAGACATTTTTTGAACATGTAAAAAGCAAAATTTTCAATATAATTTTTTTTACTAAAAAATTTTTTATAAAAATTGATTTAAAATGAAACACAATATTTTTTTCTTAATTTTTATTTCTTACAAATTATTATCTCTCGAATGTTGCGTTCGACACAATGTATTAACTCTTTCTACAAGTTTTTCCTATAAATATAACGCACTGAACTATTTATATATAATCGATCCTAGATATTCCTAAGCGTTTGGAAGTTTTCTTTTTTTTGACTAGAATAAAGTCGTAGTTTTATTAATTCTACTTTATACATAAGTACATTGTCTCGTGTTGCGAAGATTATTGACTAGATTTGGAGAAAAGACACGTTTTTGATCGATCGAACTGACTTTTTTTAAAAAGGCTCATATCGTTCGATTTTTATGATGTTCCTGAGCTAGTATCGCAATTTCTCATTGAACTTTATTAAAGAGACAATAGGAAATCAATTTTTATTGTTTAATAGTTTTTAAAAATCGAGTTTTTCGGATCCATGTTATTTGTTAAAGGGTTTGAATTTAAAATATATTACAAAATATTGCCTTTATCTTACTTTAGTATCGAAACTATATTTCATTTTATATTTCATCTATGATCAGTAATTATTTTTACAGAGAAAATAATAGTTGATGAATAAATTATTGTTTCTTGGGACGCAGAAATTATATTTAAGAACGCGATCGAAGTAAATTTTTAAAAATCGAACTTTCCGACTAGAAATTCAAACACTTTAATGTTTTAAGATTTATTTCTTAATTACGTTAATATTTGATATTCTAATTGGTAAAACGCCGAAGAAAAAATAAATTAAATAAAAAGAAACGAAATGTGTTACAAAAATTTGTAAATTATTGCATCAGAAAAACCTAAACTCTACATATATTCTATAAATTAATAAACGTAGTTTATGATTTTTTTTTTTTTTTTTTTAATGAGTTTTTAAAACAAATATTTGCACTCTAATGGTCCCGTTAGCGAAGAAACATTCAACCCTTTCAAGACTTATTATTATATAAATTGCTGTATGAAGTAACTAAAGGTGAGTTGTTATAATAAGTAATTAATATAGTTTTTAGTTTTATACTTAATTAAAAAAGTAAATATAAAACTTTATAAAAATAGAATATAATATTTAAAAATTTCAGATAAACAGAAATTAATAAGAATGTAATATTATGTTACATTTAAATAGCTACTCATAGAAAATTATTTTCTAAACTTAATTAATTACTGACGACTAAAAATTTAAGTTTAATTTTACAATTTACACTGGTAATGATTTATATCTAATTACGATTTGTAGACATTTTTACCTCCATTCGATATTAAAAGTAACAAATTATCAAAAAATATTTAATCATTAAAAATTTCCTCAACTTATATATTTACTAATCAATATAATAAAAAACTTATTATGTTATTTTTTCAAGTTAAAATTATTACACTAAAATAGCTACATTAAAATAGATAATTTTCGTTTCGTAATATTTATTGATTTAATAAAAACTGTTGAAATAAAAATACATTGCAAATTCAGCATAATTTATTTTTTATTTTAGGAATTTGCTTAATTATAGGTTAATTCATCAAAAATTATAAGTTTAGATTTTTAATTCGAAAAAAAAAAAAAAAAAAAACAAAACAAAAAAAAGTTCGATTATAAAAAGAAAGATCTTTTATCTACAATAAAACTTTATACCGTATTATAATTTCAACAGTTTTATTACAGTTTAACGAAGCAATTATCTTTTACATCAAAGCATATCAGTTTTTAAAACAACGAGACTACTTCTATCGTTTTATCAATACGCCAATTGAAATGCTCTCTCGCGCACTCGTGTCCGCTGAATCGTCATTGGCAAAAGAAAAATAAACCGACAAGTAAATAAAAAAATTTCAATAAATCGTTAACAAAATGTCATTCGGAGGAAAAAAGAAAGTAAACCGCAAGAGTATAGAGATCGTCTTGAAGTGGTTCAAACGCTGCTCTCGCCACGGCCGACCAACGTTATCGGATAGACGTATTTCTTGCGTTTGGCGTTGAAAAAGGGCGAGTTGGCGTGATGGGGTCCGGCGTGTTGCGGAGTCGGGGATAGACCTCGAAGGAGAGGTAGAGCCGCGTCCCCGGCGTAACCGGCGCCACCCTCGAGTTTGCTGTTGCGTCGCCACTCGGCGCCGGCGTCCGTTGCCGGCGCCATGAGACCCTTGCACTCGGGCGAGCTGCGCACGCTCAGGAATACGTCGTTGCTGCTGTCCTTCGCCTCCGTCGAAGTCTGCGGAAAATTTATGCTCGTAAGCATGACGTTTTACGTTTTTGCCTTTTGTTAAAAATTTTTTAGAAAAAGAAGATTTTTATCGAAAATTTTATAAAATTTTTATCAACGACAAAGCCAACTGCTCTTTTCGCTACATATTCGATACATCCCTTTTAACTTATCAGCCTGATTAAAAAAAAAAAAAAAAAAAACTGTATACAAAAGAAACAATCGTAAATATTATCAACCTTGGCTTCGAAGAAATCAAGACTCGAGCCATTAGTGTCGTTTTCCTCTTCTTGAAAGTCGATCTGTACCCTGTGCGATATCCTTGATGATTGTGATGATGTGTGCGGCGAAGAATTTTCCGAGAGATCGTCCCTGCAGCAAGCGGCTGTGCACACTCGGTGCTCTCTGTGAACGTTTTCGGATTATGGTATCGTTTATAACTTACGGGACGAATGTGTACGTCGAATCTTTTCTTTTATCTTAAGGTTGAAATGAATATTATCATTTTATTGGATTAACTTTTAGATTTGAAAATGTTTTAATTTTTACATTATATTTTAAAAATAAAGCAGGTCGATAAAATAAATAATATCGTTGAAAAAAAAAAAAAAGAATAGAAAAATATAGAAAAGAAAAGAAAAGAAAGAAATAAAAAAACGAACCTGCTAACGAGAACGGAGTCTCTCCTTCTGGGTACAGGTGGCGGAGGTCCTTGCGCGAGGCTCTTGGCGCTTTCGTAGCTGGCCTCGCTGTTAACCGCGCTGTTGCTGTTGCTGCTGTTGCTGCTGCTACCCGCGCCACCACCGAGTGCCGATCGCTGATAGTAACTCTTAGCGGACAGCATGGCGAATTGAAGGCTATTTTTAAGATCGTCCGCGGCGGTCGACAGATTACCCGTGATTTTCGGCGTCCGACGCATCATCGGACGATGACAGCTCGGCAAAGGCGACGGCGGATTGCTACCCGACGACTCGGATAAGCTTTCCGGTGTCGCCAAAGGTGCCATCTTACCGAGGCTGCTCCAATCCGACGGTCGACATGAGCTAACGGTTCGTTGCGGAGAAAAGAGAAAAGCGTTTTGTCAATTATGAATTATTGAATTTATTCGCTTTTTCTCTAAATAATTATCAAGGGCTGTCCGCGCTATCGATATTTGGCTTAGATTTAGTATACTATTTTTATATAATTTGCATAATTAACTTTTTTGGTCAAAATTATAATAAATTTGAATTTTTTTATTTTTTATTTAGTATTTTTCAAGGTAAAATACGTTTAATATATTAAATAAACGTTCACCATACAATATGACATTAACGATTTTAGTCTAAAATTTAAAACTTTCATATCAACCTTTTATATTTGTAATAAAATGTCAAAATGCAGGCAAAATTTTTGGTGATTCTCAAAATTAAATTAGCTTTTATCGTTACCACTTCCGCCACCTACATATCCTTGGTTTATTGCATACTCCTACGTAGGCTACGTATGACTTCGTTTAATTGGAAAATTTTCGAAAACTTTTTTTATATTCAAAGTTACTAATGGAAATTGAAAAAATTTCATTTTTATCATTACGATAGCGTATTTATATGATTTTATAAAAAAATTACAGTTTTTAATTACAGGAAAAGCTTTAATGGATATTGCGTCGTTTTATTTGCATTCATAATGTTGTTATTGCAGATAACACGTTTAAATAAATCGCAAAATAAATGCGTTAACCGATCGGAAAATTATATCAATAATCAAAGCAAACGGAGTGATTTTATTAAATGTTAATTTTTAGAGCGGAATAAAACTTTAGTAACGTTATTTACGCGTCTACATGTTTGCTTTGTATATTTCCACGTCTATTGACCTACTTTCAAAATAAAAGAAAAACAACATTTCCCTAATTTTTTTAAAAGATTATTAATGATTTTTTTTTTTTTTTTTTTTTTTTTTTTTTTTTTTTTTTTTGTCAATGCTTTTCATCTTATTTGAACAATAATTAATAATAATATTTAATATTTAAACTATATATGCTGAAGTTTCATTACATTATAAAAATATTTTTAAAATTTATGTCAATTTATGTAAGGAAATCGATAAGTTAATTAAAAACCCATTACATTAATTTTTACAAGTAAATCCACGAATTTATGGATTGTTAGATAATTTTTTATTTAATTTAGATACGTGAAACAAAATAATAATTCGTATAGCGTGAATATTGTGCAGAAAATGAAATGATTTTCATGAAATGATAGAAAAAAAAAAAAAAAAAAAACACGTGATTGTGAAGTTTCATATATTTTATCGTGACAAAGCACTTGTTTAAGTGAACGATACAGCATTTTATTCGATTGCTTTTATTAACAAAATATGAAAGTATTCATTGCTTAACATTTAAAAGTAGCGTTTTATATTGAATAAAAATATTTAAAAAGCCATATATATATATATAAATAAAAAGAGGAACGAATAGGATAAAAATGTAAAAGAAGCACATAAACTATTAGATACTTTCAGAAAACTACTACTTAGAAAGCGAGGAATATTAAATTTTATGTCTGAATACGTAAGATTGAAGAATAAAAAAATTATTCAAGGATAATGTACACGAATGTTAAAAAAAAAAAAAAAAATACACACAAATACGATGTGTGATGATTTGAATATTATGTTACAATAAAAGTGGGATCAACATTAATCTTTGTGTACCATTTAGTTCAACCGATAAAATGTATCTGTAAAAATAATGTTACTTGTCGATTTGTATCATTTCTTATTGACTAAAAATGTATAACATATATATATATATATATATATATATATATATATATATATATATATATATATATTATTACATTTACAGGGTAGTGAAAAAATTGTATATGTATATATGTACACATAATATATTTTTAAATGTTAAGAAGAGAGCAGTCTGTAAGAACAAGCAACAATGTAACGTTAAAAATAAATCGGCGAGGCTCGCGCGCGCGCGCGCGATCCCGATAAATCCTTATAAATCCTTACGCTTTGAGGAGCTCGGAGGGTTTGATGGGCGAGCCGAGTATCTCGCTGGCGAGACTGACGTATTCCCAGGGGAGTCCGCGCGAGTCGACGCTCAGCTCCCGGCCGATCTGGGGATAGTTGTCCGTGAGGGGACTCTGGAGGCTGGTAAAGCTCGTCTCGAGGCAGAGCCGACGCCGCGCCGGCGTTGGTCCGTCGCTGGCGGTTTGGCCGCGGGGTACCGACAGTCCTTGGATCGTACGGGGCGGACAGCTCGTGCGCACCGGACTGGAACAGGCGAGGAGAGCCCGCATCTCCTGCTCGATCTCGAGCTCCGGGCATTCGTTGCCGGCGACGCTCTGCTGCTCGTTGTTGCCGGGGCAGTCCGAGGCGGAGGAGACGCGCCCCGAGACCAGACGCTGCGGCTTTGCCGGGCCCAGCGTCGTTACGACCTGAGCTCAGACACACACATACACACACGCCGTGCGTACACTGTCAGCAAGACTTTTTCTCCTTGCTATTTGGCTCTCTCTCTCTCTCTCTCTCTCTCTCTCTCTTTCTCTCCCACTCACACTCACTCTCTACTATCTTCTCTTTCTCTCGAGGGAAATTTCGCTCGTAAAAGGCTTTGATATTAGGAGAAAAGTTCAATTATTCAAATATTGATATAAAAAATTATGTATAAAATTATTTATTTATCAAGATTAATTAAGATATATTGTGATATAATATTGAGAAAGCTTGTTCCTTTAATTTTTCAGTTAATTTATTTTACGCATTATTCATACATAAATTTAATTCAAAATGCGCTTTTGAAATTGAAATTAGCGATAAAGTAATTAAAAATTATGCTATTAGTTTTTCTCCTAATATCTATTTTAACGAATATTTTTATTTTATCGTAAATAAACGTTTAGGTATGAGCGAAGATGAAACTATTCGATTTAAATGATCTTTTTAACTAATGACAAATCAATATAATTTATATCTAAAATATAAATCATCGTATTAGATTAATAAAGTTTATTTTTGCTATCGTCTACACATCGAAAATATATTATTTAATTCTATACTTTAATATAATTTTAGTAAGAAAAAATGAATAATAAATTTCAAATATTAAGTTTACTTAATAGATTATGTCTGACTAAATTTACTTATTTTTTCTGCTATAATAATAATACGATGATATAACATTCATGCTTGCTTTAAATTTTTTTCGTTTTTTTTTTTTTTTTTAATATATTACATCTATTTGCTTATAATTTTACTTAATGACAAATGATGAAGTTTATTAGAGTAAATTTTTATTAATTATTTACTCTAGTTGATTAATTATAAATCGAACGAAAATTCACTCTAAAGAAATTTTGAGAGATTGAAGATTACATAATCATATCTTTGATTTATTTCAACAAATTTCTTGGTGCAAAAACGATATTTTATTTTCTACCTTACTAAAAATTAATATAACTTGAAAATTAGTAGTTTTAATAATTAATCATCATTAAAAGTAAAATTTATTTTTGTTAAAAATTATTTCATTTTAATTAAAATTAAAAAATACATCGAGTTAAATTACTTGAAAACTCTCGAATCGAAAGTTAAAATTGATTCTAAATATTAATACAATTGATTATATTAATTTTTAATAATTGTTTTGGAAGTGTTATTGTTTTCTGTATGTTGAAGATTATTGTAATGAAGCGATAACCGAAACTAATTCAATATCGTATACGATTGCTTGAAAATATGAAAAAGAACATCAAAAATGACGTCGTTAAAATATTTCAACAAAGTAATAAAGCAAAGTGTTCGAATGATAAGTACGGTATTTTTAAATTGTTGCAATCGAGATTTTTCGAATATTAAAATACGCTTTAGTTTTTAATATTTTTAATATTTTACGTTATTCGAATAAATCTCTTTTTTTATGGAATAAAAACAAATAAAATGATCAAATGGTTGAAAATGCTTTGTTAATTTGCATTTTTATTTTACTTTACCCTATTGGTTAAGGTGTAACACAAAAGCACTTTTGATATTTTTAATTTATTAATAAAAAAAAAAAAAAAAAAAAAAAAAAAAAAGTTTCAATACAAAATGCAATGCTTAATGGAATGACGAATGAAAGAGACGTATTTTAAAGACATTTTTATCAAATGCATTTGAATTGTATTTTTATTAACAAATATAATAGACAATAATTACCAAACATTAACGTAAAATTCAATAAAACTAATGTGCATTGCATAAATAGAAAAATCACTATCATAATTAATCACACTTTTACTTACATATTATTTACATAATCACTGCATGATCATTTCGTGCATTTACTTAATCTAGGATGCACATGCAGAATGCAATATTTAAATATGCATATATATATATGTATATAGAAAAATGTTTAAACAAATTATCAAAAAAAAGGTCGATACTACTCAAACAATTTGTGCAAAAAAAAAAAAGTAGTGTTGATATATTTTTTACTTGTTTTATTTATAGATGAATGAAACATTAAACAAATGCCGGTTATGTTGTTGTGCAATGTAGTCGAAAAATAAAAAATGCTATCGAACGTGTGGTGCTGTCACGAATTCTGACGGTGCGTATATATATGTATATATTTTTTTTTTATATTTCCGAGCTCGAAAGCTTTTCCTTCGATATGTGATCTGGACGTTTTTACGTGTACCTCGCTAAAAATAACGACGCAAACGTTTTATATGTATTCTTTGACGTTCCGAAAAAAAAAAAAAAAAAAAAAAAAAAAAAAAAAAAAAATCAAGGGAACATTGCGGATGTATTTTTGTGAAAGCCGCTTCATGTTTTAAAGCTACTTTTGCTATTGCTGAATTTTTATTATTTCGTCAAAGATAAAAATTCTAACTTTACTATTAATTTAAAAAGTTGATATTCCGCATTGATTTACATAATGTATTTTCATCTTTATTTTCATCTTATGAATGAGATAAAAAATTGTCTTTTAATTACATTGTTATTAATAAAACTGTCATTAAAGTTCTATGTAAATAATAATAATAATAATAATAATAAAAAAAAACATATTTTATAACAATCTAATTGCTTATATTGCTTTTCGAAATACATTGAATATTTACGGTATTATTTATGTCTATTTTATATAAGAGGAAAAAAGAAAAATTTTTTTTGTTGAATTTAGTTTAACAAGTAGTTATATACCCGAGTTTGGTCAGACGCGGAACATGCTACATTTCTTACTTATTTGAACTTTATTAATTACTTAAGATTTGATTTCGTCTCAATATTTTTTATAAAAATCTATTCTTAAGAACAATTTCATTAACGATATTTACATGTGGTAAATATTACTTCTAATTCATACGCGATAAAAATTTAAAGCAGCCACAGTTTTTTTTATTCAATCGACTTTTACCAACTATTATGTTCCCTTGAACCAGCTATTGGTAAATTTCGGCTCATTTTTATTAACAATTTAAAAAGTCACCGAATTTACATAATTTAAAAAATAATAATAATAATAATAATAATAATAATGATGATGTCGATAATAATAAATAAAAATAAATAAACGCGCGAGATATAATCGTATAAGCCAATGTACCTTGCAGGATAACTCGCGGCGTCGGCCGTCAAGTGGCCGTCCATCGCTGCAGCCGTCGTCTGCAGCGCCGCGACGTCCAGGCTAACCGTTGGGCCCGTCGTTGTCGTCGTCGTCGTCGTCGTCGACGTCGTTGGAACGGTTGCGGCCGCGATCGCCATTGCGCTCAGCTGTGCGCTTATCTCCTTGTGCTCCGATACCTGCTCACCATACACATACCACACGGCCTCGCTCAGCTGATTCTTTTTATTTTCGTTCTTTACTTTCGTCATGGATCCTTTTTTTTTCTCTCTCAATTTTTTTCTTTCTTTCTTTTTTTTTCTTTCTTTTTTTTTTTTTTTTTTTTTGGATTTTTACTTTCGCGATTTTTCCTTTATTTTCGTTTTCATTTTGCACTTCTTGTTTTTTTATTTTTCTAAATTTTTTAAGATCTTTTTTTCTTTAAATTTAATATAAATTATCAGAGACTTTTATTTGATACGTAAAATATTCAATTGAAAGATATCTTATATTCTATTTCTTGTATTCCATCAAGTGCAAAAAGTGAATGAAAATAATCAAATTTTACGTATAATACTAATTCATTTTTAATAAAATTTACCAACAATCTGCTAAAATTAAATAACGTTGTAAATAAGTTGCCGATTGTAACATAATAAAGCGAATCAAATTACTTCTTTGCAACGTTAAAAAAGTTGCTTCAACTTTTCTAATTACTTTTCTTTTTTAAAAATGCAATAACGATTAAATTTTCAATCTTTTTACGTATACATATAAATATAAAACATCAAATAAATATTATTTATAGTATACGAAATATTTTATGAATAATCTACTGAATTTAAAGGTAAATTAAATTGCATAAAAAACAAAATTTCACCCAAATGTTAACTAACTATCGATATTAGTTGATAAAATATGATATCAAAAGAAAATATCTATAAGAAACATAAAATATTTATATTTTGCTCATACAATATCTTATTCATTAAATTTTAAGGATCTGCAAACATTTAGAAAATATTAAAAAAATTATCTTTGTGTTGCAATAACAATATAGAATGTTTTAGTCGCCGGTTCGGCAGAATACTTTTTACTTTTACAAAAGCACGTATTTAAACACAAAATAATATATATGTATAAATAAATAATAGTGCATGCTAACTAAATTTACTAGTCTCCATCGTTATACAAAAAAAAAAAAAAATAATAATAATAATAATAATAATAAAATAATGGACGATAAATGGTGCAAAATAACTTTATCGAATGCTCAATTATTCTTAGATTATAAAATATACACGATACATTAATAACATTAAATACACGTAAGACTTTTATTTCTCTATAATTATGCAATTCTACTTCTATAAAAAATCAGTCAACGATTCCAAAATGCCTACGTCAAAATACAAAATCAAAACGATATTCCAAAATTTTACGAAAAACATGACATATTTTTTTTTTTTTTTTTGGGGTGGGGGGTGGAGGGCAGGAAGGGAAAATAAAAGACAAATAAACTAACAACAATGTTTTATGAATAATTTATATATGTATTATCAACATAATAATTGTTTATCATATACATATTAAATAATACAAAAGTGAGCGATGAGGATGTGCTGATTGGATGAAGTAAAATAAAAAACATTTTCTTTCTTACAGTTAACGATTTGTGAAAACTACATTAGGAAAGAAATTCGATGAAATTCAATAATCGTATAACCGTTCATTTACTTATCGATAACAGAGAGTGAATTCTGCACGGAAACTAATTTCGGCTTTCTAATTAATTTAGAATTTACGTTTTAAAATTGAATTTAAACGAAATTTAAATAATTATGTTTTTTAATATAATAAAAAAATAATTTAAATTGAATAATCCAATATCAATGGTGGACTTCGGTAATTATTAAAAAAAAAAAAAATTTTTTTCATAAAATAATACTGAAATAAGTTTCAGTGACAGTTTCACAAAATGTTGATAAAATAAATATATGATTTCAAAAGAAGGATTTAACTTAAATACGTATATACATATACGTTACTTAAACGCTACAGATTTCTAAGTTTCTACGAACCATGCGGCATTTTTGCTTTGAGACCATGCAACTTTTACGTATATACGCGCTGACATGACAATTCGCAGATCCTTTTCTTTAATACGTTAATTAAATATTTTTTTTTTTTTTTTTTTTCTTTTCACAGAGAAAATGTTTTAGGCTTCTCAATAAATAAACTATTATTTCAATAATCGTAATAATTTTTAATTTTTAATTTACAATATAAAAATAGCAATTCTTAGTTAAACATTTTCTCATAATATTTAATAACAAACGTAACAACAAAAGTATTTAAGAAAAAAAAAAAAAATATTTTTATCGTCACTTTTTACACGTACTATATAGTAATACAGATACTTTATCAATTCAACGTAATAAATTCTACATATACATTTTTTTCATCAACAAAACGTTATTAAAAAAGTGCAAAAAGTACTTTCTTTTTATTATCTATTACTTCGTTTTAATTATGCGACCATTACCAGACTCAGAGATCAGATGAAAAAAAAGTCTATCGATGATATAAAAAAAAAAAAAATAAAAAAATAAAAAAAAAAACAAAGAACGTAATAATATTAAGTGTGCGAGGTAGTTTATTCGTGAATAATAGAAAATGTACCTTCCGTTTCGTTTAAAATAATAGGCACTCAAATGCAAATAGTCATTCTTATAAAACGCTTTAATCAAATATATATATATATATATATATATATATATGTATGTATGTATATATATAAATTACGTACACTTGCAAAACTAAGTTTATCATTCGTCGCTCATTGGAAGCACAAGTTTTTAAATTTTAATTAAAATTTAAAATTTATATTCACCTATATGCTAAATATAGCAGTATTTTCCTATGAGCTACGAGACAGCCTAAATATTATGTACATTACAAATAAACATATCTCACTTATTTATTCACAATTGACAAAAATGTCTGTTACAAGCAAATTCTTAAATTCATTCGATATCCATTTCACGCATTTTTTATTTTACTTACATATATTATTAATTTTATTTTTGGTAAAATTTTTAATAAATTATTATAAAATTCACATCGAAGCAAAAAAAAAATTTATTATAAATTTTAAAAATTGCATTAAAAAAAATAGACATGTATATCATCTGGATTTTATATTTGATTTGTTTAAAGCTGTTTATACATATATAAATAAATTTTATTTATTCATTACCAATTCAAAGCCAATTTTGAATATTGTAAAAAAAAAAAAAAAAAAAAACAAATAAACCTAATAGCTACTTATCTTCATCTTGAATTAACAATAAAAAACATTATTTTTTTTTTTTCAAATATTACGTAAAAGTGACAAAATAAATAATAAATATAAAAATTTAAAATCAAATACTGAAGACTAGGACATTTTGATTATTCGCTTTCAAGATTTCTATAATATTATCATAAATTAAATTATTTAAAATAAAATTTTAAAATTTTAACATTTATTTTATCAAAATTTATATTATTATTTACATTTGATCAAAAATACTTTAAGTACTTTGCTTAATTTAAAATTTTATTAGCTTTTTTTTTTTTTTTTTTAAATAAGCTATTTTTTTACGTTTTGTCAATTTGTGTGTAAAAATTAATAAAAATCGTTATTTAAAAAAAAATTATACTTAATTACGATATAGATATATATATATATATATATAATTTCAATCTATTTAATAAATTTTCATCAGAGAAATAAAAATTTTCTTTGTCAATTGTTGTTAAATATTATACTATGCAGATATGACGTAACATAATAAAAACTTTCTGGTTATAGAATGTAATCAAGGATAGTAAAGTATGTTTTAATTAAAAGTAAAATTTTTTAACTTTAACTTTAAAAGTTTTATAAAATTAAATAATACGATTGATCGATATTAATATAATCTCTCGAAAAAATAGTCAAAAATAATTAAACCTAAGCAAAATAAAATCCAATACGCGTCGTCAATATGGGCACTCTTCAATAATATACAAAGCCGAATGAAATTTCACCTTTCACTTAAAATACCTTACCGTCCAGGACAATTATTTCCATAACCAGTAGCGTCAAACGTCAAAATCCTAACGCACAACGCGGTTCTTACGAGTCGTTCTTACGAGCCCGGCAACAATTCGTTTCTTTGATGCACCTCGACGTCGACGACGATGAGGGTCGTGCTATTGGGCGACTCGTTGCCGGGATTATTATCGCGCCTCGTCGGCAACTCGTCCTCGTCTAAGTAATCGACGTTAACGGCTATCGCGTCGTCGATGCGCGGCAGAGCGACGACCGACGACGAGGAACCGGACGCTGCCTCGTGAGTCTCCTCGAGGGGCTTGTAAGTGCCGGGTTTTACCGATACGATAATCGTCGGCGCCTCGTCGCCGTGTCCGCGATTCAGGAGCAGCGCTTGCTCGCTTACCTTGTTCAGCGCTTTGAGCATGTTGTCCGGCATGTGGTCCTGTATCATCACCGGACTTATCAGCACCTCGTCGAAGTCACATGGCCCGGCCCATAGCGCTTGGTATACCGGCTCTCGCTTCTTCAACATTTGCCTGTGAACGATAATTCCGTATTTCGTTTTTTTTTTTTTTTTTTTTTTTTCTTTCTTTTCTTTCTTTTTTTTTCCTCTCTTTATTTATTTATTTACTTTTTTTATTCTTTAATGCTATTGTGCGTTAGTTGATAAAAAAAAAATATAAAATATTAATTATTGAAATTAAATGATTGTTTTGAGAAATTTGTTTTTAATTATTGATATTATTTTTGCGGTATTTCAGCAACCATCTATCAATATTTGCAAAACTCCAATGTCAGTAAATATATCGAATTATAAGTTTACTACAAAGTTCGATCAATCAATAAAGTTAGGTGTATAATACAGTGATTAAAAAATGCCGCTACCTTAGAACTTGTATTGATTGATTACTTTAACCCAACTCGACGTATTTCAGTTATTATTTAGTCTATTTATAACGAGTGTTTTACCATCAACATTTTTATGCGATGCATATAGCAATTTATATATTCTCATTGTAAAACGTAATGCTGTGCATTAAATTTTTAAACTAATTTTTCACGAACATCTGCGAAATATAAGACATGCATCGATATTTGCACCAACAATGGTATTTACGCGAAGCAATGGATAATGCATAATGATTGATAAACAAAAAATCAAAGCAAAAAATGAAATTAGAAGATAAATAAATAGATAATTATGCAAAAAAAGGAGTCGATAATTTGCCATGATAATCAAACTAGATCTATCAATGTTTAATGTTTATTATATATATTTTTTTTATCTTTCTATTTCACTGTCAATTATTGGATACATTTTAAACGTGGATTATCGTTAATAAATTTCATGCAAATCAATTTTTTTTTAGAATTCATGACAATACGTTAATTATATTATAGTACAAACAATTTGATTTAACTACGATTTTCTACGTTCTCACGTTATTCACACAGCATGCTTTTTAATCGCGCTTTTATTTATTTATTTATTTTTTTTATTCATTTATATTTTATAATTTCTAATAAAACACTATTTTTCATCAACGTACCTCCAACGAGATTCATATTTTTGCCTATAAATAAAAAAATGTATTAATCTAACGACGGTTTTTTTTTTTTTTTTGTTTTTTTTGTTTTTTTTGTTTATTTTCTATGTTTTTGTAACTTTTCATTTTATTGCAATTTTTAACAAATAAAATGGAACGTAAAAATAATTCAAATAAAATACAAAGGTTGTGATGATAAAATGAAAAGAAAAAAAGAAAAAAAAAAAAAAAAAAAAAAAAACGTATCAAACATAGCTATAAGAATTTATTCAGCGTGATTTGAAGTTGAAATATCAAAAGCATATAAGCGACTATGAATATTTATTTATAATTTCATGTTTAATAATTTAATTGATGGTAGTTAAAAACATGTAACTTGCAATATGATAAAAAGGTATTTAAATAAGCGTTAATGAAGCTTGTCGTCGGATAAATTAATAGAAATTTTTTTCTTTTTTACTTAGCATATATTTGTTATTTACTTAACATTTTATGACAATACCTAAATTATTTGTATTATGGATTATTTTAAATAATTATACAAATAACTAAATAAAAAAAAGAATCAACAAGATGATCTGGTAAACAATGATATGAAAAAAAAAAAAAAAAATCATTAATTTTATTCAACGTCAAGCTTCTTAAAAAAAAAAAAAAAAAAAAAAAAAAAACCTCAACGCAAACGCGAGACTTATATAAGCACGAGGACACATATCCACAAAAACGTGCAAAGCCCTGGGCGCGAGTATAGGACTAGAAATACTCACTCTCCCTTGTTGGGGTGATGTCGTACGACGTGTATGATGCGACCGGGTGGATAAAGGGGCCGATGAAGGGTCAACGCGATGCTCGAATCCGTGGGTACGACAGCCTCGGAGCGCGCGAGGTTCTTGTCCCTCTGGTACTCGTTTATGCTGCCGCCGGCCTCGAGGTTCGCCGCCGAGGTCGGTATCGTACCGCAGCCGCAGCACATCACCGAGCACGTTATCGTCTTCCACTGTTAAATAACGCGGTTCGCTTTCAATTATCCCTATCTTGGTTACTATTTTTGATAGTTTTTACAAGAAAAGAGAGAGAGAGAGAGAGAGAGAGAGAGAGAGAGAGAGAGAGAGAGAGAGAGAGAAAGGTCGAGTTTCCCTAGGGAAGGCATCTTTTTCGTAATCGAGTAATTTGGAAAGAGTTATATATTTAGAAAATTTGTGTAAATTGAGTATTAAAAAAGTCGAATCACTAATTTAAATTTATAAAAAACTTCAGTACCTAGTACTACATACATATATTTAGATTTCATCATAAAAAATTCATGTTACGAATGTAATTTATGTCTCAATTTATACTCCCATAAAACTTACAAATTTTTCAACTATTATTTATAATTTATAAAAAATCAATAAACGGTTATTCTTCGTTAATATTGTGTATTTTACGAACGCACGTATACATGCACTTCTTATATTCTAAAGAACTTTTCAAGTGGATTAATCTTATGTAAGGTACGTAACAAATTATGCACCGCTTTTAACGCAAAAAGACGATTGAAAACAGCCATCTAAATAGAATAGAAATGCACTAGTAGAATAAGCCGATTATAGTAAGATCTCTATGCGCGCGAATAATGTATCGCCTTAGGATTAAGCACAATTTCAAGAATTACACCGAACGTTTTCGCGTTTCAAGCGAACTCTGCTGATTAATGGAGATATAATAATCTAATTACAGAAAGTTTAATCAATTCAAGTTTATTAATTCAATTTTTTTTTTTTTTTTTTTTATATTTAATTTTATAAAATATTTATAATTTATACAAATTTTATTTTTATACTAAAAAAGAAAGAGACAATTAATTTAATAAGCTATAATTTTCTGAAATATACTGAAAATCTATTTAGAAAATGTATATATTCTTTTTTTTTTTTAATCATTTTGCAAGTATAAAAAAAAGAGCGAGGTTACCGAATGAATACCGCGCAAGACATTCGGTTTTCGCGTAGAGGAAAAAACGTTCATTCTTTCCTTTTTTCCATTATTGTATAAAATACGTGATACGAAAATCAAAATTGCGCGAGAACGTTTTGAGTCCTGGTATATGAAAGGATCGTACGAAATTGTTAAAAAAAAAAAAAAAAAAAAAAAAAAAAAATTGCAAAAAACTTTTTTTTCAGATTCTAAAAATTGTTGAAATATCAGATTTAATTTTGTTAACAATTTTTACGGTGATTTTAGTATTTTTATATTATTTTTACATTCAAACGAATAAATAAAATTCACGTTTCATACAATTAAAAACTAATACAAACAGTATAGTTTATACTTTTGTAACGCGCGTGAAATTTGAAACGTTTCTTAGTCGCGAAAAATATAAAAATTTTCTTGTTCGCATATAAAAACACGCGCGTAAGATAAATATTTTAAATAAAATTATCAAAAATTCTCGTTAAATATTAAAAATAAAATTAATAAAAAAAAAATAAAAAAAAATAAATAAATAAAATAAAAATCGACAACAAAACACTTACTTTAGGATCGACGCTCCTCTTGATGGCGTTTATGAGATCGGCTCTGAGACTTTCCATCTGCCTGAGACCTATCCTCGGTATGACGTCCTTACCCACAACGACGGACGTGATGAATTCTTGGGTGTACTCTTGAGCCGGCATACTCAGTAATCCACCGGGCGGTGCGTAAGAGAAACAAACGAGATCCGGATATTCTTGCTTCATTAGGATCGCAAGAATAGCCGCGGTACCCGCGCCCAAAGAATGACCCACGAGAGTCAAACCGAACTCGTGCGTACCTCGCGATGGATCCTGCAACGATTGTTAATATTTTTCGTTGATACGAAGTTTGTTTCAATATTTTTAATTTTTTTTTTTTTTTTTTTTATTATAATGCAAAGAGACGAATTGGAAATTTTTATTATAGTGAAATTTTAAGGATAAGAAATCGATTTGTACGATTTTTTAAAACATTATTTTTATCTGATTCAATTCTATATGCATAAATTGAAAATATTCATGACATTAAAATAAAAAAAAAAGAGAGAGAGAAAGAGAGAGAAAGAAAAAGAACCTACATATACTACAAATTGTATAAAGAGATAGAGAGAGGATATTGAAAAAAAAAGGTAAGGGAGCTCACCTTTTCCAGTGCCTTTTGTATAATAGCCTCCTCTTCGAGTTTCTTTCTTATGTACTCGGCGGCCTGTACCATTCCCTTGTGACCGAGCCAATCTTCCCGGGGCGGCGAGAGAGGTAATACCTCGCCTTCGGCGTTCAAATCCGTCATCACGTCTTTCATGCTGAGCGTACCGCGTATGCTTACTACCACCTGTGGACGTCATTAAATCAGCGTATTTAATGATTCGTTTTCATGATTTTCAGTTTAAAATTTTATTTCGTACATACGTTTACATTGATAAATAATATTTATAAGGATAACTTGAAATTTTTTTTTTTTTTTTACAATAATTTATTTGTAATTTTTGTAATCCTCGGTTTGAATTTTATTTAAATATTTAATGCAAAGCACGCTGATTAAACAAAGCTCCGAAAATCAAAGCCAAAAAATTAACGAATCGGCGATGTTTAAATTAAAATTCAAGTATCTTGTATTATCAATTACAGTAGAATATTAAACTTTAAATTTGAAAAGTCTTTTGAATATTTTTAATCTCAATTTTTATTTCAATGCCACAGAAAAAGTTTTATTAATTTATTAAAATTTACGCATTTACTTCAACTTTTCTTTTTTCTCTCAACTGTTTATTAATTATTAACTTGGATTTATTAATTAAAATTTAGTGAATTTGTGAAATGTTTTCGTAAACTTAAATAAATTAACATGCGAAAATTTATAAATTAATTTTTAGATTGAAAATTTTTTAAATTTATAAATGTATTAAAGAAGAAAAAAATTAATTTTTATTATCTTGAAACAAAAGAGTCTTGAATTGTAATATGTCTCATAAAAAATTACACTAAGCAAAATAATTAATTTTATTTTAGCAATTAACGTAACAATTAAGCGAATAATTTAAACTTTATCTGCAGTTAAATAAGGTTCAAATGTATCTAAATTAATCAAAATTCTTAAGTTTAATGAAAAACAACGATTTAGCTCTTAAAAAGTTACGGAATTATGAATGCGCAATCAACTTAAGTCTTTAATCTGTATATTATACACTTACATAAGGATTAAATACGGGACTTATTTCTCTTAACTTTAATTAATTTTATAATTTTTTATTCTAACAAAAACAATTTCCCTTTGTATATTTGTATTCTCCTACCGTTTTCAAACAGTAATATAAACTTGTTAATCTGTAAATTAGTGCAATGAAATTTTTTCATCGATTCTACAATAACGATTGATTGATTTTTATGCGCATTGAATTATTTTTTATAGAAAATTTAAACTTTTTCAAATAATTTAATAACGTATAATTTACTTAAAACAAATTTTTTTTGCTAAAACCAAATTAAAAGAAAGGAGACGTCATCGTACCTTTTTCTTCGTATAATCAAGAGCAACGAAGAAAGGCGTCTCGCCGACGTCGACGTGAAACGTCGCGTAAATAACCTCGACTTCGCCGACCTCGACCATGCGCTTGAGCGCCGCGTAATTGCACTGGCAGCAGTTATCCTCGACGATGATGGCGTCGTCGTTGCGTCTTGTACACGGTAAGCAGCAACATCTTAACCTGAGATTCAAATTTATTTTTCGTACATTATTTATTTAAATTTTCAATAATTTTTTGTTTAACATTAAATAATCCGATACGAGAAACTTTTTTTCAAAGCAATCGATGGAAATGATAAATTTTATTTTTCGCTTTTATCAAAGTTTAATCGCGTCGAGTGAAGAACATTTTGTTAAAAAAAAATTATAATAACAATAAAAAAAAAAGAAAAAAAAACGCATCAACGGTTCAAAAATAAAAACCATCGGTAATAAAATTTAGAAACACACGTTTGCTAGAATAAAAAAAAATTTTCGCAAATAATCAACTGATAATTTACCTGGTGCACAGCTGGCAGAGTCCCGTGGAATGATTGACGAGGAATAACGGCCATCCGTAGGCCGCTAATGCAAAGTGCATGTAATGTATGGCGGATTGAAAATGACCGAGATCGCCGTCCTCGGTGAGGGAGAGGAACTTGGTGCGCGGTGTTACCGGCACACCCGAGAGGAACTCGTAAGTGTCGTTTTTACGCTGATTTACTATGAGCTCGCGTTCGATTTTTTGAAATTTTCTTAAAAGAACGAGGCCCGCCACGACGTCCGACGGTACTACGTCTAAATCGCGGAAAAAATCGCTCAGGAGCCTTGCGATGTCTGCGAATGAATTCTGAAATTTTTCGGGGTGTAATATTTTTTTTTTTTCTTTTTCTTTCTTTCTTTCTTTTTTTTTTTTTTTTTTCCCCGAGCGATGGACTTAAACTTTTGTTTCGAATCTCTTTTAAGCGTAAAGATATACATATTTTAAGGACACTAGAAAAGTTTAAAATTTGTTATTTTTATCTATCCTTTGAAATGAAATATATGATTTTGTAATTCGAAGCTTAAATAAAAATTTGTAATTTAAGTTTTTTAATGTGTGAATTTAAGTAATATATTTATAATTATAAGCTTGTAATACTTACTCTATTTCTATCAGACTTGCCAATGCAGCAAAAAAGAATTCTACATCTATTGTCCCAACTGTCTTGATAGGCGCGAATCACTTTTCTAAAAAAAAAAAAAAAAAACTTGCATGCATATATTTTTTTAACGGAAATACATTATACATTCAAAGTAGGTTGGCATAAAAATTTACTCGATTATTTACGTAGAAAGTTGTTGCGATAAACGTAACTTTAACAAAACCCGTAAGGTTTCCAGATATGATGATAAAATAATTCACTTATTTTTTTAAACTTACATAAAAGAGCCATTATAAAACGTACTTAAAAAAGTTAAAGCGGGTAACCGCAAGTGGAACGAATTTAAGTGCACAGTCGACTCGTAAACAATGAATTCGAAATAATAAAACAAGAAATTCATCTTTTGTATTGCGATCTCTTGCTTTTTCTTTTCGAAATGAATTTAATTTATTTTTATGATTGCCCTTTAACTTGCTCGTTGTTAATTTAAAATAAAATTTTATAAATCGAATCTTAACGCATATTACATCGTTATTACAGTTTATAAAAATTTTATGCCAAATTTCAAACGTCATCGACTCGTTCCGTCTCCGTTCCAACTTACCGTTGTCGCCAATTACGATTTCTGCTGCCGCTGCGTTTGTAATGCAGCCTCCCGCTTCGGGATTCCGCTTCGCGCATACTGCGCTGGTACTTTTTCATTTTGACCCAGGACCTGCCCGCCGCGTCGTAAACGCACCACACGGTTACCATTATCGACGCCAATACGCACCAGTTCGATATTACTAGACCTAGAAACAGCGCGGAGAAGATGTGGGTTACATATACATCTATATATATATATATGTGTGTGTGTGTGTATACATATACAGATGTTACGAGACGAGAAGCGTTGGTCGTACAGGTGAATGTCGTATGATTTACGGGTAACGCCTATCGCGATGAGATATAGTGTAAGGATAAGATACATACACTCTATCCATCTCTGTATTTTGTGAGAAAAATGACCCAGATAGAGCCGACGTCTTAAGGATTATTTTTCCGCAAACAAGATAGAATACATTTTTATTAACATTTTATACAATACGAGTATGTATACTCATACAGAAAACTATGTAAGTATAAAATAAAGTCTTAGAATGTTTCTTCCTTTTTTTAATACAAATGAGAATGCAGTACGTGGTATTAAGTTAATAATTTACGATTATAAGAATACGAAAGCTTTCGGTAATAAACTTGGCGAATAAATGATTCTTTCGAAATTTTAAATATTTTTTCTTGTGTAATTACGTAGCGAGTATCTTTCAAGTCACGTTTTCTCGCGAAGACATTTTAAATTTACGATCGATGTACTTTTTCGCGTTTAAAATCATAATTTTAACGGCGTTTACAATATGTTTTGGATTAAAGATTTTACATTTCGCCAAAATATTAGTTGATGCAATGATAATTAAATGTGACATTTAAAATTTTTACTAAAAACGTTTTGCGTGTAAACATAAAAAATTTTTAATTCTTTTTACAATCGGTTAGTGTCGATTGAAGATTGCATATTGTTAATAAATTCTTACGATTACATCTTTATTTACGTTTATCGTAAATGGATACATTTAACGCTCAATATTATAATTTTAAAGTCACTGCGACGTTAACTGCGACATTACTTGTGTTATTTTATTTATCGCATTTTGATTTCGGTGCTTTTTACTTGCCTCAGCCTTTGAACCGACGCCAAAATCGTGTGTAAAACAACATTTTCAGCTGTCTTCTTTTCTTTATCTTATCGTTTTTTTTTTTTTTTTCAAACGAAACACTTACGGCACCAAGAAAAGAAATGCTTTTCGTTTTTGGCAACAATTCGAGGTCCATTCTTTTCCTCTTCTTCGTACACAAATTATATTACAAAGAAATTTAATTTGCAACAGCGTCGCGCTGATTTTACCGTGGCTCTTTTTTCTCTCGTTAGCTTTAAAACGTAATTTCGTTTATTTTTAATGTTTAAAGTGCAACCGTTATTGAAAAATTGGTGAAATTAAATTTTCTCAATCAGAATATTTGCACAGAAATAAGCTTCAGCAAATCTTTTTACTAAAAGTCTCAACTAAAAATCTTTTCTATCTATATACATAAATATAGTAATTTATTATTAAAATATAAGTGTATTTCTTTCTTTTTTTTTTTTTTTTTCGAAATAAATTATTTGTCTATAAATTTCTTCATTTGCTTTCACAATGGCTGACTAAGGCAAATCCGTTTAAAAAGTAATTAACAAAATACATTTGTGAAATATCCGTTTGTCAGATTTTTAAAGTTAACGAACATTCAAGCATTTCGCGCGGGCTTAATCCTGATTTTAAACGAGATTTCCACCAATATCGTTGATCGGAAATTAACAAATGTCGTTGAAAGACTATTTTTGGAGATTATTTTTACCGCTTGATATAATGAGGACTTGTTAATAATAATCAAGTTACCGCTACTTACCTAACATAATATCCTTTGCCTGATCTACAGGACAAGTTTGATAGAATCTTGTTAACCACGTCACACCGGCGCTCAGCCATGCTGCTTCTACGAGTAATAAAACTGAAACGAACAAAAAAAAAAAAAAAAAAAAAAAAAAAAACAAAACAAAATGACGTTGCGTTTTATTTAACGAACGGAATGATGAATTATAATTTTAAATACGCATATACATATACGTGTTTAATGATATTTGCGTTTTATTTCGTGAAAATATAGATATAAAAATATAAATGAAAAGAAAAGGTAATTTGATTAAAATTAATATCATAAAAAAAGTAATCTTTAAATCGAATTTACGAAGATTTTTTTCTGCGAATTAAAGTGTAATTATGGATACAGCCAATATTTCATGAATAAGTTTTACCTCGAGGAGTAAGAGATAGCTTATAAACTGGCCAGATGGTAAACTTTAAATTAAAAGTAAACCATAAGCTTTATATATCCATGGATTTAAAAATAGGTTAAAAAAAAAAAAAATTAGATTAGTAATTAGATAGAAATCAATTTATCCAAAATTGATTTTTACGAATGAGCATTAAAAGTAAGATAATTTCAAAATCGCAACTCGAGTAAAATTGATTAATGGAAACCGTTTATCGAATGGATTCTTCGGCATCTTTCTTGAACGCATCCTCGTGGCGTAATCAATTTTAAGAGAGCTATTAGAGAAATTCAAGTGATTTAAAGTCAAGTCGAACTCAGACGTCGGCATATTTTCGTACCATCTTTTATTCGCGCTTAGTTTCTTTATGTATCTTGATCTCATCTTACGTTATAAAACCGTAGTTTATTTTAAAATTGTTCTCATTGCGATAATAAAATTGTCGTTATTTTTTTCTCTAAATAAAATTTATTATTTATTTTTTTATTCGTTTACAGTAAAAAAAGTTGTATTGAAAATTTTATTTTTAATTTAGCAGTTGTTAAAAACAAAAAATCAAACATTAAAATGTAAATAAATCAATTTTTATGGTACTTTTATAACGATATTAATTCATATCAATATGAGAACGAAGTAAAATATTAATTAAATTTTTCTATCGTTACGAAATTTAATTTTTTCAAGCGCAATTTTATTCCAATCTTTTAAAATAATTTTAATTTTTATCAAACGATTAATTTTCTTTATATTTTAAAAGGTAAAATATAATATAAATAATCGTAGTTAAACAAAGTTTCTTTCGTATAAAAATGAAAAAAAAAAAAAAAAAAAAAAGAAAAGAAGAAATCTTTTTTAATTAATTCAAATACATTGGTCCTTTTCGAGCCTTTAACTTTATGTAGGTCACGTATTTTGCCGCTTCGATACAAAAAACAAAAAAAGAAAGAAAGAAAGAAAAGCCGCAAAAAAGAATTGCGAAGCAAAGCTATACAAAGGCGGAAAATCCTCGAGGAACGCGTCCTTCGCGCACTTTTCCAAAGCTCGCTACGCCTAAAAATAAAAAGCGCATAAAGGGGGAAAAAAAAAAAAAAAAAAATGCTCGGCCGCGTAGCACCGCACACGGCGAGTAAAGCTGTATCGACCATCTAAATCATCGCCGTTAGAAACATGACTCGTTTTAGCAAGATTTGATATATATATATACATATATTTGAAAGGCGAGCGTATAACCGCGCGGACGTTCTCTCTCTTTCTCTCTTTTCCTCTTGGCATCGGGCTAAAGTTCCACCAATCAACCGCACGTGATCGGAAAGCCACGGGAGAGTATGAGTGTTGCAGTACTAGCGGAACTCCTGAGCGTTTCGATCTGTTTTTTTTTTTTTTTTTTTTTTTTTTTTTTTCAAAAGAAAAACGACGTACGAGTGCACGCAGCGACTGCTGCGAGTTGCTGGACTGATTCCAGTACGAAGGAGAAAGAGGGAGAGGGAGAAATTGTGAAAAGAGGCAAAAAGAGCAGAAGAGAGAGAGAGAGAGAGCTTTTCTTGTTTGGTGTGTTAATGGCACAATACTCGCTCCGCTGGGAGTCATTAAACGGGAATTAAGCTCGAAGTACACGGGTAAGTATCTCGTGTGTAAGTATACAGGCGCCGATACGCGGAGAGTTTCGTTTTTCATCACGAAATGCACCGCTGCGAATCTTGTGATCTTGTCAGGAGACGGAATTCGATTTTGTTTATGAGCTGATTAACGGTATATGATTTTCGGCCCGAATAATATTGTAAAGTCTTTACTCGTGATGTATTGGAATCAATTAAACGAAATTCTAATGAGAAGTTAAATCTTATTTTCCATGACAGCAAAATTTGTTTAAATAAAATTTGAGCTTTTAGAATTTTAAGAATAAAATAATTAAGGGTAACTGCGTATACGTCAAAATAAATTATGGAAAAATTTTTGTTTTATCGATTAAAAATCATTCACTTTCAAGTTAATTCACATTCGATTCACATTAAAGCTTGGGCTAACATTTAGAATTTGTTTCATTTTAATCGGTTGATAAATAAAAAATGTATCAATACTTTGATTAAAGTTTTTTATCCAGTCGCTAGCACAGTTATATTTAATACACGCGATTGAAACCACGGAGCACAACTAGTGAAATAATCTATTTTAATAAAAATATAAATTTTTAATCCAACAATCTCAAATTTTAACGATTTTGATAGAATTTTTTTTCAAATCAAAATTTCATGAAAAAGACACCCAACTGCTTTTCCCACGGAATAATCGAAACTTATTTTAATTCAAAAAATACGCGGCGCACAATGATCCAACAAAAAGTTTTTAAATAAACGCGCTTACATACATACTAATATTTTCTAACGCCAGAAAACTCTTCAAACTTTTTCATCAACCGCACGGATATGTAGTAGAATAATATTTACAAGATAAAAATAATTTCATTTCCCGGGCGAGCGTAAACCACCGCGCCGCAAAGAAAAAAAAAAAAAAAAACTTAAAGCAGCCTCCAGTTTTCTTTTTTTTACGAAAAAAAAATCAAGCATCGCGTTAATGAAAAGTAAAAGATAATAAAAAAAAAAAAAAGAAAAAATTGTTTTTATCGCGAGCTATTCGCTCTTCTTAAACACATCTACATAAACCAAAAGCCCGTTTCTTATTACACGTAAACTTTTTGCACCTTTAACGAGATATCGCATCCTCGTAACGAACGTATCTTTCCGCAATGCGTCGCACGCGGAGAGAAGAGCTTACTTATCGTACGGGATCGCATAAGCCGGTGTGGCTTTTGCATTGACGTGACGCTTCCTCGAATCGAGTGAGAGAGAGAGAGAAATAAAGCGGGATAAACGTAGTGTAGCGGGGGAGTATCTCTTTTGCAGCTCAGCTTTTTTGTTGCGGAAAATATTCATGTGACGGTGTCTATGTTTTTATACGCTTCAATCGAATACTTTATTTCATAATATTTTTTCTTCTTTTCAATGTAATTTTGTTAAATAGAAAAAATTACATTGGAAAAAAAAGGTGGTAAGGGTAAAATTTATTAATTTTAGAATAAAATCAATCACCGATGATGATTTATTATTAAACTTTTTTTTTTCAATTTGAAGTAAAAAAAAAAAAAAAAAAAAAAAAAGGTTTCGATATTTCTCCTTAAAATTTTATCGTATAATGAAACACAAAGAATCGATTCGATGACGCATTTCCGTCGTCGTAAAAACTTTGCGAATCCGCATTAAAGTACAATAACTCACCGACGTCAAGGATATTCAAGGGATATCCGAACGTTTACGACTTATCATTATTTTTTCTCCCTCGAAAATGTTAAAATACCGGATAATCGTCGAGAAATTGATTAAAAAAAAAAAAAAAAATTTTACGAGTTTGACCTCGCGACGAAACAACTAGTCACGAAGCCGTAGTTGCTGCTTTGGATGTGGCGATTGCCAACTGAAATTAAAATACCGCACCGGCACATTATTATAGCTCGTTGATGAGATATTTTGATATTAATGACTTGAGCTTGAAAAGTCAAAGTTCTTTTGTGTCGCTTGCCTCGTTTGGCTTGATAAACTATGTCGTTATAAAGCAATTTGATTTTGTACATTCTTTCGGTGTGCTTTGAAGCGAGATGAAAAATAACGATTTTAAATACGTGCTTTTAAGTACTTGCTTTTGTTAAATATTTAAACGTTTAACTTTTTAAACGATAAAAACAAAAAGACTTAGTATATTGATAATTGTAAATAATTTTCAATGCATTTAATCGTAAAAGACATAGAACTAAAAACTAAACTTATTTTTAGTACTAGTTACGTAAACATTTAAATGAAAATAAAATTCCAAGCACGAATGTAACGTAATTTCTTACATTCATATAATTAATAACTAAAAAACTAATTAACGTTCCCTTCATTTATAATAAAATATTTCGCACGGTACACCATCTCAAGGTAAATTTTCTCAATGGATAATTTTTTTATTTTCCGTCGTATCTTCAACGCGCATACACACACACACACACACATCCAGAAGTAGCGCAGCCGTTTTGCGATGTATCGCAAAGGAAAATAACAAAGACGGCGGCGATCGTACAATTACCGGGTGAAAAGCCCTGGACTCGATAAGCCGTGTTCTCTCTCTCTCTCTCTTTCTCTCTCTCTCTCTCATGGGTCAGCCGTGGTGCGCGTATTATCGTCTTTACCTTCCCTTCTTCGACCCCGTATAAAGCGTTTATTACGCGAGGGAGTAATGCTCGGGGTGTTTGCGAGGGTTAGAAAGAGAGAGAAAGAGGGAAAGTGTTAGACGAGCGGTGGCTCTTATTAATATTCGCGCTCTCGATTAAACTGCCGGATTCCAAGCTCGTAATACCACGGGGAAAAGGTTAGATACGAGGATTACATAGCTCCCGTCGTCGACTTTGACTTCTCGAAAGGTGCGTAGGGAGAAAATTATATTACGATGCACCGAATGAGCAAAATGATTATATATAATATATTATACTATACGTAAGAGAGGATTGAATTAACACTGGAATACGGTGGAACGTTATTGGATTCTCCGTCAGAAGTTTTTGATTTAGAGAAAACGAAGGATACGTCAAACACAGTTTTTAAAGCAAATGTGGTACAAAAAAGCGAAATTCAATATCGGAGCTTTTGCATTCATATTACGCGAAGGCAAAATTTAAAAAAAAAAAAAAAAAAAAAAAAAGCAGCTCGCGATCGATTTTCATTTTATATTTTGGCAATTACAAAGCTTCATATTTTCCAATCCATATTTATATGGCAAATCGAAAATTATTAATGATACTGTTTAATGTTTAAAAACATAGCGATAATTTAGGTTTAAAACTTGCAATTTTAAAATGTTTTTTACGGTGACCGCATGCGATATTATAGTTTAACTACGATTATAAAAAAAAATTTTTTTTTTTTTTTTTTTTTTTATAGCATTAAGTATACGCATATATGATAGAAAGTTTTTATTCTACCCGAGCTATAAAATCTTACATTTTATTGTCGTTCATTTATGGAAGTACATTTTTATTTTTCTTTTTAATTCTTAAATTATTCAAGAACGTTGTTTTGCAATTTACGAAACAATTGAATAATACCGTAAAATTGCGAAAAATAATAATAATAATAATAATAATAATAATAATAATAATAATAATAAAAAAAACTAAAATAAAGACAAAAGAAACAAATGAAAAAAAATCTTACTCTCGCAAAAGACAAAACATCAATTGTATCATTATTCTCTCGACGAAATTCGCCAAACAAAAACAAGGAAAAGCTTCACGAGATCTTCAACGAAAGCGTACCAGTCACTCGACTCCTTTATTACGTATGCATCTGTACAAGTAAGAGAAAGAGACGGAAAAACTATAGCGCGTTGTGCTTTTAATTTCGATGGTAAAGGATCTCTTAAAGACTTTCGCTATAATTGCGTCATATCGCATTACTCCGTTATCGCGGAGGAAGCCGAGATAAAGAGAGCCGTTATTTTCTTGTCTCGAGATTCCCAGTTTGACGATAATGGCGACGTACCGGTGATGAATTAATGCATGAAAAAAAAAAAAAAAAAAGAAAGCGTAAAGTAAAAATGCGAGCATAGGTTTGAATTTAAATTATTTAATTTCAATCTTTTCGAGAAAATTAAAGCTTCCTTTCATAAAATTATTTTTTGTCAATTTTATTTGTCGATAATGTTAGTAGAAATTGATAATAATCTGCATTTTTTTCTTTTTTTTCTTTTTTATTTTTTTTTATTTTAGATTATTTTCAACAACGAACGGGCAAACGACATCGAATAAGATCACCAAAGCCGAGATTTCGGTCACTCGAGTGCAATAATTTTCCCCGTTTGTACTACAAAGCTCCGACGACACCTTAGACGACATGCAGACTCGATTATTATATGTATATCCTCTTCATTTATTTACACACACATACACACATATATGATTACATATACTCGTCGCGCCAACGACCCGCTTGAATTTATCGCCAGGGCGCATATTACTGGAATATTATTACGCGACCCGGGCGATGTCTTTACTTTCTTGATACGTCTCGCGTGACGCTAAGCGTGCAAAAGTGCACGTGTACGGATAAATTTACGTCGTTATAGCCATAGCATCTTTTTTTTTTTTTTTTTGTTTTTTTGTTTCTCTCTTTCTCTCTCTCTCTCTCTGTCTCTAGTTTAAAATGCACTTCTACTTTTCAGCAAGCGTTGCTGCGTCGAGCGATAAATTACGCCGGAATTTTAAACGCGCATCGCGAACGGTTTGATAAACGACGAATGCGTGAAAATTTTTATGGAATATGTACGATCGCTGCTTTCTTTATAATCGCTTTAAAAGCTCAACTCGATGCGTCGCATTTGAATATTATTTTATGGTTT
The DNA here is from genome assembly GCA_949987625.1 of Chalcis sispes. NCBI lineage: Eukaryota > Metazoa > Arthropoda > Insecta > Hymenoptera > Chalcididae > Chalcis > Chalcis sispes. The sequence goes on along the minus strand of OX465097.1, from coordinate 69,073,332 downwards.
TTTGCATTTCGTAAATCAATTGTTTTTTAATATTAATGTTGTATAAAGTAAAAAAATGATTTTTTTTTATTTTTTTTCTTTTATATTATTATTGATTAACTTTATTGTTAATTACAAAAACTTGATAAAAATTTTATTAATGCGATAATTTTACACCAATACGAGATTATGGCTGCAATAGTTTAATATTTTAAAAACTATATGTATATTTTAGAGTATGGATAATTTTGGAAACAAATGTAGGAAACGTTACTTGAACGTTATACACTTACTCGAGTAGTAATTTGGTTAAGTGCCATAGTCTTCTTTATATCCGAAAGCCGAGAATCGTGTAAATTTCTTAAGCAGAATTTTGAAATGTTTCACTTAAACTAATGGTAGCGATCTATTTTTCGAAGAAATTTTGCCAAGATATGTAAGACAGCAAAATTGCATTACAGTTCATGCGCGTATAAATTAATCAAACTTATAAACGTTACGTCTAGTTATGCAAATATATTATTTATTTAAGATAAAAAAAAAATTTTACTTTTTATTTATTTTTCAAATATTAATTTATTTTCAACAATTTTACAAACAAACTGATTTCTTTTTTATTTATCGATAAATCTCGCTCGTCAAAATTCACCGACACCGTCGCTGTTGAAGTAAGCGAGTTAAGGAAAGAAATTGAAATTTTTATATACCTGTATCAAATATCAAAACATCGTAGCATCCTTGATACTCGATGAAACTGAATCAAAGTATAAGGTTTACACGGACGTAACAATACAACCGGTAAGTATGATATCTTTTGCACTTTAGTGAGTTCTCGAGTCTTCAGAGTTCAATGTTCTTTACCTTTGGTACGAACGATCAAGTATGTATCGGTTTTCGTAAATCTTTCGAGATATAACAAGTTTATATAATAATTTTAAGAATCGGCGCGTTGAACTAAGCTAGCAGCACCAAGATTTATCGATATGATCGGTAATCTAATGAAACGTTTATTTTTTATAACTTAATCCAATATTTAAATAATAATATTTTTATAAAATTTCGTTAATAAATATTAAGTTTTTCAAGCCTCAGTATTGTACATTAAAAAATCAATTTGTAATTGTAAATATTGCAATTATTATATTTTGAGATGCGTAAAAATAAAATAAAGAGAATATAAATAAAAGAAGTAAAAAAATTTAATAACACAATCAGGTCTCGACGAAATTGTATTTGCTCTTGTCGATATTTTATGACTTTCACGATTATAGTAAAGCATCGAGCTGCTATATTTTTATTACCGTTGTATTTATCCACTTCTCGTTTGAAAATCATTGCTATTTTCTTTTTTTTTTTTTTTTTTTTTTTTCAATCCGCAAATGAGCACCGACAAATGAAATATTCTATCATTATTGAGCGTAAAATCGATTTAATTTTTTTTACAAAACATGGCGAGCTTGATCTAAATTTTAATAACATTTACGTTTTTCGTAAAAAAAATTTTAAAAAATTCACGCGAGTTATACATGTTAGTTCACTTGATTTTTTAGAATCACTCGGATGTAGATTTTGTCAATTTCAATTGAAATGTAAAAAAAGTCCGTTTAAAATCGCTGTTTTTATTATTAAAATTTAAGTAACAAATAAAATTACTCGTTAAAAATGATTTGTCGACTTAATGTACGATATACATATTTTAATAACACATCCGTTTGAATTATAAACTTTTAATTTTAATTGAAAAAGGCTATTTATATTGTAAGAAGAGCAAAAAAAAAAAAAATTATATAGTCAATAAAAAAGGAGAATAAAGTATTTCGTAAAAATTCGCTAAAATATACATTTTACCACGATTTCTAACAGAATAATTGAATGTTATATTTTAATGCATTTCGATACGTTTCAATAAAATATCGCCGAAAAAAAAAAAAGCACAAAGTTTAAGCTCGCGCGGGCGAGCTAGAAAAGCAATTTAATTATTCGAGCAATCGGTAAAAATCTATTTTTAAATCGAGCTTATCCACCGTCTTTGCTAACAAATGCGCGGTTGTCGGAACAAAAGAAAAAAGAAAGAAAAAAAAAAAGAAAATAAAGACGAGGAAAAGACGTGAAAAAAGAAAAAAAATTAAAAAAAAAGCAAAACGACCGCTTATATTTGTATATGGAAAGTTGTCGCGGTATGCTTCACGTGCGCGTATACTTTCTAATTCTATCTTTTCGGTCGAGAAGTCTTTTTCTCTCTTCCTTTTGCGATTCGGAGTCGCATCCACGGGTATGGGATTGATTCTCTCGCTCGAGTCGACTATCGGCTTATCCGTAAAATATTTCATACGGATATCGCGACGATTAGAACAGAGGATGGATATATAGGTATACGATACGCCGGTACGTGTTGCGTCGTTAAAGGAGCTTTTTTTTTCGTCAATGCGCTTAAGACCGAATTTTACGCGTTGCAGTTTTGTCGAAATTGCTGAGCGAAATAAAATCATCGTGTCATTTTAATAAAATACTCGACGATTACGTAATTAATTAAAGCCGTATATTGCGATGTTTTTTTTTTTTTTTTTTTTTTTTTTTTTTTTTCTCGATGTAATACGTAAAATTCAAATTATCGAAGATTTTATTTATTGGTACGACAATATTTATTTATTTATATATTATATTATGTTAAATTTGCGAACCGCGCCCCAAAGACTATAAAATTTAATATTATAACGTATTAAAGGGTGATATCCCTTAAGTCACCTATATTGACGATATTGAAATGACGTCTTTAACGATGGCCTTATTATAGCTACAAAGCTCATTGTAATGAACTTTAACATAATCTACACGTTAGTGCTATGCATAGATATACACATTATGTTAAGTGTCTATAAAACATTAATCATTATTGTTTATAAAATGCATTTTTATATTCCCAATATTTATTATTTTCGTCAATTTATTAAAATTGAAAACAATACATTAACGTAATATTATTTGATGAATGTTAAAAATTATGTTATTGATATTTTACGGTTTATTCAACTAACATAATTTACCTTAAAAATAACGGGAACGAGAAGCGCAAAATTTTATTCAATTAATTTATCGTGTAAATATTATCATTAAAGAGTAGATAAATTGAAAAATTATAAAATACTTTTTAAATATTCCTATTCTTTTCAAAAGTATCTCTCTCTCTCTCTCTCTCTCTCTCTACGTGCAACGGCTTAATTTTAAAAAGCAAATATGTTCGCTTTAACCGATAAAAAAAAAAAAAAAAAAAAAAAAAAAATAAAAGAAAAGATATAAAAAATGCCCCGCTAATTCAATTGACCTATACGGACTCTTTTACTTTCATAGGTATTTCCAGCGCAGATCCGCATTTATCACATCTCGGCGAATCTCCTTTATATCACTGCAAATACCTGATTAACTCGGCCTTAATTTATTTGCGTGATGGACAGGTTATACGTACACACATACACACACAAACACACACACAGACACACACAGACACACACAGACACACACAAAAGGGCAGTATTACCGGCAGATATCTACGAGTACGTAAGCACAATCGTTGGAGATTGCGCCTCCGAGTTTTTGTTAACCACGCATGAAAGCTTTAACTCGTTGTTAATACTCGGGTAAAATTTTACAGAAAATATAACTATTTACAGAAAATATTAAAAGATTGAGTGTTGTATTTGTACTTTGAAACTTATATTTTTTGTATCAATAGTTGAATGATAAAATAAATAACTACTTTAATTATAAATTTTATTTGATGATTTATAGATTCTGGATATTATTGCTTAATTCGTATTGTCGTTAAGTACTAAAACATTAGTGTCAATCCTTTAAAACAAGTTCATGTTAAGTATACAGCTGATCCTATTTTCTAAGTTTGAAACCTTATAAAAACGAGACCAAACGAATCGCTCGACATTTTAAAGAAAAGTATTCATAATGCGTTTTATTACATTTTTTTTTTTTTTTTTTTTTTTTTTTAGCGTTTATTTGATCGATGGTCTCGCATTTATTTTCATAAACAACTGTAGGATCGATTAGAAACTTAAAAACGTTATTTTACTTTATCATTTTAAAGATTTACTATTAATAAACTTTCAATAAATAATGAAAAATTCTTGAAGCCCATAGTATAAAAAAAAAAAACTTCGTAAAGCATCATATCTTAACGGACCTAGCGCATTAATTTTCAAATTAATCGTAAGTTAAAAATTTCAAAGACACATGCGCGTATACTTACAGAGACGTATGTAGAGAAGGTACTGCATGGGTGCGCGTGCGACGGTGTCAAGTATGCTGCCCCGAGTGGCGAGGAGGCACATGGAAAACTCGACCGCCATCGAGGAGACGAAAATGGCGAGGTAGCCGAGGATGTACTCCCAGAGCAGAAGGACGCATTGGAGGCTTCGGTCCCATTCTAGGATGCCCAGTAGAACTCCCAATACTATCACCCTGTTAACATCAACGTAAATAACGATGATAAATTTTTTGCGGCCTTCCATAAAACCGAGCGAGACTTTATTTACGATCTTTGTCGAGGTCGACGCGACGGATCTCTTATCGCGGATTATGCGTTAGTTATGTATATTACAACGGAGATAATCTAAAGAATTTGGTGTAGGGGATTTATAAAGGAGAAAGTTTCGTTTCGTTTTCGAAATTGAAAAAATTATATTCTAGTATCAGGGTGAATGTTGGAAAATAAATAATGCGTTGTAATTTTACTTTATTACAATTTTTTTATTTTTATTTTTATTTTGTGCGTAAATATATTTTTTTATTGTAAATAAAAATAAATTTTACATATGAGTTATTATTTTATTGCACAGATGGCAAATAAAAAAATAAATAAAAAAAATAAACGAAAAAATTTGCCGTATGAAATTTCTTCAATTTAATGCTTTCATTTATTACAAAATGTTATTCATCCACGCATAACGATATAATGAAGCATTAAGTTACACTCTAATAAATTTGACCCGGAGAATCAAATTATTCATCGCGCGGTAAATTTTAACTATGCTCCCGCTGTAGCTCTAAATTAAAAATAGTTAAAATATATCAAATAATGGTATTAAAAGCATATAATATCTGAGTAATAAAAAGTTTAAAATTATATATACTCGTACATACATACATGTATATTTTTCGACATAATTTTACGTAATATAACAATAATGCAACATTAATTTATCGAGTCCAGAAGCACATTGACAATGCATATGATATATATCGTTCCTTGTATGCAAAATTCAGTATCAATCGCGTCGACGCCTATGCGTGTGATTATGTGTATATGTGTACGTTATAAATCATAGCTTTAATCGCGTTTAAATACGCATACGCGTCGTTAAATTCACGATTAAATTAAAAGCGTATCCAGCCTATAAATTAAGCAGCTTCCGGCTGCAGCGCGTAAAATGTCTGATTAAATCGAGCCTCTCTCTCTCTCTCTCTCTTTCTCTTTGTATAATGGAGGATCCACCAGAGATCACTCATACATACGCGTGGATATGTGTAAAGAATCCACGAATTCACGCGTTCGCGATGATGGCGAGGCGATACCGAGCGATAACGCCTAACTTATTGGCTTAGCCACGTGCAATTAATTCTCGCGCGTAAAAGTGAAATCGTGAAATTGTTAAATTTTTTTATTCGCGCTTTGATACCGTGAAAGAATCGGGCGCTTTCAATATTTTTTTCGAGCTCCTCTTCCTTCTTTACTTGATAAGTCAGAGTTTTATTGTTCGCGGTGGTGGTAAATTTTATTTCGTGATTATCGCGTGTGTGTCGATGCATTTGTAAAATGGGACTGTCTTTTTCAAAATTTAATCATTCGCTTGAAATAATTGAGAAATAAAAAATGTTCTCAATACTTCAGTTTGCATAGCTTTTTTAATTTTTTCATCAAACTCGATTCGTTATGTTATTCGATAAAAAAGAGTTAAAAAGTTATAACGAGTACAAATATTTTGCATTGTTTTTGGTATATACAATAATATATATTTTATACAATAAAAACATTTTGTACTTAATTTTAAATTGATGTACATGCACATGTTATGGAAGTAAATCAAAATTAAAAATTTTAATTAAAAAAGATAAGCGGTGAAAGTTTAAAATTTTTTATGTTGTAATATTTTTCAGTAATATGTATTAAGATACGATAATAAATCGTTAACTCAATAAATCGAAAAAATAAAAAGTTGTTAAATTTTGAAAAAAATTAACAAAATAAATTGTCAAAAATAATTAATAAAACGAGTTAAAGTAACATATTTTATTAAAATTTTACGAAAGTTTTGCCATCGAATCGTCGGCGACTTGACCCCGATCCTATTTTCACCGATACTCGACGATCGATCAAAGAAAAACTCATACAAAACAAAGAGCAAGCCGTCGACGCGGCTGCAAATACTCGTAACGCGGGGTGTTGGGCCGCGTACACGACTATACACGTCGTGTCGTTATGTACGTGTAAAGCAAAAATACAAAGGCAGTCGAATGAGATATGAATCGGAGCACGAGTCACGCCGGTATTTTGCGGTTCTCTATTGCTTAATTGGCTGTCGCGTGGCGCGCACGTATACGTATAATATACATATTCGACAACGGTAACCTTTTCTCTTTTGCTCTCTCCGATAGTAGATGTTGACATGTTTTTTTTTTTTTTTTTTATCGTTTTCGTTTTCTCAAAAAATCCCGCGTTTTTCATCCATTCTTGTCGTTATTTATGGGAATTACATACGAGGGAAATTTCATTTTCTTTTCATAGCTACAGTTTTTTTATAATATATATATATATTAAGCATGAAATTTTTTAAATATTATGTTTTCCAATTTGAAAAAATTGAATATCACTTGCTAAATTTATTTATAAAACTGTTTATTTATAATTTATTTATTTAAGAGACACATCCATCTGTATAGCATTGTTGCAGATAAAAACTACTGATAGATAAAATTAAAAAATTGATTTAATCTATTTGTCGGTAAAAATAGTTGCAGTATTTAAAATCCAATAGATTATTAAGTAAAAAAATTTGAAAAATGAGAAATTTAAAAAAAAAAAATATTGGGAACTGGATAGTCAATTAAATCATTCATTCAGTATGTATACAGTATAAGTAAATCAATATATTATCATATCCAATAGAATTTCTAATAAAATTATCGATTTTATCGCATGCACATATGACGTACAGTATCAGATAATAACAATTTTTTTCGAATATTTAAAGTAACCGTATAAAGTGTCACAAATTTATCTTATGAAAATATATATGTATATGTATATATTTTTTATTTTTTATTTTTTATTTTGCATTAACATTGTAGCCACTGCGATTAGAAATATTCCTATGCACCGTCGGCGGGATTCTGGTAGGGGGCAGCGGAATTCTGGTAGGGGGCAGCGGGATTCTGTCGTTCGGGGGCTACGGCGCCCATCTGCTCTTTCTCCTTTCTCCTTCTTCCGTCGATCATTGGTTGGAGCAAATTCCTCTCTTGCTCCTCCTTCAAAGCGGCGTACTCTTGCTCATCGGCGTACTGTTCGACATGAATTAGTTAATTTTTAACGAAGATTTTCTAAATATAGCGTAGCTATTGTCAATTATTAAAGTTTGATTATTTACTTGAGCGACGCGGAGCGGTTTGTTTGACCTGAATTTTCCCTCGAAAAATCCCAAACCGTCGCCTTGCGGTGAGTACGAGCGGTATTTTGGTCGATATGTTAATCTTCTTGGTGGTACGTAGGCTTCTTCGCTTAGATCATCGTATGACAACTTGAAGAATTTTTTTATATTATTTTATAATGTAGTAATTTATCTTCCTTTTACTCAACGCCAATTGAAACTTTTTAAAATTTTTTTTAAGATTGAGAATAAGTTTCTTTTTTTTTTTTTTAATTAACATGCTTTAATTTAAACTAAACTATAATTAAAATTATTTTAAAGAATGTCGACAGTCGTGAATTTTTAATAATCAATGGTTTAAATAAAAAATACGTTAATATACTCATAAAATATTATACCGGTGTTGCTGCTGCCGCTGAGATAACTCGTGGCTTTTGTAACTCTTTTTCGATGTCGATTACACTTTTCGAAATTTTGTACAAAATGTCTGAAATTCTTTCCGCACTTGTGAAGTTGCAACCTATTACTATTAGCATAACCTATCCAAAAAAAATTTTATTAAATTTTTTTTTTTAAAGTTTTTTAAAATGTTGATATAAACATGAGCACAATGTGCAATATATATGTATACATCGTATTAGAATCTATATCAATCTTTAGAATGAGAAAAACATTTATTTATATTAGAAAATAATTTGACGTTGAATTATAAGAAAAATCAATTGATAAAAAAAAAAAAGGTGTAAAGAGATTGAAAATTGATAATAAATTTGTTTTAAATATTACTTACTAATATAAATGAGCTTCTAAAAAATTTCAAGTCCTTCATGTTTGTTGCTTTCGAGTTACTGATTCTCGGCCAACTTGTGAGTACGTTTAGATTTTTCGTTCAATATATACCCGAATATTTTACTGTGGAACATTAACGTCGAGCAGAAAAATCGATTGCCCGCATTTAATTATCGTTACGTATGTTTTACTTTTAATGATTCGTTGCTAGTATCGCTATAAAAGAAAAGAAAAAAGAAAAAAGAAAAAAGAAAAAAGAAAAAAGAAAAAAGAAAAAAGAAAAAAGAAAAAAAAAAAAAAAAAAACGATTGATTTTAATATCTACAATTTAATTGCTAAGATAGTTATTGATTATTTTTTAAAGCGAGGTACGTACACACGCGTAAAAAACAAAAAGTTTAAAATATTAACACGTATATGTATGAACCGTACTTATACCTGCGTTATATTTTTAACGATACATTGCTAGTTTCATTATAAAGAAAGATTGATTTCAATAACTAAAATTTAATGGCCAAGATAGTTATTGATTGATTTTTTAAAGCCAAGAACGTTTAAAATATTGTACGTATAAAAAGAAAATTAATATTTTTATTTTTACCGATAAATATACTCGGTTAGGTTGATTAAATTTCTTAGCTATTATTTATTAAACGACGGAAAAATTTTTTCACCTCTATTTAAAGATGTGATTCGAATCGAGCACGCGCTAAAAAATCTCTCTCTAAGAAATACTACGCGAAAAAAAATTATATATATATATATATGTCTATATTAAACAGTTATGTAGTTTATAAAATTGATAAAACATATTTTATTTATATTTTTAATGCTTCGTTAAAATTAAAACTGCACTCGCGTATAAATTTAATGCACCGTTTGATAAAACGTCTCGTATGTGAAATAAATCATCGTGTGTTTATATAAGTTTAAACCGTTGTTTGATAACTCTCGCATTCTTCAAAGCTCGGTAAAAGTCATCACAAACACCCTTATTCCCAACAACGCGCAACATTAATCAAAGTTAACGTCTAAACTTTCTCGCCGTAAACAGAGCTCTGCCTTATTCGCTAATTATTATTCTCAAATAAAAAGAAACACGATAAACGCCAGCGAGATGGAAAACCAAAAGTCTCGCCAAGGAATATCCACGGAGCGGGATACGTATAAGCTACGAGTATTATCATCGGAATATCGTGGATAAATTAAGGACGCTCGTTTCATCCGAAAATTGTGCCGTGATCCGTAAATCAGAAGTTCGAGCGCGCCGTACCGACTTAAAGTGAGATGAGCCAACTCGTCGCGATAATTCGAGGATAATAATTTACGCGGAAAAGCTACGTCGTTCGATCGCGATGTTCTTCTTCCGTGTGTTACGTCATTTTTTGCATATACTTGACTTTTTCAATTCGAAGGGAGATATAATTTTTTGCGTATTGAAAAAATAATTACGAAGAATTTCACGTTGACACTATACAACCGCGTGTAAATTTACCTTACGAAGAAGATAAATTAATATTATCTATTGGTTAAACGATACATCAATAGAGGTTATAAATTTAAATGACGTTAGTCGTCCGTCTAAAAATACATAATTGATATTTTTCTTACGCTTTAAAAATATCCCCATCAACGCGCTTAAAATTTACGTTATTCTCGTTGTCTTCATAAAAAAATCGTCTTTAATCTTAACGACACCGTAAAACAAAGTTTGCAAACTGTGCAAAACGTCTCGCTAAGATATAAGAGCTATCTCATCGATTCTTCATTCTTGTTAGACATTTACGAGGTGTCCATTCCATATCTTTAAAGATGCCTATGCTCGTATACAAATTATCTCTTGCTCAAACGATTGCGATTAATATCGTCGAAATGGATCAACATTCATTTAGCGATTGGTACAGTAGAATCTGAGATGGGTCGGAAGTTTACGACGTTAGAGTACAACGAAATAATTTTTTACATTTAGATAAAACTGCTAAAAATGTAAAAATTATATTTAAATCCGTATCCGAATATTTGATTATGCTATAAAACACTAAGACTAAAAAAATATAAATATAAATTTTAAATAAAAACTGTTTTTAAAATATTTCGTTGGACTAGTCATTAATTTCGTTGTTCTTGAATTTTTTTTCAGCGCACCATTCGTTTAACGAAATTTCGCGGGATTTTTTCTTTATTATTTTGAATTTCAAAGCGATGAACATTTTTAAAAAATGATAGCACTTGAATCTTGCTCGAGGAAAAATACGAGAAAAAAGAACTACTTTTACAAATTTATAACGTAATGACAAATGAACGGTTGAAGTGGTTGAAGTTTTATTTCAATTTTTCATCGCTTGAAAAAACTCGAAAAATCGAAAAAATTATCAAAAGAAGATATTATAACTTAACTACGTAAGTGAGTATCGTTAATTTATTGGTACGGTAATAAAGATAAGATGGAAAACGTAAAAGTAAGGAGACCAAATCAACGGAAATGAAAATCAGGAATAATAAAAGAGAAAGAAAAAATAAATAGAATCAAGCTCGACGTATAATCAAGATATATATCTGTGAGGAAGAGAATGAAAGGAAAAGAAAACGGAAAGGATAATAGAAAGTTTCTAGCTACGAAATAGAAGCAGTAAAATAAGATTGAAATGGAGAAATCTTTGTATTCAAATGAAAAAGTCAGACAAACAAAAAGTTGGAAGCTAAAGGTTCGTTTCTTATCATTTCGATTTTCACATCAAGCGTCTGACGAAAAAGTGACACAATCTACTTGAAAATTGGTTCACGTCTTGGTTCTGGATATTTTTAAGAGTTTTTAAATATCGATCGTTTTCTTTTTTTTACGCAAAACTTTAAAAAATTAAGACAATCGGGTAATTTATACAATATTTGAATAAAAAATGACAAAGAAATTGTTTAATTTTTTCAAATTATATTTATTTTTATAGTAAGATTTATAAAATTACTTATAAAATTTTTCAAAAAAAAAAAAAAAAAACAAAAGAATTTTTCATCAATGAACGATTTAATAAATTTTCAACCGTCTAATATCGACAGTAAAAATTAATCGAATATCGAAATTCGCGGTATAGGTAAATTTTTTTTTTATTTTTTATTTCGCAGTTACAAACACAACTTTCGACGTTTGGCTGTAACTTTGATCGTTTTTGTCAAAGTATATGGGTAACGAGTCGTGCGAATTCAAAAACTCTTGAAATGTTAGATCGGCTGAAAGCATTGATTTTTATGTGAAATTGAGCGATCCAAATATGATAAATAATCGATTCGTTTACGTTAGCAATTTCTTTAAAAAATATCAAAGTACTTTATAGTTGAACGAAATACATTTTACCGTATTTAAAAATTATAAAATTACTTATATTTTCATAATTTTTTGCATTAAAATATAGAAAAAAAAAAAAAAAATTTTTAACTCTTGTTTTTTTTCTTACAAATTAAAATATTAAAGAAAAAAAAAAATATATATATATATATATATTATTATTATTATTTTTTATACAAAGTATAAAAATCAAAATAATAAAATTCGCTGCCAAATCGATAATATTCGGATAAATCAACCGAACAAATGAGTTCCGTTCAAAATATTATCACAAGTCAAAGTATCGTAATAAAACTTTTGTATTCATTGTCTCCTCGTCGACTGTCCGAATTATATACGTCTATAAAAAATTCTCTTATTCAAATCTGACTCTCGCGGCGAGAGGAGTACACAAGGAATCATCTCATCAAACATATCAGCAAAGAGAAAAGTCCGACTCCCGAGTTAATCTCGTCTCGTTTTATGCGACTCTCGCATAAATTCATTTCGCCGCGGTCTTGACAACTTTTCATATAGTTCGTTCGTCACGTAATGGAAATGCCCCAGCGCGAAATTAAATTCCGAATTAAACGTTTTACGGCGCTCTTAGCTCGTTAAAAGAAGAGAGATAGAAAGAGAAAGGCGTTAAAGCATTTCGAATGATTAAACTCGGCCTCTTCGAGTACCAAGAACTGACGGCTCCGACTTTTTGATCCAGCTTGTTGAGAGATTTAGTGAAGTTCTGTTAGAGTAAGTAAATTTTTAAGCTTTTTCAGTTTTTTGAAGCGCAAAAATATATGTGTATACATATATATATACATTTTTTTTTTTTCTTTTTTGTGAAAGATGAAAATTTTGTATATTTACGTGAAAAATTTTGTGGAAAAGATCGTTTGCATATTTGAACGTATAATGTCTTATGTACAACATTGAAAATAAACGCTGTTTTATAAAAGAAAATTGTAAATAATTTAATATTGTCTAAGACATAAAATCTGTTTAATTGAATTGTAAAAAATACTTTAACGTTTATTTTTATCTGTCATTAAAAATCTAAACGCGATAAAAAATCTTATCCAAGATCCACTCGCACTTTCCGTTAATGTGAAATTTACACCAAAAGAGAATCGATACAATATCCTCTTAGAATCTTATTCTGCCTGGCTTTTTTCTTAGTTGAAAATCCAAGGACAAACTTTTACCCTTCCGGAGCGTTCGGTACACTCGCTTCGTTCATCGGAAACGGACAAACACTCGCGTGTACCGCTGTCACCATTACCAACAAACACTGCACACACGGATAGATAGCGTCCACGGCATCGGTGATTAGAAACAGGGAGAAAGAAGAAAAAAGAGAGAAAATATGTGAGAGTATGAACGAAGGGTGTCGGAGTTTTACTGTACCGAAGGGAAGGCAATAAATGCGCGAGGGTAAAGGGAGAGAATGTATAGTAGTTTTGAGGGGAGATACCGAAATGCCGCAACTCGTAGAGAGACGGAAAGAAAAAGACGTCACCATAGGAGGGAAGAAGAGAGAGAGAGAAGTGCTTTTCTGCCCCTCGTATCAACCCGACTTTGGTTCTTATTTTCCACGGTACGTTAACGTTGTCTACTGCCGTTCCTGCTGATGCCGTTGTTGCCGCTAGCTTCGTATCGATTTATACACGCTCCGGTTGCACCCACGCTTATGCTCTTCTCGTATTTCTTCATTCTCCTTCTCATTTTTTTTTCTCCCATCTTATTTTTTATCTCTTTTCCAAAATCTGACTTGGTTATCGTTACATGTCCTTTTGCCTCGCGATTTACAAAAAAATTGAAATTTTTATCGTTCATATATATATATATATATACACACACACACAATATAATGCGGAGATAGAAATGGACCGTAATTTTGATGATTAATCGAACGTGTTAATTTGTTTTCCTCTTTTGCTTTTAATTTTTTTAAACGTAAATTTTATGAAAATTCTAAAAGTATAGGTAAAATGTAACCTTGTGATTATTTTTAAAATAAAATAATATTGTATGTTAAAATTGCAAAGCTTTATTGTATGAAAACAATTTTTATAATATTTTTTACTAACGTTTATTTATAATAATTATAATATTCAATTAAATTATTGAAATAATCATAAAAATTATTTTCATCGTTTCGATAAATAAATATAATGTCTTCAAAATTGTTACGGCTTTAAAAAAACTCACTTGTCGCGTTATTCAAATTTACACAATTTATCGAGTAATTTTGAATTTAAACGACGTAAATTCCATTTTAATTCAAAGTTACGTAAATAATTATGCATATTTTGAACGGTGTGAATGAAAAAGAAAAAGGTATATATTTAAAAAGAGAAAAGAAGAACACTTTCATTTCTAATTTGTACAGAGTACACTTTATTTAAGAGCGGGCTTACTCTTCGCGGATAGTTTAAAAAAGTATTCCTCGAGAAAGAGGAAGAAAAAGAAAGCGCGCGCGAGAAGACATGAACTAATGCTACATTGTATCCCATAAAGTTTCTTGAATCATTGACCGAAAAGAAGGACAAAAAAACAAAGTACATAAGAGCCGAGAGATAAAAAAAAAAGAAATCTCAAGAACCACGTGATAAAAGTGTACTTCACAACGGCTAATAAGAGAGATTGTTAAAGTTTTCTCGGCATTGTGCGTGAAAAATCTTTAATAATTGTCAATTTTTATTCTTTCAAAGTTTATCAAATGAAACTACTTAAAAGAGCGATAAAATTTTTAAATATTTTATTAATGGTTTTACTTTATGATTGTAATTACTGATTACAAAAGTGGTAATGTAAACAAGTGGTATATTAACATCAATTTTTCATCATTTACATCTTTGTTTACTTGGTTGAACAAACGAAGCGTTTTCTTTATATATGCTGTCAAATTTTTTTTATCTTTCTCCTTATGCATGGTTTCATCTAAAGGCATAGATTTTCTCTCCTCTCTTGCGTGCTTTAATCATACGAGTAATTAATAGTGAATATAAGTTTGACCGTTGAGAAAATTCGAGAATAAATTTGCTCGATGTCCAAAATATAATATACTATATATGGGATAGAGAGACAGAGTGAAAAAGAAAGAAAAATATTGCCCGAGCTGAATTTATACGTAAATGCATTAATGTTTTTGTTGATTTTAATTTAAAACTGGATAACGGTAATGGAATTATTGATTTTTTAATAGTCATTGTAAGTTAAAATTACGTTAAAATTTTAATAGTCATACGAGTACATTAATTTTTATAAAGCCTTGCTAAAATTTTCGCATCGAATTATTATATAATATTTAAAATAATTAAAATAATTAAAAAAATTTAGGATATTTTCTTGTAATATATTCCACGTTATACTTCGTAAGCTGTTTAAAATAATTATTATTTGCCGAAATGATCTGTAATTCAATTCTTAAACTTTTCGGATTTCTTCGTTAAATACATTTCATTTTTATCCATATTTTTCTTTAACAAAAAGATAATTAACTGAAATTATGATATATGGTACCTGACGAAGAATTTTTAAAGTTTAACGTGCAAAAGTTAAAAACGTTATTATAAGTACACCTAAAATTAATTATCTGAATTAAAAGAAGTTGTTACTCGTAAAAATAAATAATTAAATCCGAATATCGTTGAAAACCAAAATTTTAAATAAAATAAAAAAAAAAAAACTGCTTATTTAACATTTCTACTGCATTTGGATTTTTTGAAAAGACAAAGAAAAGAAAGACTCTCGATGTCTCATCTTTTATTATCGCTAAGAGTATTCCTTTGAGATGTCAAGAAGTATCGAGTTTAATCGTACAGCTTTGAAACCTCGGAAATAAAAATGTCAAGCTTGTCTTTTTTCTCCGTTCTCTCGTTCTGTATAATTTACATAAAAAAAAAAAAAGCAAAATTTATACTTTTTGCTAAAAATTGAATAAGATACATGGGCCACGATATTTTTGTATGACAGTTTGTCAATCTTACTTTATGTCTTAAATTTTATATAATTTAAATGCACAATTATTATTAATACTCGTTTCTCGAAAAATACGTAATTTTATAGTTATACGTATACAAAAAACTTAATTGTCTAATCGACTTGTCAAATCGATTAAGTCCAATGCATTGCATTGAATACTTTATAAAAAGTACGTATTGTCATACAACAATCGTTTCGTTACGCAATAAAAATTTATAAAAAACAAAGTGACAAAATTTACACCTTATTTCTCAACTGCGCATCGCCGTTCATTTAAAATAATATAGCGCATAAAAAAAATCGCTAGAGGTCTGTTGTGCATATAATACGCAAAGCACATCGGAAGAAAAAATTATTCGGCACGCTTACGTTATCAAAATAATCTTCCCTTCGCAACAACAAGCAAGCAACGAAAAAGTTCGAAAAAATCTTTTATGCCGTTCTCCGTAAAGCTTAGGGTGAATTTTACCGCGCGGAAAGAACGGCTACGCGTGTAAAAATGAAAAATTAAACAGAGAGAGAGAGCACTTGATCGACAGGGAGAAAAAGGATGACGAAGGAAATAAAAAATATAGAGAGAAAGAGAGGAAGTCGAAAGAAGAAGGAAATTGACGGATAATTTTGTTTACTAGAGGAAATTTTACGATGGGTGTAAAGCTTTATTGTTTTGAAAATTTTATTGGAGATGATTTACAAAAATGTATAATAAGGCATCAGAAATATTTTGAAGGATTTGAATGTCAGATTGTTGTATTTGAAAAGCAGCATATAAATAAAAACATTTATGCAAGTAAGTTTATATAAAGAATTAATTATTCTATTTTAATACCTTAAATATTAACATTAATTTTATTATTAAGTTTATTACTAAAGCCATCATTTACCTAAAAATTCTGACACTTGCGAAGAAATTTGAGCAAATCTTTTTAAAATTTTATACAACACTATATAACAAATTTGAAGAAAGCTCGACTCGAGTGAGTATCTAGTCGTAAAGTTAAGGGCTTCGGTGAAGGAGATAAAGAAGTAAAAAAAAAAAAAAAAAAAAAAAAAGAAAAGAAAAGAAAAGAAAAGAAGAAAAAACACGTAGTCAAAATGAGATAGAAAGAGAGTACGCAGGAGAATGAAGAGCGAGACACAAAGAAAGGGAGAACAAACAGTGGACGGAAAGAGCAAACAGACAGCCGGAAGTGATGTCGTCCGCAGTAGAAGGAAGGAGCTTAAGGTATACACCGGAGTCGCTTCAAGTCCGGTGAAAAGCAGACGGACGAGGGTTGCAGCTCGAGGAGGTTAAGTTGGAAATGAAGAGCGGTGTGTGGGGGTAAAACGGAAACAATGAGGAAATGGTGTGCGAGGTCGAAGTAAGAATTGAAGATAAGAAAACAATTTTTTTTCCGCCGTTGTGGGATAAAATAAAAAATCGCGAATAGAAATTTTACGAATGATTAGAATTCTTTTTAAATTTACAATCTTGATGATACAGTTTTTTTTTCTATTTTTTTTATAAAGGTATATAACGTGTTTTAAAGATAATCGATAGACTGGAGGAATTTGTAATTGAAACAATTTTACAACAAAATTTATATATATCTAAAAATTATCGATACCGTTAAAACGATAATTTACAATTGAAATGAAACGGAGAGAAACTCTATTAAAAATATGTTAGAAACAGCATACTACTTCACATTCAAATTTCTTCGGCACACGCAATTCAAATACCTTTGGCAAAATGCAAGCTTGAAAATACGCGTTTCATCGACGAAAAAAAAAAATAAATAAATAAAAAGAAAAGAAAAAAAAAGACATTTTATGTATGGCAAAAAAGAAAATCCTCATCGAATTTGCGTAAATTCCCTTGCGCTACTTCTTATTCCCGTTGATCTTACAAGGATACCCGTGAATTTAGCCGGGGCTGTAGCGAGAACCACGAGTAGAGAAAAAAGCTTTGCCTCCGCAAACGGATAACGCGTCACAGCTCTCGTCCCCGTCGCTCTCAAACTCCATCTTGAAAAGCTTGCACATGAAAACCCGATGTTTTGATCAAACGGCAAAGAGTAATGCGAAACTGCGTGTATATCTCTATATTTGCGTGTTAATACATTGCACGAACGCGAGAGAGAGAGAGAGAGAGAGAGAGAGAGAGAGAGAGAGAGAAAGAAAAGCTTCTGTAACAGCGAACTGGGTCACCATTTTCTTTGAATGAGGAAATACTTTTTAATTCATTAGAACGAATCTTCGATATTGAGTCATTGGTTTAAACATAAAAAATCACTTTTTTTAGATGAAAATATGGAGCATCGAAAACTTATCACTATGATTAAAATTGGATATGTGAGGATTTATCGAGATTTAGTAATTTAATAAAAAAAAAAAAATATGTATATATCATATATAAAATTCTTGATATCAAACGATTTTATCACTTGAAATAAAGTTAAAACGGTACTATCGAAAATCCTCGAAAATCCTTAAATCCCGTAATCCTCAAAAATTATTTGCGGCAATTTAATAAAAATGATGAATTCGCAACCAAATTTGATACGCCAACTTCGAAGTATATTAAATCTTTCGAGATTATGCTTCATGTTTACAAGCATCCCAACAGTCCGTAGACAAAAGGATAGATAACCGTAGTTCACCACAAACTTTATTTCAACTCATACAGCAACGACTTACTTCCTGCGTCGCGTTGTGCGCGACTTCAAGCCCTCCGGCACAGCGAAGTGCGCATATATATATATATGCACACGTACACGTTAGTTTAAAGGTACGAGACTTGAAACAACGGTCTGTACAATGTCGCCTGTGCTACGTAAACGGCTGTTTCTCCCATCAGCGAGAAAGAAAAAGCATCGGTTGGCGAAATACCCTCGTATAGTATAAAAGAAAGAATAACAAACGAGAGCGAGAGAAAGAGGAGAGTGAAAGAGAGAAAATAGCCGTCTCATCGCGCGATATACATATATACTCTCTCTCTTTCTGCTTGGCCTACATCGAGTACACAGTGGCGAGAAAAGAAGATCATAAAGACACAAAGCACTTTTATCCCCGGCGCCTGGTATATCCCCGAGTCAAGAAGTAAAAAGCATCCACACTGCCGAGACTTCGTTCGAGCAAAGCGTTCTCGCTTGGCGCGAGAAAAAAATTCGTTCGCCCGAGTAAAAAAGATGAGCGGAGACCAAGGAAGACGTCGCTGTGTTCATCTGTGTACGCGTGTGTGTGTGTGTGTGTGTGTGTGTGTGCGCGCTTGCGCGCGCAAGCACCGTATATGTCCATACGTATGTAGGCAAAGAAGAAGAAGAAGAAGACAAGACACTCGACGATTTTCAGCGCGAGCGTTATATGTCGAAGGAGGAGCCTTTGATACCTGTGCTTCTTGTTTCTTGCTTTCTTTTCTCGAGTCTCTTTCCTTTGTTCTTCGACAAAAGCGTACGAATAAAGTGGGCTGACTCGACTAACTAACACGGATTATATACCGCAAGTAAGGTTTTGTCTGGCTTAACTTACCAATCGAGTAATTCGGTCAATTTTTAACCAGAGTTTCGTTATTTTTATTCTTTAAGGCTTTTAGCATTCGTAAAAAAGCTTCTTATTTTAGAATAACCCTTATTCATAATACAAAATTAACAATTTAACTATTGCGATATTCTTTCCAAATACCATAATAAAAAAATTCTCAAACTCATTCGTGCACCAATCATCCACCTACTATTTAAGAAACATTTCAGAACTAGACAAAACATTCGTGTCTTTAACTCTCTAAACCTTTTAAGGTTTAGAAGAAAGCATACCAAAGCGAGCTTCATTAAGCAATTGATCTTTAAAAATCTCTACTTTCCATTCGTTTAATCACGCCATTATCTTTTCTTTTTCATTTACCATCGTTTCATCTCATCAATTCGGTACGACGCGTTTTCGTTCCGCGCGCATAAATGCATCGGTTGATCTCTTTAAGTTGAGCGTCATTGCAGACGAATACGCGATTCGAGTTTGGAATAACGAAAAGAGTGAGTAGCGAAATCCTCGCTCGTTGTCCCTTTGGGAAGTGAATTCTGTAGAGTTTCGTTCTAGTACCTTTCTTTGAAAGTATGTGCACGTGGCGGCAAAGTTTCGCTTTTGCTGAAAAAAATTTTTTTTTTTTTTTTTTTTTTCATCTATTTCCTTGTCGTCTTAACTTCCTTTTCGTGTAATGAAATGTATTCGGATTGTCATAGATTCATCGATTAGACAAGTTTCTATTTATTAAAGCTTTCTATTTCGAATTTCCGGAATTTTTTTTTTCTTATAGCTTTGGAATAGAAAAGTAACTTTCAATTATTGAACTACCTGTTGTTAACGACGTAAAAAAGATTTTAAATTTAATTTAAGCTTGTTATGAAATCATTATTTAATGACGAAATAACAATTAATTTTATTATTACATAATTATATTGCACTTGAGATTTATTGCAAGATAAAACAATGGTAACAATTGAGATAAAAATAGAAATTAAATAAATCTATTCGTAATAATATTATTAACTAATTATTATTCTTATATATATTTGTGTGTTTCAATATTTATAAACAAATTTTTTTTATTTATTCACACACTATTTTTATTTTACTATTTTTTTTTTTTCAGTCTTTTATTGCATTCAATATTTTCTTTCTCATCGCGACATTCGAAGCTCTTTAAGGAATGAAATATTAAAAGAAGTTTGTGATCTTAGCAAAGTAACTCACTTGTTTAAAAATGAAAAAAATAATCGAAGAGCTAGGTTAAAGGCGTTACCCGTTATGCTTTATACTTAGAATTTTAAATTTGAGAATTAATTTTGTAACTTTGACCGGCGAAATTTCGATTTAAGAATTTCACCATTATTTGAAAATAATATTTCTACTAGAATATTGCAATTAATCATCGTAAAAATTTCAGTAATTATTTAACTAAATTAATCCTATTTTTACATTGTTAAATTCATTTAAAAATATAGATATAGATATAAAAATTAAACCATGAACTATTTTTTTATAATTTATTCATAATTAATACAATGAGAAAAGTTTATTTTTGTAATACGTCAATCAGAATGATTCAACGTCAGTTAATGTTTTGCATTAGTCAATTACATTAAATAACTAAATCTACTTTATTAACGTAATTTTTTCATGATAGAATGCATTAAAGAATTCAGGTAATAAATTGTATAAATAAAAGAAAAATTAAGCACCAAACTATTTCTTCAATTAAAAGTGTGTAATATAAAAATTTTTCAAATGAAACTTAAAATTTTCAAGCTCGCTACAAAATGTAAACAAAAAAAAATGTAAGAAGTTATCTTAAAAATAATAAAAAAGATTTTTCGCTATACATGTTTAATCTGTCGTAAATATATAAACGAAACGCTATTAAATCTGAAATTTTTGGTATCCATAAAAAATAACTTCTAGCCGTTATAATTTTGGCCGTTCGAGATAATACATACAACTATTGTACAATGCATACATTTTTTATCTTTCCAATTAAATGATAGCGACACATTTATCGGTTTGATTATTTTTCAGTAAACGTTTACGAAGAATGATAAAATAAATAAATTACTTATTCGCAGTCTCGATGCAATTGACGTTACTTAAAGTAATAAGTTTGCATTTATTACATCATTCGCGATTATTAATTAAATTACTCGGTAATATGCGTTTTCGATTGAAAATCATTAAAATTTATATTTACCAAAGTTGCATTACATACTAGTATACAGATAATTATCGTTGAATTTTGATATATTTATGTTAAATTAATATTATCTCGTGTAATGTTATAAAAAATTTTTGTACAAACTAAAATCGATTGTATTTATCGATTTTCAATGTAAAACTTTGATTAATTTGACGCGACCAAAAAAAATAGAGATTTACAAAAATTGTAATTTTATATTCGAGGTAATTATTTGTACACTGATACGTAGAACATATCATTTGAAGGTATATCAATGTCGATAACTGGATTTGCATATAAATTTCTAGATATTGATCGGTCGTGTAACTACACCAATACGTATTTATTTTTATTGCCGTTACCATGTGCTAAATATACTCTTTTTTTTTTTAAATCACAGATATTCCTTTATTCTCCGAGGATATGAAAAAAAATATACCTGTGAAAATAAGGTAAGCCAATTTTTTTTAAGTAATGAACTAACCTCATTCGAGCGGATTATCGTTCGAAAAAATTATTTAGTAAAATAATTGTAAATATGTCAACGTGAATAAAATAAGCTATTAAATAAAATTATATGGAAAAATAATACAAACGCGCAAAAAAAAAAAAAAAAAAAACAAGAGACCGACCTTGCGCTTTAATCCAAAAAAAAAAAAAAATAAATAAAGCAAATCTAACAATCCACGTAATTATTCGTTCTATCGATCGTTATCTTAAATTTTCATCGACGACTGTTCCGGATATCGGTAGGTAATGGCACAGTAACTCGATGAACGAATGACAAATTTTCGAGTATTCGTACGCGGGAACGAATTTACTTCTAAAATCGAGAGCTTTACAACTGCGCCACATTCGCGTAAATTACTCGATCGAGCTGGCGAGCGAGATGGTAACGTATTTATCGATGAATTCAAGCAGTTTATTAAACGCGCGATAACCTGACCCCTACCGACCTCGGTAAATTATTACCTTTGCCTTTGTTCGATTAGCCGAAATCTTACTTCGTTTCCGTATTGACTTTACTTCCGATTTGTTTATTTTTACAGTTGAAGCTGCGCCAGTGTTTTGTAGCGAGTGACTTTTTCTTTTTTTTTTTTTTTTTTTTTTTTTTTGTTTAAATTAAAAGAGATAAGGAATAACAATATTTATTTTTCTTATTGTTAAAAAGTAAATATATGTATCATTCGTTAACAATTTTAACAATAACTATAATAATTATAAGCGTAGAAAAAGTTTATCTCGATTATCATAAAAAGAAAATTCAATTTTCAGCGAAGCGAGTCTTTGAATTTAATGGTATTCGGTTTAGCATGAGATTGAAGTCGGGTTAAATGCTTCTCGTTAAGTAAAATGATCGTAATTTAGTTCTAATCAGTTCCAAAGATATAATTTAATTTTTGCAAAGAAATTTTAAAAAAATTAGATATTTAAATGGATAAGTAAAAGTCAAATGAAAAATATTAAAATTAATCAGCATTTACTTGAAAAAATGATGATAAAATTCATAAATTATTTTTTAATTGAAAATTTTATCGGCAATATTACACTTCGTTAATAATTTTATTTCTTCAGTTAAGGTCGTGTTAAAAATGTTTTTCACATTAAGATCGATCTATTTATTTATAATAAGAATAATTATTATTACCGATATCTATTTATAAATATCACACATCATATTATATCGAAAAGTTTTTATTATTTATCTCTTCGCCGCAGTTAAATTTTTAAATATTTTTACTTTATATTTTATAATTATGCATCTTTAAAATTTTTATCGCATACGATAGGTTAAAAAAAAAAAAAGGATCAACGAACCACAAAATAAAAAAAGAATTTTTAACTCTCGTTATATTGTAATAATATCAATTTTAAATAAATATTTTTCATTAACCGGCATTAAAAATAAATTATTTGTATCTGATTCAACGTATTTTAACGCGAAAAAAAAAAAAAAAAAAAAAGAATAAGTAATGCACTCCCACATTCGTGCTCTCTTGTATCCGTCTCAAGTACATACGTAGCTAAACCTTGCGGAAATTCAAAGATAACGTGTCCTATTTTTAAATTTTTTGTATATATATATATATATATATATATACACATATATACATTTCCTTGCGCAAATAACGTTGCAGATTAACTAAAATCAAACACAAGTACAAACGGACTTACGCACACGCGAAAAAAGAGTAAGAAGAAGAGAGAAGAATTTTTCATCGTAATTAGGAAGCTTTGGTAAGAGCCCGCATGCATGCGCGGATCGATGTAAGAAACAAAAAGGGGATTCAAACAACCTTACATTTTACGGCTTTTTATACAGAACGAAATGCCACCATCCGACCGAATGGAGACAAAGCAAAGAGGAAAGAAGACATAATTACGAATCGCTTTCTTTGAGAAAACCAAACGCTGGGGTTTAATTTTTTTTTTTAAATTACCTTTTACTTTTGAGGTTTATTATTTTTAACTGATGCAATTGAATGTGAAATCATTATTTTATTTTGAGATTTGATAATCGTAAGTTTTTGAGCAATTTATTTTAATGAAAGTTATTTTTGACAGGTCAAAATAAAATAGCTTTAAATCAAATTTTAACATCATCTATTGAATTAATGGACAACTATGATTTGCTATACCTATACAATAACTCAAATTAATGAAAGTAGCAAAATTAATTAGTGCGCGAGAAACCATAAAAATGAAATGTCAAGCACAGAACAAATTATTTTACGTATAAATAATGACTGTCAATATGATGCACATTTTGGACAATTTGCCCGTTAAAATGAAGTTTATTGATAAATACAACGTGAAAAAATTTTATGATTATATTGTAATGTTTATTATTTTAATAAAATTAATGAAACTTATTTTTTTTTTTAATGAAAATTAACATTAAAATATTAATGAATGTTAAT
Source organism: Chalcis sispes (assembly GCA_949987625.1). Classification (NCBI taxonomy): domain Eukaryota; kingdom Metazoa; phylum Arthropoda; class Insecta; order Hymenoptera; family Chalcididae; genus Chalcis; species Chalcis sispes. The sequence continues at coordinate 69,048,984 of OX465097.1, read as the reverse complement.
CATTATCAATAAATTAATTAGTGAGAAGTAAAATTATAATAAATTTGAATAATGAATTTCAAGTTTTTTAAAAAATCAATATTATTTAGATTTTATTTTAATAAACAATATTATTATTTAAAAAATTATATAATGTTAAACAATATTCAAAGACAAATAATGCAAAAAAACCGAATACGAAAGCAACGTCGGAATATTCTCATAGAGTGACTTAACTCGCTGATTACTCTTACTAATTTAAAGCATCTAACATCTGGTGTAATATTGGCAAGTCCCATGTGGGCAAATGAAATATATCGATGCCGTTAGTACTGACTTATTGCCCACACATTGAAGACAAAGTACCTAGTTCTTTATTCTAACACTTCTCATTTTCTTCACTCTCCCCCCCCCTTTTTTTTTTTTTTTTTTACGCTTCTGAAAGCTTACGAAATAATCGCGTGAGTGCATTACATTATTATCCTTATCTGTACGGATGAGCAAAGATTCAGTTCGTAAAAAACTATTAGTAAAAAATATTATCAAGATCTGCTTTCTTTCTTTCCGTATTAATAAATAGGAAGCATCGAAACTATTAACAGGATAAAGCGATTGGATAAATTTTTTTTTATTAAAAAAATTCAATTAAATCGAAAATTTTTAATAATATGAAATCATTATCGCGAGCTGTACAAGTTAAGAAAAAGTATTAGTGAATGTTAATTCAAATAATTTCATTTTCATACAGCGAAGCAAATTTTAGACCAACCAAATCGTTTCTTTTACGAAAGGCCTCGAAAATATGCAAACTTAAAGAGATACGTCAACTTTTTTACGATCCATAACCATCTAATAAAAGTACATCAATTTTATTGGGCCAAAGTACGACAAAAGGGTTCTCTATTCGTTTATTTTTCAAACAATGATCGGCAACAACAAAGCATCAACGTCGAAGTAAAGGTAGAATCGTAAAGAAAATAAAAAAAAAAAAAAAAAAAATAAAAGAGCTAAAGAAGAAAAAGAAGGAGCATCGTGGCACTTGATGTAGAAAGTGTTTTATTTATTTGTTATCAATTAAAGCGAGGCGATTTAGCGTGCATACGAAACAATTACACCTCGCCAATTACCCTTTGTTATGTATTCAAGAGTACCCGGTTCTTATTCACCGCGTACGTGTGCGCATGTGTACATATATGTGTGTGTGCACGTGTGTGCATACGCGTTACGAGACGAGGCGCCCCGGAGGGAAGTCGTCGACCTCTTACGTATATACGACGAGCGGCCAAGCCGATGACGATGCTCTTGGGGAAACGAGAAAGAGAGAGAGAGAGAGAGAGAGAGAGAAAGAGAGAAAGTGGGAGAAAAAAGGTAGAGTCCTACAACTCGCTAAGCAGCCCTACAAAGTTTTCTATCTTCTCTCTTGTATAGATTTTCTGATCACGTGATTCTAACACAATTGAAGCCGCTCTCCTCTTCCTCATTCCTTTAGTCGAGTGGCTACTCAAAGAGATAAGCTCGAGAGATGCGGTTCTATTTCTTTTCTTTTTTTTTTTTTTTTTTTTTGTTTCTCGTCTGCTCTAGGTATATGTTTAATGCAAGAACTGTGGTTTCATCTCCCTCGAGGACTAGCAGAAATTTTCGTTTCCCTATTTCGGCTTTATATATTGATAGACATTTATCATTTGGCATGTTTGTTAATCGATTGTAATTTATAGAGAAGTATCAGTTATATTTTGCAGAAATTCTCGCGGTAATTATAGGAGTATGATCGATAATCATTAGTTCGATAATCATCTAGTTCGGGTATAAATTTTGCGCAAACACGCGATACGCTATAATTCAAAGTTGTTTCAAATACTTCAAATACACAAGACTAATTTAAACTTATAATTAACTTAAAATTATATAAATAAATTCAATATGAAAATAAATAATTTACAAAGAAAATAGCAAAATAATTATGATACGAGGTTTAAAGTATAAAAACGTTGAACGATCGAGCATCATTAACTCGTTAAAAAATTTTACATCAAAGTATCCCGACAATCAATCCAGACAAATTAAAGACCATTCTTTATTCAATGCGCCGTTAATTACATCTGTTTCCAATATCTTTTGACGAAAGCTCGCTGAATTCTCGTCAAAAGGAAACTTTCTCTTATTCAACCGACTCTAAGAACAAGAAGAAATTTTCCAAAACGAAAGTAAAAAAATATTCTCGATAAAACTTTCATGAATTGAACACGGAAAGATCGAGCGCTCTCGAGTGTGAAATCAGTTGCTGCGAATGAATTCTCTATTAGGGCGATTCAAAGATAAAATATCAACGTATCGCGCGAGCAACAACGGTTACGGTCGGTGTACGAGTTACGGCGAAGAGTAATTAACTGTGACCTGTATTAGGATGCGATTTCGTATTTAGCTATAACTGCTCGTTTTCTAGAACTAAGCAGTTAATTAACTATTGAATTTTTTTACTTTATAAACGCACCGGACAAGATAATTATTACCGCTGTATTTTTCTCCCTTTGCTTAATGTAAAATTATGGTTTTCGTCCTCGTGCGCGGTAACCGATTTAAATTTGCTAATTATACTGTGTTATTAGTACTATGTTATTAGTCAATTAGTCAATGTGCTATTTTTAGTCATCCTTTCGATAAATAACGACGAATATTGTTTTATTATTTGAAAATTTTTTTTACATTAAACAAGATAGGTTAAAAAAACGTATTAATACGATAATATTTTATTAAATGAATTTGCAATTTATTTAGTTACACCAAGCATTTAATGTTAATAAAACAAATTTTATATTCTTTTATTATCGTTGCATTTTATGAGATATAAAAAAAAATATATATATATATATATTACTACAATAAAAAACATCGTTGTTTTAAAGTACCTGGCAATTTAATTTTCAATATCCGGCAGTTATTTATCGATTCTGAGCAGTTAATGTAAACTTCATTGACAGGAAATCAGATTGACATGAAACGAAGATTGGGTACAGACTTGTTTTTCTTGTGCGATCGATGATATTGCTTACATTTACCGTCTATGTGTGAAAAAAAAAAAAAAAAAAAAAAAATGTCGAACGAATCAATAGTCAATTAAAAAGTATATAGAATTAAAATTTATTCGATTAAAATTTGATAAAAAAATAAATAAATAAAACAAAAAAGATTAACAATTTCTCAGCATATTTTTCTTTATGAATTATACCTAGGCATTATACAACTGCGCAAAGGCTTTCCCTCAGAGCCAATCTGATCCGCAAGATCCGATACTATGGTAACGTTGCAGGTCACGGTACATCTACCGCATAGTTTGCAAGACAATCAGCTCCGGTGTCGAGGTTAATTCGTTACATTGACCAAACGCGTGTTCTTTAATTTTTCGATAAAACGAGTAACAGAAGTAAATTTATTATGATGATAGTTTTAAGCGAATATTTTAAAAGGTTTTTATATTCAAAAAAATTAAACAATATTTACCAAACAAATAATTATATAAGCAAGTATTTTATTAAAGAAAAAACGAATTAAGTTTTTTTTTTTTTTTTTTCATAAATAAATGAATAAATTTATGTATGCCTAATATTTTATTAAAATTTCTACTTATTTCGCAATTTTTACGACTTACACACATGCACACACACACACATACACGCGTAATAATTTATTAAAATAAATGTTTAAGCACAATGAAAAAACAATCATATTTCTGTTAATGAATATTTATCGTAGCATTAGTTTTAATGAAGTTGCGCGACACATTTCCAATACATCATTACTCATTAACCAGCTCGCATAATACCTTTTCATTACACTTTGTAACGTACATATTAATAATGAAAGTTACACACACACACACACGCACACATGCATTACGCGCATACTAAACTCGTAAACTTGCATTTATTCAAAACGAGACACGCATACCTCCCGCATTATACTAGGTTGTTCAAAAAGTTTTGAAAGCGACATCTATAGAGCAGTAGAAGAACCAAAATTTTTACGCCACTTTAATATTTTATCTTTCATATAAACATACCCAAAGTTTCATTCCACTCTGTCAATTCATTGTTTGATTACAAGCCATTTGAAGTTGACGTGTCAGTGTATTTTTTTTACAATGGAAAAAACCGAATATCGTGCAGTGATAAAATTCTTTGTTTTGGAAGGTTTATCAGCAACGGAAATTCATACAAAAATGGTGAAAGTGTTAAAGGAATCTGCTCCTTCATTTCCAACTGTGCATTGATGGACTTTAGAGTTTAGACGTGGTCGAAAAAGCGTTGAAGACGATCCACGCTCAGGACGTCCAAAAAGTGCATCAACACCAGCATTCATAGCAAAAGTACAGGATATGGTTTTGGAAAATCGTCGATTGACCGAGAGAGATTTAGCAGAGGCCATCTCATCAGGCAGTATGAGTCATATTTTAAATGAAGTTTTGGGTTTCAGAAAGCTCTGTGCACAATGGGTGCCGCATTCGCTCACAATGGAACAAAAACACGTTCGAATGCGACTTTCTGAGCAACATTTGGAGCGTTTTCGAAAGGATAAAAAGGGTTTTTTGCGTCGATTCATCACTATGGATGAGACTTGGGTCTACCATCATGACCTTGAATCAAAACAAGAGGCTAAAGAGTGGTGTCAACCAGGCACTTCGGCACCGAAGCGAGTTCGTGTCCAGAAATCGGCGAAGAAGGTGTTAGCGTCAGTTTTTTGGGATGCAAAAGGGATTTTGTTAGTGGATTATCTCCAAACTGGCAAAAAAATAAATTCTGAATATTATTGTAACCTTTTGGATCAATTGGATGAAAAAATTAGTGAAAAAAGACCCGGTTTGCACAAGAAAAAAATCATTTTTCATCAAGACAATGCACCCGCTCACACAGCTCAAAAAACCATCACTAAAATAACCGAATTAAAGTACGAATTGTTGCAGCATTCACCTTATTCGCCTGATTTAGCTCCCTCTGACTTCTGGCTGTTTCCACACCTCAAGAAATTCCTTCGTGGGAAGCATTTTTCATCAAACGAAGAGGTTATAGCCGTCGTAGAGGAGTATTTTGCAGGCCTTGCAGAAAGTCACTTCCATGATGGGATAAACAAGTTGGAAGACCGTCGGACCAAGTGTATTGAACTTATGGGAGATTATACTGAGCAATAAAAGTGACTTCACCAACAAAAAAAAGTATCTTCATTTCCGCTTTCAAAACTTTTTGAACAATCTAGTAGAGGCATATGCAAACCCATTTGCTTATACGTGTACTATCGTTCCTCGGTTTAGTAAAAGCTTGAGTTCCACGGATGTTGTTCATCCTCTCAAATTCCTTGCCCTTATCTCTCTCTCTCTCTCTATACCCATTCACGCGCAACGTTCAACAACGAAGTCTTAAGTTTAATTGAAATCTAAGGAGATAACACAAGGAGCTAACGTACGCGTTATCACTACACACACTGGGATAATGAACAAAGCGACGGGACTTTGAAATCTAAACTTTGTAAGATTTGATTGATTTCTCGAGTAACTTAAATACAAATACGTAAAATAGCCGATATTTGTTTACGCGCATGTTGATTTATAAATATTTTTAAGTAAAAATAATTTTAATACGAATTAATTTTATTTTTTAAATTAATTTAAACCGAATGATAAACTTAATTAAAATATTTTATAGATTTATAATTACTATAAAGAAAAAATATTTAATTTAATCAATGATTTAATCGCTTCATTAGAGAATGCAGCAATTTTAAGGAATAATTTAGAATTTGCATTACCAAATACCAGTAATATTAAAACGTTCAAAAATATAATTTAATTGTAAACACATTTTTCACAACTTATTTGAAAGCTATTTCTAATAATTATTAAACAAAATATGTTGTTGGATCAATCGCTCTACATTACTTTAAAATATATGCATTAACAATTCGATAACATAATTTAATGCTAAATCAGAATTAAATGAGTTAATATGCTTAAAATTGTTCAAATCTTTGACTTGATGAAAAACATAAATAATTTGAATTACAAAATTCGATGAAAATTTTTTCATTTCAAAATAAATCATAAAAATTTGTGTACAATAAAGTTATACAATTTAGAAGATTAAAACTAAATTAAAAAATGTAATAAAATGTATTTTATCAACTTTTCATTCGAAGAAATTGCGATAGAGAAAAAAAAAGTATCCTCGAGATGAGATAATCGAAAGAGTAAGCTTTCCTCGTAATTTACAGCGAGGTATATATATATATATATATATCGTTCGCATTTCTGAGAATTCAATATGTTTCAAAGGCACCTGCATCTATCGAAGCTCAAACTATACACCAAAGGCACAAAATTGCCCTTTCTCTCTCTCTCTCTCTCTCTCTCATTCTCTCTCGGAAGTTTTGTCTTTATCGCGGCTGAGTCTGCAAGATCCAATTAATCCATTGCGATTCATTATGATAACTTCGAACGAAAACTTTCAATCAATTGTTAATGCGATATTTTACAAAATTTAATAATGGATTGTTCAAGGTTTACTTTTTTTTTTTTATTATATATTCAATCGGTGTAAATAATTGAACTTATTTTTATCAACGATAAGCAGTAATAATATTGTAACAAAATATTTCAAATGTATTATAAAACAAAATTTTATTATTAAAAACAATTAAAAAAATGTTTTATTTTATAATGTAATACTTATAATAATGAAACGTTATTGATAAAAATTAATTATCTAAATAAATGCATCGTTCACCTACGTAAAAGAAAAATCAACGAGTAAAAAGAAAATGTCAAAAGCGTAGAAGCAGACGATAAGAGAATAAGTTTTCAGAATAAGGAAAGGTAGCCAAAACGTCTGTTGGTTATTGGCCCGGTAATATATCTCATATCATTCTAGCAAAAGCTTCTCCACTCTACTCTCCTTCTTTCGGTCTACATATAGTTCAAGTGCACCGCTCGCGAGCTTCGAGCTCGATGATGCAATGCTTCTAGGTGAAGAACGAGGGGATAACCCAATCTCTTTTTTTCCTTTCCTCCCCCCTTCCTCCCCCTCTCACCGCCATTTTACTCTTTTTTCTTCTCTGGACCGCGCGTGTGTACACGCGTCGGTTCTCTTTTATTCGAAACGCGCGGGGGTTTCTCGATGGCGAAATTTCAATTTGCCACAGTTGAAATGTTTCAACGACTATAACCCTGCCGCTTTGAAACTTGTCCCTCTGTGCGTATGTTTGCAATGCGTTCTCTCTCTCTCTCGAACTACTCGTATGCGATTCTTATTACTTTTGAACTCTTTTACCAAACTTACGACTTTGTAAAATTTCTTTTCTTTTTATATCGATAAATTTTGCCAAGCGGGGAGAAAAGTTTTTTTTTTTTTATTTGTGAAGAAAAAAAAATGTCCACATTCCGATAATGATTTACGCATTCAATGACTTGGATTTAATTCAATTAAACGTAAAATTTCATATTATTCAAGATGAAACTTCTCATCACTTTTTACAATATTTTACCCAAATTTTATAATATACATATTTTCAAAATTCGGATAATTTTGTAAAATATTATTTTACAAAAATTTTTGAAAACAATATAATGTTAGAATAAAAAAAAAAAAAAAAAAAAATATCAAGTCAAATTTGAAATATGCAATTTAAAAGAGAATAAACTTTTTGAAAGCTTATATATAAGTAAAGAACTTAATCAAAATTCGAGTAAAAAAATATACAGTTTGAAATAAATCACAACTTCCCGTTCCTTCCTTTGTCAAAGTCTCGCTTTGTTTTGGACATTCGTCTATCCTATTGAAAAATCGAAGCGTTACTTGCATATTTTTGAGGGTAACATCTGTCATGAACTAGATCATAAATCAAACGCACTAATCGTCCCCCTATTTCTTACAGGGAGTAACAATTATTATTTGACTTCACTTTTATAAATCAACGTAAAGAAAATTTTACATTCACAAAAGAAAATGTGCATTCTAATCATAATAATTCATAAGTAAAAATTAAGTAACAGTAAATTAATTTTACAAATCTTCAGAATGTATCGTAATTTTTTTTTATTTTTTTATTTATTTTTTTTTTTTTTTTTTTTTTATCTATCACTAAATTTGAATAGAATAAAAGATTTTATTAAAATTGTTTATAATAATTTCTAAAAATATCCGCTTTAAAACAATCGAACGTGTAACTTAACGCAAAAGGCAAACACGACGCAGCTCGAGAATCGAAAACTTTAATAACAATGGGAAACGCGAGTACCATCGATCATCGCGAGCTACAAACACGACGAATCGATATAGGCGAGCGACCGCGATACATACAGACAAACTGGCTAAGTAGCCTCGCGTGCATCACCGGTATAATTAGTCACGCGTACGTACATCGATGAGCAATTGACCCTTTTCCACGAAGCCTCGGCAATCGATCCTCAACTCGGCTTTATTATGCAGTCGCGGAATCGACGCGCGCACGTAATCCTCGCTATAACGTACACCTCGAGTACGATTTTAGCCCCGAGCTTCGGGCTAAAATACATCGGTTTCCTCGATCGCTAAGCCACCCCCCCCCCTCCCCTACCTAGTAGCCCGTTTTCGTACAGTTAAACGGAGAGTCTTTGAGAAGAGAAGCGCACGTCGGCGCGAGGTTCGCGTAGGTCGGGCGAGCTTTTCCAACGAGCAAAGACTAATGACCGACCATTTGATCAAAGCTGCCTCGAGGAGAGGCTGGACCGCGTTGTACTGGACCATTTTCTTAGAGAACGAACGGACGGGTGAACGACACGACATAGAGCGAGCTTTAGATGTTGACTTTACGCTCGTTTTCAAAAGCTGACTTTGCGCTGGTTATATGCGAAGGGTAAAAAAGGTTTTTCCACGATGTTTATCGTTTAAGCTTCTCGTTGAAAGATTTGCGATTTGTAGGATAAAAATTGATGCTATTTTTTGCCAATTTAATGTTTGAAAATGAAATTTTTTCGTTATAAATAAATCCATCTTTTTAATTAATTCTTTTTCATAAAGAATTAAATACTTAAGCATTTTTTTATAACGGTAACATTATTATCAACGGCGGTATTAAATCTGTTGGACGATGCTTTAATATCCTAAAACTACTTGTAACTAGTTAGTAGTTACCGAATAACCGTGATAACTTTGTCAAATTTTGAATCATCCCCAATTCAGTAACAAGTAGAGAGTAAAATGAATTTTTATAATATTAGTCGATTAACAAGATCGAGATATTTTAAATTATTTATTGATATAACCAAACTTTTTTACCTATTGTATAAAAATACTTACTTAGTTTAGGGCAATAGAATACTTAAAAAAAAAAAAAAAAAACAAAGAAAAAGAAACAATGAAACTTACCCGAAAAGTAAAGACATATTAAATATGAAACTTTATATTATTGTTTAGTAAAATAAATTTTACATCGATAATGTTTGTATAATACTAAAAATTTATTTTTTAAATTTATTAATATTTAAAATTACTTTTATACATTTTGTTTAATTTAATGTTTCAAATCTTAGTGAATTCAGAAGAGATCAAAAAATTAGAATGAACATTAAAATTCAAATCGTAATAGGAGTACGAAAGCTCTTCTAATTTCCATGCAAAACCACTCGTCCTAAATACTTACAACAAAACATTTTTATCAAATCATCATAACAAACAACAAAATTTCCCATTCGCCAGAATTTCCTCGCTTGAATCCAAGGCAACATTTTCTGAAATACCAAGACCATGAAAGAATTTACATAGTCATTTAATAATCCATTCATGTATAATTCAAAATATACAACGGATGATAAAAAATGTATCTCCGTCATAAAGACATTTTGCGTTTCTCATAAATATACATGATAACGCGGTTCGTCCCTCGTTGGAAAATCGGTCCACTTGGCTTCGTTTTGCCGAAATGCAAAAGTATTTTCCCTCCGTCGTCCGCGTGCACAAACAAGAGTAAGATGAGCTTTATAAGCTCCGAAGGACGTTGTATATATATATATAGAAATGTTGATTGTCCTGCATGCCAATAAGAATTCGTTTGAAAATCTGAAAGGTACAGAGTGAGAGAGAGAGAGAGAGAGAGGCGATGAATGAAATTCTAGGTGATGAAGGTATGTAACCAGATGTGGTTCGAAATGAGCCACGGTTATATATGACCGAGTGAAGTATGAATCGATTTTAGTTTGAAGGATTGCATTTCGAAGCTTAAATAGAATGTAAACATACGGATGAGTTCCATAGACTTTCATTGAGTATTCCATTGTGATTGCAGGATGAATTGAAGTATTGCTCGGTATAATATCCGATTTAATCGAAAGTTAAATACACGAAATAAAATTTGAAATACTTTTAAAAAAAAGTACTGGCTAGTACTCGTATATTGACGGTACAACTTTTCAAGATATTAATTTGTGAGCAATCGACGCCGTTTTATATTTATATTTGATAAAGTCTTTCTAGATATCGAATTCAAACAATTTAAATCCATAAAAGAATTTCCTTTCATTATAATAAATTTACGCGATCGAAATTTGAACGTTGATAAGTTCAATAATTTTGTATGTAACTTTGAATATATACTTTATGCAATTAATGATAAGAAATAGTTTTTTTCAACTTTAGTTCGCGTGAGAATTTTTATCTATTTGAGTTTGAACTTTTGTTATAAAGACGAAATGCCCATTTTCTGAAAGCTATAAAACTCAAAAACTGCCAATAACTTTTTCCTAAAACTTTACAATCCTTTTTGTTTTGACATACTACATAGTACATATACGTATACGTAGTGGAATTAAGGAAATGGACCGGAAAAAAGGTTCAACATTAACCATAAATTTTTTTATCGTGGATATAGCTTATTTTATTTCGTAGTTCAATTTATATATGTGTATATATTGGTATCAATTTAATGAAATTAGAGAAATATCCTTCCATAAAATAAGAATTATATCCGATAATTTTATTGCCAAGTGAAAAACAATTCATTTGCGATTTTAAAATGAAATTATAATCCAAAAATTAATTTTATACAAATCGTTTATAAAGGTTCGAGAAAAATTTTAATAAAATTTTGATATATAATTTAATTAATTTATTGTTTTATTTGAATATTAAATTCGTTAATTTTGCGCGTTATTTAACAAGATTATATTAAAATGCTTATTAAATTGTCTGAAAATATGTAAGTTTAATTAAAGCATATTGTTAAGAAAATCGCGTAAAATTTTAAACCAAACTGTAAAAATACGAATAGCTTTTTATTAACAATACTTAATCTACTAAATCACACATATTGTAAATTTTACAAGCATTATAATAAAAGCGACAAGTTCCATGGAAAATACATGACGCAAAATGTTCGAAGGATAATCCTTTGTACAATAATAATAACGCTTCGAATAACAATTATTCCAACAATCGTAATCGTACATTACGACCGGCAAACAAAAACTTCGAAGCAAAAAAAACCAGTCGCAGAAATTTCGCACGACGAACTAATCGATCAAGCGTCATAAGCTTTAATTGTCACGTTCGTTATGTTTTGAAAACGCGGTGCTGCGTGTACAAACGGTACACGAATACATGCATAAACACACACACACACACACACAAACGAACGACACCTCGTTTTCGTTCTCATGCGCGTAAGTGTACGTATACGTACGCGCACAGTCGATCGGGCTAATGCGAAAGTCGATATCATCGCGACTATACTACGGGAGACGGCTGCGATGCCGCTGCTCATCTCCTGGAAATAAGCTCGACGTTTACTTACGGTTGTATTGACGATTATGCACGTAGTCCCGGTATAAACATGCGAGTCTGCGAAAGATAGAAGGAGCCGGTGGGAGGAAATGGAAATTGAGATGGGATAGATCGCGTAACGGTACCGTGGACGAGATGGAAAGACGGAGTGTAGGTATGGTTATCCGAATACGTTATTTAGAGGTGCAATCTGCCAATTTTCATGCTCGATGGTTTAGAAAGATTCTTTGATGGTTTTTTTTTTTTTTTTTTTTTTTTTTTCTATAATGCCCACGCAATATTGCGCTCTTATTTGTCCCTGAATTTTTTATTTTTATATCTAATGCCTCTTTTTATCGAATGAAGTAATGAGGGTTTAATTAAGATTTTATAGCTACGTTGTGTGCATCTATTTTTTTTTTTTTTTTTTTTTTTTTTTTTCTTAATTATTTGTATAGTTATATAAAAAGTGGATTCATTTAGCATAAAACTGCAGAGATAAACTATAAGTATTATAATTGAGATAAAACAAAAGAAATATGACGTATAAAAAAATTGGCACCAATTACGTAGATAATGGTATCTGTAAAATAATTAAATTTAATCGCAATAAAAGTTTTAGTGGAATAAAATTTTGTATAAAACTAAAGAGAGAAATCAAGAATTAATAACTTTATAAAAATAATAAGATATTATAAAAATAAAATGATATTATAAAAAGCGAACGATATTTAAATAATGTTGATTATTTAATGTCGACTCTTATGCGTGAAAAAAATTGTTGCTTAAAAATGATTTTTGAAAATATGATTATTCAAAGAGGGTTATCTTTAATGGCAATGTTTGATCAAAAAACTTTTTCACAATGAAAAAAAAAAAAAAAAAAAAAAAAAAAAACCAGCTTATGTGACATTGCAAAACTTAAAATAAAAAAAATTTATATTTTAGATTAAATATTAAAATTAGCCTTGAAAACTGGTAGCTTAAAGTTTATTCGAAATACTTTTGATTAACGTTTGGTTTAAGTTGATTAAATATATAATTGGTATACCATAAAAATTAAATTAAATTATTTCGATTGATAAAAAAGGGAAAATCAATTAGACTTAACTTATAAAAAAGCTTATTTTACAATAAATAACTTAAAAACCTCGGTGTTTATAATTATCGCAGCGGCTAAGCATTATTGGTTAATAAAGCGACCGTTAGGTGAGATAAATTTAAACTACATCAAAAACAAGTACGTATTGACCGCTTTTAAGTTAATTTTAGCATATTTAATGCGCGCGATATATAGATTTCTGGTTATCCATGTTTTGATATTACCCCAACGTTTTATAATATATGTCTATAATTTTGAATAACATTCAAAAGTTATTTTATCCTTAAAATAAAACAAACAATTTTTCTTAATAAAGAAACATAAAAGTATATGTGTAACATAAATCAACCATAATATTCCTTAAATTCGAAATTTAAAAAAAAAAATTTTGTTTTGTTTTTTTTTTTTTTTTTTTTTCAAATACTTAATTGATATTAATTTTATTAATTTTATTAGGTAAAACGTGAAAATTAAAAAACAAAAAAAATACGTCATAAATAATTATTCGGCTGCTTTTATTTTATTTAACTTTTTTAAATCACGACTCTCGCATTAAAATTCTTTCTACCATATACAAGCTGCACTCATCATCATCAAAAGATTTAAAATTCCCAAAATAACTCATCGAAATCGCATCATTAACCATTCTCAATACCCGTAAACACTGCTCGTTTGAAGAAAAAAGAAGTGCCAATACGCGTAGATCCGTACAAGCAACGAGTTCGTAAACTTTCGAAGTTAAAAGAAAAAGAGAAAAAAGAAAAAAAAAAAAAAACAAAAACTCACTCGAAAGCAACGAGGTATCAAAGAAGAGCAGCGGCACAGAGCCCCTCGCTTACATCGCGCGAAGAGAAGCCTCGTTGCAAGAACCGACCGAAGGGGTGCCGCGTATATTTCGCTCTAGTGCGAAACGAATGCCATAAAAGAGAAAGAGAGAAAGAGAAAGAGAGAAAAAGAGAGAGAGAGAGAGAGAGAATGAATTCCTTCAGGCCAAATTGCTGTCCCCGACGTGTTCGAACGTCTGTGTATACGGATGGAAAAAGAATACATACTGTCTCCTCCCTCTCTCTCTCTCTCTCTCTCTCTCTCTCTCTCTTTGGTTACGAACGGAACGCGTCGATATTAGGGGGATAGCCAGCATATGCATGGCTTCGAAAATGCGATCTTACGCTAGTTTGCGGATGTGCATAGTCGATAATTGAAAATATCGTGCTGCTTCAAGATGTATTTTAAATAAATCTTGTGTTTTAATTTTAGGTTAAATTTTATGTCTTCAGGTTGATTTAGTGTAGCATATGGAAGTTAATGTAAAGATGGAAATAAAAATAAATTTATTATTCGGTTTGAAATATTTGATGCTTATTTTATTGATTATGAAATATGGATCATAAATATCAATTTTTATATTTATTGAAATATATATATATATATCTTCGGTTTTATGTCATTTCTTTATGTTACTATTTTTATATACTTTCCTAACAAATTTAAAAATAATATTTAAATGGTTAAGCAAATAAAAAATCTCTTTGTTTTCTTTTCGATAAGAATTCAATTGTTTTAAACAATATTTAAAAGTCACATGTTTACATTTAAAAAATAATCATTTTTTTTTTTTAACGCAACATCGACGAAGTTGTACATTTGACCGTAAAACTACCCATTCTTAACAATATTTACATAAAAAATACGAGCTACATAAAGCAAAGAATAACCAATATCGACGAACGAAACAACCGTATACAATACAACAAACAAAACGAACCGCACACGCGGCGCTATATACTATAAATTCACAAGAAAATATCAAGATCGACGAGCCACGAGAGGACGAGCCGAGGATCAGCCGCGCGAGGGAATAAGGCTAAGAGAGCCAGCCGACGGATTTTAATGTTAAGTCCACAAGAGTCAGGGGTGTTGATCCCCCATCGTTCAGCTTCTCTCCATGCAAATCCACTTGGCTCCCTTACTCCCATATATACGCATACAGTCCCTCGTATTATCCATTCTCTTTCTTTACCCGCGTTTCCTGCACTATACCCGTTGTCTCTCTCTCTCTCTCTCTGCCGCCTTTCTCGAAATGTACTTTCGACTTTTGCCACCAAAGATGCATTGGTTCTATGATTCGGAGAGAAAGAGAGAGAGAGAGAGAGAGAGAGAGAGCGCGAGAGAGATGGGGGATTGAAAACAAAGAAAGGTCGGAATAAATACTGCGAGATTACTATTGCTTTTCATCTTGAGATATGGCATTGGATACTCTTTTTTTTTTTTTTTTTTTTTTTTTTCATGCAAATCTTAAAAAATTTACAAGTGTGCACACGTGTGCAAAAACCTATTGATTTATATAGACATAATTAAAGTTATGTAATTATAGTTTTATCTATTTTATTATAAATAATAATAATACACTGCTAATAACCACAAAAATAAATATTATAAATATATTTCAATTTCTTAATTGTTTTACACGATTAAACAATTAATTTTACTTTCTAAGTACGACATCACGAAAACAAAACTCAAATTACCACTCATCATCTACTGTACAACGCTAATAAGTACTTATATTCATGGCAATTGTCAACGTTAAATAAACGCTTGTCACGCGCTTGTCCATCATTTTCGTCCAAAACTTTATTTCAACCCCTCGTGCATTCTCCAATTAGGATGTGAGCGACGACAAAAAGAAAAAAAAAAAAAGGGGCGACACTTGGACGCTTCAGGCGCGACGAAGTCGAACGTATACGCCCGCATACATTCGGCTTTTTTAACTAAATTAAAAAGAAGAAGGAACGAGCGATAACGAACGGTTGGGAAAACAAAATGAAAGTGGAAGAAAAATTGTAGTAACCGCGCGTGTATGCGCGAATTATATCCAGACACACGTACACACACGGCGCGCACATCTACGCATAACTCCCAAGCTATAAATGGACCTTTGCGACGGCCGGAGCAGTATGTTCAAGGTCACGTACGGAGATGAAACTTTTTCCTTTTCTCTCTCTCTCTTTCTTTATGTGCGTAATAATACACTTTTGCGGATTGCTGTAAGAAAATGCCTAGCGATATGCACTCGATGACCGAGTTTTATAGTTTTGCGAGGCGATTTTACGCGGCTTGCGTAAAACGCATTCGAATCTTCAAGTGTCGGGTCCGACGTTTAACCGTCAATTATCCAGATATTATTGTTTATCTGTAATCATCGCAGAAGAGAAAAAATAAAAAAAAAAAAAAATGTTTTAAACGTGCGATGGTTTGCGAAGCGTTTACCGATTAAAAATGCATCGTTAAAATTACGCTAGTTTATATAAGTTTGTTGGACGACAACAAGAAATTTTATTTAAAAAAAATAATCGAGCGTGTAACACATTAATTGTGCACGGTAATTAAAAAGTTCATCCGGAAATTCACTTTCGATCTTGTTTATATTACGCGCATAAACTATACGATGCATCTGATAGCATTTCACGCAGATATGTGTGGATTAAATTTTAAGTTTACTTTCAAATTAAGATTATTATTTTTATAATATGTATGTACATCTTAATTTTGTTTATTTACTTATTTTTTTTTAATTCAATCTTAAACAATTATATATTTTTAAATTAAAAATTTTCACCATTTCATCATAATCACATCGGTGTAATAAATTTTACGATTTATTAATAGTTTAGTTGCAGATAATGAAAACTTTTAAAACTATTTAGATACACAGTCTTGGCAGCATATCAAAATGGCTAATTCAGAATTATATCGGTATTTTGTAATTCGAAACGATATAGAAACGCTTGTTAAATTTACATTAAATCCAAAAGTACATCCGATATATCGCTTTGGTTATATTGAAAATTTTTTACAAGAAAAATGTTCAAACGAACTGTAAAGCGAAAAATTTTTTTAAAAAAATTGTTCAACGAAAAAATCAATAACGGTATGCGTTTGCTTTAAAAATATAAGTTTTACCGTAAGTTATTCGTCGAAATTATTTTACTTATTTAAACACTTTAAAAGTTTTAAAAGAATCGTCAAAAATAAAAAATAAAATTAAAACGACGATTATAAACGTAAATTTTAATTTTTACACCACCGATAATAAGTACGTTCATTATTTATACTGGATAAATAAGAATCGACGACAAAATAAACATGAATTATCATTTCAAGCAGAGGCAAAAATAAAACAAATAAAAACGTTCAAGAGCATGCGTCTGACTTTCTTTTCTCTTTGCGCGCGTTAAATAAAAGCTCGATTCTTCGAGGAAAATTGAAGAGAGAAAAGTTGGAAAAGCCCGAACGTACCGAGTAATGGCCTTAATTTTTAAATCAAGCGTTAAAGCCACTCGACATTTCAATTGGTCTGCTATCTTTTTTCTTCTTCTTTTTTTATTTTTGTTTTAAGAAAAACTTCGGATATTTCGGGAGAATGGAGGAGGAGGAGGAGGAGGAGGAGGAGGTGAGGGCAAGTGAAATACACACATTCCACAAGAGTTTCGTCGACCTGGTGAAATTTTTCTCCTTCGCGAACTCGCATAAAAAATAGATAATCCAAGTGAAATTTTTACTTTTCGATTAACTGTTTAAGGTATATACGGCACGAATGTCGAACTCACCGTGTGACCTAAAAAAAACTCCGCGTTATTCACGGAAATGGAAAATTAAATTAATAAATATCGTTTCAAGAAAGGACCGAGTGTACATGTATTTTAAATTATTATTTTTGTAAGGCACATTAAATTTGGAAAAATTTGATAATACAATGCGCGTTCTATATTGCTATTTTATTATTGCGGTTTACTGGAATAAGTTTTATCACTTTTGGGTATGAAAACTTTTTCGTTTCGCTTATCTAGTTTAACTTATCTTATTTCGTGGTTTGATATTCTACAATTCGACTCACGTCAGCAAGATAATGTCAATGTTATTTTGTATATGTAGATTAGGAATATGCATTTGTAAATTAACTTAGAAAACTATTAATTTTATTTTGTTGGGAAAAATCTTTACTTACGTAATAATAAAATTTAATCTTTTAATATACGTGATAAATAAAATTACGTACAAAACTTGTTTAAAACATCTGACGATTTAAAATAATCAAGTTTATTATTCATTTACTAAATCGACAATAATTTGTCGCAATTTCACCATCCAAGTGTACTACGACCAAATATCATCTCATTAAAACTATATATAAAACAAGCCTCGGTCATCGATTTACCGGCCAAACTATACCGCTTCGTTTCCATCCGCGTTCGGACCCGATTCACAAATTCTGGATATGCGTTCGCTTGGCGTCAAAACCAATGCGTATATATGTATTTTCAGCCTACTAACCCGTACGGCGACTCTTACCTACGGAGCATCGTCAGCGTGTAAATGGTTTCCATACGCGCAAGCGCCTTCTCGATCGTATTAACATTTTTCTATACGTCCTCCTAGGCTGTATAGACATTCTATACGTCCTTCTAGGCTGTATAAATGCCAGGAGAAAAAAAAGTTAACAGCGCCACTGCTATGTATTTGTCGCTTCATATAGCCTAGCATGTGAGTCTTCATCGAAACTTATATTTTCGAAACGCGTAATAAGACTTATGTATGTTGAGCGAAGGAGAGAGAACGAGATAGCGATAAGAGCGCGCGCACCATTGCTCCCACGTGACCACCCTATCTCTGTCTCGCTCTCTCCTTCGCTCAGTATGTACATTCAAGCGACCACGGGGCTCTGCTTTTCTTTGGTTTTCTTTCAGTATAGTGTATCGTGTGTCGGTAATATTCGTTCTTAATATGTGAGAAGAAGAATAAAAATGGACAATTTATTAAATAATAAAAAAAAAAAACGAGTGATAGTGACAGTGATGAAGAATGCAAACGTGAATTAAATAAACTAATAGAAAAAGCAAAATCTAATATAATCTCGCAAAATTAAAAAATTTAATAATAAGTGATTTTAAAGTGATAATTTTTTAGTTTATAATTTTGTTTGTGATTAAGATAAATGATTTAAAAGTTTTTTGTGTGAAGAAATTAAATTTAAAATATTTAAAAAAGTTACTGTTTTTTCATGTTAAATAAGAGACTAAAATTCATTGATTATACAAAAAATGTGTTAAACAAATATAGTATTGTTATAATAAAAATAACATAAGAAAGTATTTATATTAATTATAATAGTATTAATATTATTAATAAGCCTTCAAATCTTATAAAAAAAACTTTTGTTAAAAATATTATTCTGTATAAATATTTAATAAATATACTCAAGAAATTTATATTTTTTAATAAATAATAATTGTTCAAGAATTAATTTTATTTTTAAATATTAATCCATTTACTATTTTTTTTAATTTCATAATTTATATTTATATTTACATTATGTTGTCTGTCACTTTTTGACACTACTACACATGTACATGTACGCGTGTGTGTACAAAATGCGCATGCGTCAGCAGACGATATCTGTAGTTTACGAACTGTCAGTACGGGTTCGAAATTGCATTTAATTGATATGCAACAAAATAAAATTAATTATTCTGTTAACTAAGTAAGAGTCTTCGTACGGGTTACAAGGCTGAAAAATTTTTTAAGCACCATGAGTGAACCTCGCGTCATTAAAGCTTTCGGCTCATATTTTGTGGATGGATAGAGGCGCCTTAGTCGCTCGCTGCGCTCGCGACTGCGGCCCTACTATCCATCCACAACATATTTTGCCTCAAGCTGTAATGACGCGAGGCTCGCACAAGGTACATAAATAACTAATACGTGCTCGTGTATACAACGTAGCAAAATTCAAAACTAGTTTCATTCTCTCGGTAAGCGGCTCAGCTATATATATACATATATATATATATATATACGTAGGCACGCAACGATTTCTAACTCTATCGTATTTGCACGTGCGTCATGTGAATCAAAGCGTATAGAGCGTTTTAGCGCTTAACGATCCGCAGACCTTACCAGTGAAAAGCGCTTGCTATTACAATCCTCGCGCGGCTGTTCTCTTTCGTATGAGAATGGGTTATTTTATATACGTATATATAACCAGGTGTGGGTTCAGAGAGAGCTTTGGAAATTTATCCAAGAATGGTCTTCAGTGCCGGAAACGCTTCCGATATATCGCGAAACGCATCGCTGGATTTTGCAGTCGATGCTTTTCGGTTATTCCATTATATTTCTCTCTTTTTCTCTCCCTTTATTTATTTATTTATTTATTATTATTATTTTTTTTTTTTTAATTTATTTATTTTGACAGTTTTGAAAAAAAAAAAAAAAAAAAAAAAAAAAAAAAAAAAAAAAAAAAAAAACATGATTTTTCGTGGCGAGAAAAAGAGAAACTTGATTCGTAGAATTGTTACATCGCGCTGTTCGTTACGGAATGGATGTGCGTTCAAACTTTTAGAAATTCGAATGTATATAAGCTCCGCGATACGAGTTAATTCAAATGGCTGTGCTCGTAATTTTTTTTTTTTTTTTTTTGACATTAGAAAACGATCCATTGTACGCCGTAGATATAAAAATATTTCGGTTCTTCGGAGTCTAAAAATGCTTAGTTAGTTATACTATTTTTCATTGCCAGAATTTTTTTATTAAAATACAACGGTTATATTCGATGCGTTTAATTCGATGTTTATATTCCGACGCATATTCCGATGCGTTTATTCCGGTGTTATAAGAGACAAAGGAAATTTTATAATTTTTTTTTTTTTTTTTTCGTCGTCGTACCTGTGTGCATTGAAAATGAATATAAAAATGTTTTGATTAAAATATACATAGAAAATTTTAGTTTGAATGCAATAAAAATAAAAAATAGTACTGTGAATTAATTTAAAATTATTTTTACCGAAGTTTTTTCAAAAACTGACTTGTTGTATTCATTTACGTTTTGCAAAAATATTTCAATGATTCAAAATCGAATTATTATTCTAACATTATTTTTAGATGAAAATTCAAGCCAAAAGATTTATCATTTTAAAAGCACAAGTTTTAAAAATAAAATACATTTCGAAAGATTTAAAAAAAAACTCTAGAACATTTTTCTAAGCTCAAGTCTAATATAATATATTCACATAGGTTTATACTTTTCAAATAAACAACTTTAATTGAGTCATTCATCATTTTAAACGTTGATTGTTATATTTAAAATACAAAAAAATTTGTACATATTAAATCAATCATTTAATTCTACGCGTTAAATCATTGTCCGCATGCAATAAAAATATATTTTCAAAACAAATTTTATCGATTATAAATTACTGAACGTTACAGCTTGTTGTATCCTAAACTAGGAAGTCCACTGAACCGTTAAATAGCGTTACGCATCTCTGAATTATTTATAGAAAAGTCGCAAGCTATTAAAAGCTCTTTTTGTTGACATAATCTCTTTTTCTTTTCGTGTTTCAAGAAATAGCATACAATGCACTCTTCGCCAAGTGTTAATACAGTATGATCCCTGAGTAATTCGCACCTTCCCTAGGCTGAGTTATCCCCACTACTCGACTGCGAGCTTCGACGGCGCGGCTTTCTTTTCATATGTTTTGACAGAAGGAATTTCGTTTCGCCCTCTCTGAGTAATTCATCCGTGTGCTTCTGTTTTTAAACGTATAAAAAAGCACAATGATCGTGCAATGTGACATTTTTTAATAGTGTTTAATTGGTAAATTATATTCAGGTTTATTTAATAATACAACGTTAGAAACCTTTTTAATTCTAAATCTTTTCAATAATAGATTAGAATTCCGCGTCAATACATTTATCTGTAACTATATTTAAAGTGTGTTTTATCTCTATCTATCTATTTATATGTGTAAACAGTTGCAACACCAGAGATAGTGCGCTGTATTTTCAGTAAGTGAGCATTTGGTTTACGTATGTAATCTTAATTACATGACAAAGAAGATTAAAAGTTATTTTTTAAAAATAAATATACCACGCGTGTAGAATATGTTTTATTTCATGAAAAATTTGGGATTTATTTGTGATATAATCAAGTAAATAAATCAAATACACACGTTTACCGTATTTGTAACTTCTATCTCTTTTACGGCAACTACCTATTTAACATTAATCATGATGTTTGATCCTCGTGTTATCCGAATTGATTTTATTTTTCTTTGTTCTTTCTATTTTTTTTTTTTTTTTTGTTTAACTGAATTTTAAAAAATCATGAAAGTTTCAAGCATATAAATGTAGAAATTTAGAGTAAAAATTTAACAAGAAATTATTTTAACTGAATTGTCGATGATGAAAAATTCATTAGAACATTGCATGAATTAATTTTAAACAACGAAAATAAAATTCTTAAAATTTCTCATAATTAAATTAACACCTTTAATATACAACTTTATTATAAAAATATAAAATTATATAATGTATTGAATAAAAATTTTAATTAAAATCGAATGAAAAAACTTTTATTATTTGCCAACGCAAATTTTAATGAAAAATTGTTATTTTTTCATATCTGGCATTCGCGTAAAAAGAGAAAAAAAAAAAAATCCTTCAGGAAATTAAATTTTTTTTTTGAAATTTAAAAAAATTCTCTCATTACTTTATTTTAACGAACTACAAAATTAAATAAATCCACGAACGCATATTTACGCAAAAATGTCTCTGGTATGACGAATTAAACCACGGGTCACAAATCATTAATAAAACAAAGAGTTCTGAAAGAAAGAGAAAGAGAGAGAGAGAGAGAGAGAGAGACGAAAATAGACATGTAAAAAAGGGGTAAAGGAAGGGAGAGAAGGACTAAGCTTAACGCGCAAAGCTCTTTAAAGTTAAAAGCGTCTCGCATGCGAGAAGCTATACCGTTGGCGATTCGTTCATTTATGCGCGCGTGCGCTCCTGGATTTCCTTAATTAGAGCGCGCGCGCGCAACAGGCTTACATATACACATACCGAAACGTAAGCCGTAACGGCGTACGCCGTTTACGTAACGCCCGCACGGGCGCTCCTCCTCGCGGCTTATTAAACATTAATAGCGATCGCGAAAGCCCCTCGGATTCGCCTGTGCAATATCTTTGAGAAAGAGAGAGAGAGAGAGAGAGAGATTGCGCGTGTTTTATATATATGTATATATACTTGTATTTTTCGATGTGTGATGTATACGTATGAGAATTCGTACATGGTAGTCGAGACTCATGGATCGTTCATTTAGCTTTTCGATATCGGCTTGTAGTAAGGATGCTTCGAGAAATATGGATGGGTTGCGAATCGCGAGTGAATGCGCTTAACGAGAAAGTACGGTTTAGCAATGTCGTTAAATCATTGTTGATCAATTTTATTAAAAAAATTGTTACGAATTATGTTTCTGATTAAATACGTTTCAATAATTCGCAAAGATTCGATGAATTTTTTTTTTTTTTTTATCGGTAAAATTATATTTTCGTAATATTTTTTAAAAATATTACAAATTTCAAATGAATTTAATATGTCAAAGTCACATTTTGAAATTACGTGTTCCAATCTCATTATTATTAACCTAAAAACGTAAAATGTTGACGTCAAATGGACAAAGAAAATTATTTTACTTATTAAGATTTAAATGAAATTTAAAATATTTAAAAATATTAACTTGTCTTTCAAAATTAATTAAAAAATGTATCCATTTATCTATAAAAAATGTGCGTATACGTCTCCATTAAATTCATAATATTACTTGAAAGAATGAACTTTAAAGAATAAAACTTCTATTTGTATTTACATATAATGCAGAAATCATAAATTTTATATAACAAATTTTTTATTAATATTATTGAATAAGAATCGATGTTTTAAGTAAAAATTTTACCTGCACTCGATGAAAAATACACCGAACTTAAACAAATGTTATCGACAACATCAAGTAAATTTTAATATTCGATTAAAACTGAAACATCCAACAACCAATCGCGAAACTCTACAACGACACACAGTCAAGAATGCCAACAAACTCGCAAACCTCCAACGTTTCATCGAGCAGTCGAACCCCGTCGACGTATCCAAATATCGATTGCCCGAAATATCTCTCTCTCTCTCTCTCTCCCCGCCCCCCGCCCTCCCTTTTCCCGCACGCAAAACCAATGTGCCCCATAACGTGGCATAGAGCGCGAGGTAGTACCTCGAGACCATAAAGGCACACACCGGCCGCCGTGATCGAGCGCGTTAATACCGCGTCGCTGCGTCCTAATTAGGGCCGAAAAAGGGGCGCGCGAGTGCGCCGGGACACGTGCGCGCGCCCGTTTTTCAACGACGACTTTGTATTCAAGGGAAGTATTGGCGAAGATCGCGTCGTCGTTAACGAACGATTTTCGAATGGACGCTGATTTCGATTAACGAACAACGCGAAGTAAAGGTGTTTTGAAAAAAATTTTTTTATTTTTGAAAATTTTGTTGCGTCGTGTACGTTAGATTATAGAATTATCCATTCTTTTTATCGGATTATAAATGTTGAACGATAAATGAAAATTAAATAATACCGAATTTATGTATTTTTTTTTTTTTTTTTTTTTTTTTTTTTGTAATTTTACTCGATAAAACATAATTAATCGATATGAATCGTATAAAATTGACTTTTTTTTTTTTTTTTTTTTTTTTTTAAAGATACGCAAGAAAAATAATCTACATAATCGAGTAGAGGCGATTAACCGAATGTGTTATGCATAAAAAAAAATGAGAGAGTCGTACCTTTTTATTTTGCGTAATACAAGGCCGTTTGGAATACACTCACACGTAAGCGATATATAATGGGTGAAAAGCGGCGGTGAGCTCGCACTGTTTTAGCCCGCAATCGATTATGATTTTTTTTTTTTTTTTTTTTTTCTTTATCGCGTGACGATCCCATATTTACAACTTGGCTAAATTACCGATGTTTCATACTGATGAGTAAATTTTATTTCTTTGATAATTATGTAAAATATAGAAACAATAGACGAATATTTAATAGTATAATACAATAATGGGATAAACTTATTATCGCTAAATTTTGAATATTTTTACATTTATTGTTGAATAATAAATACGAGTTTTGTGAATCGTAAGGAATATTAATTAAATATTTTTAGAATACGTTTGACAATGCTCGGTTAAAATATGAATAAATCAATCGATTTCTTTATATAAATAATTTATTTAATATCATATTATGTTGCTTGACATGATCATAATTAAATGTACACTATTTATATCGATGAAATTTTAAGCTAACGAATGATTTATCATATTTTTATATTTTATATCTTTAACGTTATCGGAAAAATAACGTATTTTTATATTATTAAATTGTTAACTTATTTCAATTAATAAAATAAAGCCTCGCACAAATGTTCAACGTTGAATCAATAACGAATTTTTTCTATTAATATTTTTAAAGCGTAATTAAAGGCAATTTTGCACGCTATCATAATATATCTTTATATTTCTATTTAAAAAGCAAATATAAATACTCATTCGTAGCGTTCATTTTATACACATTTATTTATAGCAAGTTTTATTTAAATGTTTTGTCAGGAAAAGTGAGAGATATATCATTGAAAATTCCGATGGCAGTTACGAGATTTTATACGCGTGACAAATATTTCCTTTGATTCTCAGTTTACTGTGTTTCAACAAGGGGTTATGTATCTACTTAATTTTTTTTTTTTTTTTTTTTATTTTTTTTTTTTATTTATTTCTAGTTTTGTAGTATCGATTTAAAATTTTTCTTTGAATGTATCAATATTTATGAACAAAGTATCTATAAAATCAATGTTTTAAACGTAATAATATTGTTTTAAAATTATTTTAATTGTTGTGTTTCTTTAATATTATTAAATTTAATAAATTATTAAATTAGCACATGAAATAAAAATTATCCTAAAAATGATGATTATGATTTATAATTATAATAGTAAGTTATTAAAACTTACATATACTCTTTTATTTATATTATTTTTATTCTCACCATGGAATAGTTTTGTTCATAAAAAAAAAAAAAAAAAAAAAAAAAAAAAAATTTTAGAGTAATCCATAGTCTCTTTTCCACGCGTAGTTCCACTCGGTATATACGAGAGATGTGCACTGCTGCTGCAGTTTCTCGCGGTAGTTCGTGTTACGATGCGAACGTTGTCGCTTTTAAATGATTAACGAGACCGAAATCCCGTTCACCCTATACCGAGCGCGAAAAGTACGAGGCTAGTAATTTTACGCAGCGCGTTAACTATTCTTCATTTAATGCGCTGCCGAGATCGGCTCGCTGAGAAAAATAAGAAATACAATTAAATTGAGTTTTATGCTTTCGGCTGGAAAATAAAAACTTAGCGGTACGGAAAATTGTTTAAAATGTACGTATAAGTAAAATAAAGAGTTTCAAAAAGAATATTGCAAAAAATTAAAATTGCAAAAAAAAAAAAAATAATAAAAAAATAAAAAAATAAAGATAAAAGATTTTACTGAAAATTTCTTACATTAATTTATCACGCGATGACAAAATTTAAAGGAATAGTTTACGCTTGTATTGAAATTTTTCAATATACACATAATAATACAAACTAAAACTATAAATTTTTTTAGTTCTTTTATTAAATTGTATATATTAATTAGAGATAAGTTTTTGAATATTGTAAACGTACGCAAAATTATTTTGCGGTTTAAAAGCATAAACTTTTAAGAAAAGTTTTTCTTTCACAACCGTCTTAAGCAAGTGCAAGCTCTTAACTTTTTACATGAATTTTTCTCGATATCAATTGTAACTTAATAGCTCAGCTTAAACAAATATTTTAAAGTCAATTTTAGAATTTTATTGAAAAACGACAGATTCCATTCTGAGTCATTCAACGCGTAGATCAATAACAAATATCCTTTCAGCTCATGCATATTCGAAATCGTACACCTCGACTGCATACATAAAACATACGGATTTCTACGAACGTCCTACATTTCGATCCAAACTGGAAAAAAAAAAAAAAATCCATGTCTCCAATCCACATAAAAGAACATCCAAACAAATTTTTCGAACCGTAAAAGCTCGATATAAAAGGTCAGTATACATTTCTCAGCGTGAGTTGACGTTCGCAAACTTACTCTTCGTTTCTCGCCCACTTCTTTTTCCTTAAATGTCCCTTTCCGAATCTCCGACTAGAGAGAGGTACGCGTTAGCAAAGGAGCGAAATGACGTGTATAAATCCTTCCCCACTTTAACTCGCGGCGTCCCTTTTTCTACACGCGGCTCGAGTACGCCGCTTACGTAAAGGGCAAAAATGAAAAAAAAAAAAAAAAAAAAAAAAAAAAAGAAAAAAAAAATAAAGAGAGAGAAGGAAGTCGTATCGCGAGGGTCGCGCTTACGTCGCGTATACACACACACACACATGTACACGTGTATCTCTTTTAAAGTCGAGACAGCGTGTGTAAGGACATTAGCCTGCTTTTATTCCTCTCGTACCCCGAGAACGTCGACGAGCGAACTGAAAAAGGCTGATACTTACCTGCACGGTGACCCCGTTACATTCTTCGCTGTGCTTTATTCTTCTTTGTGCTTTAATAAAATTTATAAAGCGCATAAAGGGAGAAACGGCAAATTTTTTTTTTTTTATTTTTTTTTATTTTTTTTTTTTTTTGTGCGGAAAGAAAGAAAAGTTTGAAAAAAGATGACGAGAAACTCTTCGAGAAATACAGTTAAAGATATTTAAGACATTTTCCACTACGCATAATGAAATACGCTTGAGACAGTTTCTTTTTTTTTTTTTCCAAAGCTTTTATTTCAATTGCAATGTAAGCATGGTACATTAAAAAATTTTCTCATATTGCAACATATATTAATGGAAATACAATAGCAGTCAATCAAAATTCTACGATTATCTATTTTTTTTTATTAACTTTATTTTTCGAAAGTTGATTATCAAGTTGCATTCATAAAATGTGCGTTCTCTTAAAAATAGTTTCACTAAAATTTTCACAAATATCTACTAAGCTTTTTAAAGTCATCGTTAACAATAATTTTTTTAGAAAAAGTTTAGAAAGTACATACTTTCCTCTCTTATTTTTTTTTTTTTTTTTATTTTTATCTTATTTCACATCAACTTTTACGCTTCTCTCACGGACATGCTAAACTAGGACGAGACCTAAAGTTTTAGGTAGATTCCGAACGACCTAGTCTACGTGCGATGTGCTGGTAAGCAAAGCACATGTACTATTAAAGCACACGTGGCGTTTGTGTTAGTACAGTAGATCACTCGACTCGAACACGGGGCTTCCGCGTACGGACATTGAGCCAACGCGACCCAATCGCGGCGGGTATACTTGTACGTACGTGGAAAATAAATTTTTTAGAAATGAATTGGACCGATGGAAAAATTTTTAGAGAAGGGAATACCTTAAATTATATAATGTATTACAATACATTTAATGTGCTGATACTGTTCTAATTTAAAATTTTTATTTAAACAAACATCTTTAATTAATAGGATAATGGTAAGGAAATGTTCAGTTCGATTGCACAGTGTTCTACTTGTTTATCAACGTTTGAAATAAAAAAATGACAGACCTTCGGTAAAATACTAAAACCATGTCTAAAAAATTAAATTTCTACGCATATTGAATTTTGAGGAGAAGAAAAGATGGAAAAAATGCTATATTTTTCTTTACCGCCGTTACTTCTTCTTATTCGTATGTAAGACGCGCTTAAATTCCTTCGTCAATATTGACGTGAAAATTTATCGAATTCCTAAAGATCCGCCCGATGACAGGGTTGCAAGCCACGTTATCGCAATACGCAAAACTATGCCGTCCTCGTCGCAATGCCGTTTTGGTGACATCGAATCAGAATTTCGTGCGTGATGTTACATTTACTTTGTCTTATTGCGAAAATAAAAAAAAGTATCTTTGAAACTAAAATAAATACGATTGTTTTAGTCATACCTCGTCGTACCTTCGCCATCTTTATCTTTAACGTATAATCGTATTTATACGATTTTTTACGTGTAACCCCCCCCCCCCCCCAATTCTTGGGGGTGAATATGAACCTCAGAGCGGATCTCTTTTTAGATCCTCTACCTCGGACAGAGAATCTGAAGCTGCTCTACGTTGGCTCAAGCATCACCCAGTGACCGGATATTTTTTCGGTATTTTTGTCACATTAAACACCGAAACCATGTTCCGATCACCTAATCGCACACTTTGTTTGGGAGCGAAAATCATCCAACCGGATAACGAAAGCGGTCCCACTCATCCAAGTACCAACTAAACCCTCGTGCTGCTTAACCCCCATTATCGGCCGAGACGCAGATTTGCTACCCCACCAAAGTGGTGATCGAAATTCAAATGAATATTTTGCAGATTATAAAAACGCTAAGCAACTGAAGTTTAATCGACGAAAGTACAATAAATTTATGTAATTAAATCGCCAAATCACATTTCTGTTCAATCTCTAAATAGATAAAAAATTTTAATTTATAAGAACTATTATATTTATTTATTTTTAAAATTTATCCACGTAGTCTTCTAAATTTTAATTTAAGAAACTTTCATTATGTAATTCATTTTTATAAGTACATATTATATTGCACCCTTAATAAAGAATACAACGTATATTGGAAAAACATGAATTTGCAAGCAAACTTATTTCTGATAATAAATATTTACGCGTTCATCAAGTTTTATTTTTTCCACTTGAATCCACATCTAAATAATTAAGTAAATAAAAGTAAAGTAAAAAAAACAAATATTTATAAAAAAAAAAAAAACAAAGTGTCAGGAAGAAAGCAAGTACCCGACACGTCTGGCATTGTATACTACGAGCAACGATGTGGGAAATGAAATTCTTGTGACACGATGCTTTAAGGGACGCTTGGGACTAAAGAGAAAAGCAGTAGTTTGTACGATTTACCTCAAATTTCTACCAAAACTTACTGTGTCGCATATTTTTCTACGTCGCAGTCTTTCTCTTTCTCTCGTGTGTCTTTGCGGTATCACATTAATTATAAGGGTGTGCGTGATCGTTTCTTTAATGACCTGTTTGTCCTAATTTCTCGAAGAAACGTCGACCCGTGCAGACGAGTGAAATATGGTTGGGAATTTCGGAGTCGTAATTATGTTTGATACAATTCTAGTACTTTGAGATGTAACAACATTAATTCGACAAATTTTTGTTTTTAGAATGACGCGCTTAAAAACTTTTATGAAGCTGTTTATGTCAAACTTTGATAAATTTTGTAATAAATGTGCTTATTTTCGGAGAAATTTTATTTTTTTTTATCTGCATAAAAATAATTTTACTTTGTATTTTCATATTTTGAGTGTAACAATATCATAAATTGTTTACTATTTTATTATTAAACTAATATTAACGTCGATAAATTATCTATTAATTTTTTTGATAAAACGTTATCAAAGATTAAAAAGAAAATAATTGTATATTTTTATAAATTTATAATATATTTATTTGAATTTTTAAAGATTGTGATCAGCTATAGTAATTTTTAACAATAAAAATTTGAATAAGAATAA
The DNA here is from genome assembly GCA_949987625.1 of Chalcis sispes. Lineage (NCBI taxonomy): Eukaryota > Metazoa > Arthropoda > Insecta > Hymenoptera > Chalcididae > Chalcis > Chalcis sispes. The sequence goes on along the minus strand of OX465097.1, from coordinate 69,018,672 downwards.
ATGCAAAGCTAGATATATTTAAAATTGGCGGTCAACGCTCTTGTATAAATAAATTGCAGACGGTGTCGGTTACATTCTATCACTTTATTTCTTATCAAATATAATACGTCTTCCTCGGCGAGTGCTAAGCTTTTTTTTCGAAACGTCTTTCACAATAAATTGTTTTGACTAAAAATTCATAAAAACAGTATGAAAAGTTTTATCTTTATATAAATTTTTATGAATAAATGTTTTAATAACTAAGTGTACAGTAGATACATAGTATACATAACAGCTACTGGCCATTTGCATAACTTGTAAAATCTAAATATATATTGTTGTTGCCAGCATAACAACGATTTTATGCTCTGGAATTTTCTTATTTACAGTTTTTTAATGAAAAATTTATGCATAAAAATAACAAAATAATAAAATAAAAATAATAATATTTTTTTAATAGATGTAGTACGATTCTAATTGACGAATGTAAACGATCTAAAATATTATTCATGATATTGAATTTTATTTATTAAAGAAATAATCGATATTTGAATCGACGTTTGAATCTAGGAGTGTCTTTGACTATAGCCGAATTAACATTAAACTCACGCAAATCAGTAAACAAACAACATTTGCACATTCATAACCTCAAAAGTTAACCTCTAACCGTCCAAAAGTAACAAATTACAAGCCCATTAAAACTTAAAGTTAAAAAACATGTCAAGCATAATAAATAAACAAGAAAGTGGTAAGCTTACTGGGCGAGATGGAGGGCAGCGAGAAAGAAGCCGGGCACATAGAGGTCGTCGCTTCCGATACGCCAGCGCCGGCCAAACGCTATGAGACTCGGCATCTTCGCTCGGTCTTTGTTATCCTCCTGGTGATTTTTACTACAGACGACAACGACCTGCCACCGGTTCGGAACGAAGCATCGGCGATGAAAAAGGAACGCGGCGCATACATATCATCGAGGCTTGTATTTTTTCACACTGTTGTCTTAAGAAAAAACTGTGCGCATTTTTACGAGCGCAAAATCTCAAGCGGCTGCTAGTCGCTACTGCTGCTGCTACTGCTGCTACTGCTCTGCTGCTGCGACAGCCTGCGCGCGTAAACATGCGCGTACGCACTATAGGCTACTGCGTGCGTTTGTGTGCGTACGGATGAGAGACGAAGATCGTATAACGAGGGGCGAGTGTGTCCGTGGGTGCTAAAGCGAGTGGGATGTGGTAAGTAACGCGTGTCTATATATCTATCTTCTTTGAAGAAAAAGATCGTATGAAAAAGATATGCAAAAAAGAATTAAAATGAGTATTCAAAATTAAATTAATTTTTATCATTATCGGATTCTTCGGAGGCGTCTCAATGGATTATAATTCAAAATGAACCGCCATTTTATATTTTTTTTAAACATTTTTATAGAAATTTTTTATTTAAATCTTTAACTTTAATTAATATTTTACAAAAAAATTATTATTATAGAAAATTGCAGTTTAACATAATAAAAAATACTTTTAAAAATAATAAAATATTTTATAGATTTCAGTATAAACAATATACATGCGGAAGAGCAGTATGTGTTTATGTATTAAAATTAATTCATCACGTAAATTGATTATCCTATATTATACATAGCTCGTACTTTGCAAAAAAACGCAAGATTTAACGAAAACAAGAATTTGAAATTTAAATTCGATAAAGTTGAAAGAAATCGTAGTTTACTTATGTGAAAACAACTTGTATTTGAGTAAAACTTTTTGTAAAATTATGACATTGTATAATGAATTTTTTAAAATTTTGTTAACATTTTTACTAATTTACAAAATAAATGATAAATTTTACTTAACGAATATTATTATTTTTTAATTATGAACATCAATTATTTTTAGAAATATTTATTGTATTATTTTAATTTTATTTTAAAAATAAACGAAAATTATAATTTAAATTATAATCTATTGTAAACTTAATTTTTAAATAAAAAAAATTTACATATAAATTTATTTCAAAAACTAATAAGATTATAGAAAATTAAAGAATTCTATATAATAAAATTTTATAACGGATGAAAAAATGGCGGCTGTACGTGAAACGCCAAAATGGCCTCCCTGTTTTGATTGGTTCTCCCACTCGCGCATTATAGCGTCAGCCAATCAATGAGCAGTAGCTAGGATACTCGGCTTTTCCATGGTAACCGCCACTTTCATTTTATCGTAAAGTTATACTTTGGTGTATATTGTGTATAACCAATTAGTATTTATATAGAAACAAATATTTTAATGTTATTAAATCGTTAATAAAATTATTAAATATAGTATATATAAAATGAAGAATTAAAATTTTATATTTCTAAATAAACGTGAAAACTTTAATAAAATAATGTTAACTTATTGTAATTGTATTTCAGTGAATTTCTTAAGATATTAAAAAGCACAAAAATATGCAAAGAAAAATTTCTAGAAGTATATATTTCGCCGCTACTATTCGCCGCCGTTATTCTCTATTGTAAACGTATACTTTTAATCGGATTCCACCGTCGCGTCGTCGTCGTGCGATAAACGTCGTCGCGTGGCTGGCACCCACAAATGTATGTGTGTGTGTGTGTGCAAGCTCGTTCCAATATACACATGTGCATACACGTACGTGAATCAGGACGAGCTTTGCATCGCACACGTGTGCTGACTTATAAGCGTAGCAAATGCGCGCGTATGAAACGACTGCTCTGCACTACAACTACCGGAGCTTTTGCGAATATGATGTTTATACGCGCCCGGGCACAACGTGTGCCCCGGATAATATGAACACACACTTGCGCATTGTCCATGTTCATCGAAGCTTTTTATCGAATCGTATATACGCTTGGATATAAAGTTGGCTTTTGAATAAAAAAAAACATGCTAATCGATAATGCGTTTTTGAGGAATTGTTGTTCATGCATACACACACTTATATCTATATATATGTATATATTGTATTTTTGAGTTTAATTAGAAATACCTGATTGTTCATCAAAAATAATAATTATTTTAATGTAGTAAAAGAGAATATTTCTTCTATTTTAAAATACATAACATACGGTTATTGAATGTAAACATTTAATAATAATTCATCTTGTTATGATATAGATATTGTTAAATATTAAAAGTTGAATATAACATACAGTAAAATTAAGAAATCATTTAAATTTAAAATTTCTCTGGTTAGAAGTTTGATTATCAACTCCGAAGTGCAAAGTCTAATTTTCAAATATTATGAAAGTGAAAACTTTCTTCGTATCCCGAGTTACTTTTTGCAGGTATTGAATGAATAAATTAAAATGTTTAAAAATTTGTTCAATACATTTGAATTGCTAAAAATTTAAATAGATGCTATACAATGTTTGATAAAAGTTTTTTCATGTTTACTATTTAAAAAAAAATTAACAATATTCCAATAAAATAAAATTTCGTACTATTTAAATTTGATTGGTTTCTTATTTTTTTATACTTTTGAATAATACAATTATTTGTCAATATAACATGTATATTTTTTTTTTTTTTCTTTTATTTAAGAACATGTTTTATCAAATGTTAAATCAAAACCATAAGGTCTTACCGCGCGTGACTTATTCTACTGAAGCCATGGTATAGATATGCGTACAAAAATAATATTAAGTAATAAAAAAATATTTTTAATTGCCTTTATTATTGAGAACTCAATTTTCAATCAATATTAAATATCATTATACAAAAATATTAATAGCTAAAGAACACAGAATTTTCACTCTTTTTTTTTTTTCATTTTTACTTTTAATTTCGAAGCTTTTGAATAGCGTAGTATCCTCTTGTTTTTAGAAATCCTATATCCCGCAATCGTATCAGTTTCAATTTTAAATATCATATTCGTTTTACCCATCAATCCGTACATATTCATTCATTGGTTACGAACCAACGATTTTTCAGAAAAAAAAAAAAAAAAAAAAAAAAACGAACAACAAAAAACAAGAAAAATTTTCCCGTTTCAAAAATCTACGCATCTCGAAAATCAAAGAACTCGCGTAGCGAAGCATAGCGAGAGCTGAGCGCGTATCAAATCGATGGGATGAGAAAGCTGGCTCTTGTCATAGACGAACGTGTCCTTTATTCCTTTTTCTTCTTTAATTTTTTTTTTTTTTTTTTTTTTTTTCTTTTATTTTTTCTTTCAAGCGGCTACTGAAAATCACTCAGACGAGAGAGTGGAAGTCACTCGGCGATAAGAGCACGAGCTTACTCGAGGACCTACCGAGTACAAACAGACTTGGATATATTGAAAAGAGAGCCAAGAGAGAGAGAGAGAGAGAGAGATGATAGGAAAGAAAGAGGTAAAGAGAAGTCGGTTAAACGATGAAAATGAAAAAAAGACTAGACTTCGTACGTGTGTATGTATATGGTTTAGACGGGAAACGAAATTGCTGGAAATTGGCTCGACGCTTGATTCAATACTAGCATAAAGACGTTTATTTCTTGCATGATTTCGAAGGTTAAGGAAGATTTTCGAAGAACATATTTCAATGGGAGTCGGATGTGGAATACAATTTAAAAATGGATATTGCAAATATTTTAAATAAATGTAAGTATGTGATATCGGTGTATAGAAGATCAACTTTGTAAATTTTATAATAATTTTGCTGCATTTGAAGTAGTGAAATTTAGAACGTACTGCTTGTTAAAAGTTTTTAAATAAAAAGTTTTTAAATAAAATATTAAAGTTAACTTTCGTCCTTTTTTATAAAAGATTTATAACCATCTGGAATTTGTATAAAATAATCGTAAAAAATAATTAAAAACTTTTTTTTTTAATTAAAAATATTACCCTTGTTTATCATTCTACGATAATATTCTATTTTAGTTCGGTATATAATTTTAATAGTATAATAAACGTATAACAACATGTTACTAAACGCAATACTTATATCATTGATCAATTTTCAACGTCATTAAATGTAACTTTATTACAGGCATTATTTTGCGAAACGTAGAAAAGAAACGATGGAGATGGACAGCAAACAAAACATAAATACGTATAAAGATGTAGATAAAGAGGCTAGACAGACATTAGCACAAGAAGGGGGAGTCAGTTTTGATGTAGATAAAGAGGCAAACGGCGCAGAGAGGACTGCTTTGGTTGGACCGATGATGAAAGCCATTGTTTTACGTTTTTAGTGCACTTAGGCAGGTACTTCTTTTCGCGCAAGGATAAAAAGGATTAAAACAGTCTCGGTATGTTATATTTTTTGTTCGTTAAATTTTCAGTACTTTTTTATTCTGTGATTTTTTCTCTTCTCGAGAGATATCTGTAAGCGGCTATGTGTACTTTGTTCTCTTGTATAAAAGCACGTTGATGCATATGCGGTTCTTCAAAAAGCTTTCTATTATCGGTATATATTCAATGGAAATATTTTTTATTTATTTGACATGTAATACAATTATTGTTAATATGAAAACGATAATTGTTTCGACAACTTAGACCAATGAAAAGACCCGAAAGTTAATGTAAAATTTTATCGATCGGAATATTTATTCCAACAACAGCTTAGCAAAATCATATCATTTTATTAAGAAAATTTTACTTTTTATCCCTAATTTTTTTAACGAATGAAAAAACTTTACTAACGATTACTCACTCTTTAATTAACGATTCATTTATTCGGTTGAACATATAACTTTTTTTGCGCTAAATGTACCGTGTAAAGTGTATGTTCACTCGAACAATTGATATTAATAAAAATTAAATTAAAATTTATCTTTTCTTTTTCTTTTTTTTTTTTTTTTGTAAAATATTACTTTAAATTTTAGTAAAATCGTCATAAAATAAATTGCAACAATCAAAAGTATTCAAACAATTATCTTCAAAATTTCAATGAAAATTTTTAAATCGCCGATAAATTAACAGCTTAAAGATTAAACGAAAACTCACCAAACGAGATGAAGAAGAAAAAGGAAGGCACCGGGCACGACGAGGTCGTCGCTGCCGACGCTCCAGCGCCTCCTGAACACAACGATCCCGGGCATCGTGCGACGTTGAGTCGGGCTCTAAGCCTCGCTCGTCTCTCACCGATCAGGTCCTCGTCGTTCCGTATCCGTAACAACGACAGTTAAATCCGTGTCCATTCCCAAGAGCCGAAAGCTCGCGCTCCTCCGCCATCGATTCGCGGCCCATCGCGAGTCTATCGATCGATTCTTGTTACGTTTCTCCGGTGCTACCTCGATCCGATGATGTTTTGAGATTTTCTCGGATGCTCCCACACGGGGGACATTTCTTCACGTTTGGCTAGTTGTAAGTTTGAGCTTTGCCGTGTCTTTCAAATCGGAGCTTGCATTTATCCCTTGAAGATAATCTGCAAAAAGAAAGAAATTTTAGGTTGAAAGTGTGACATCAAAATGCGGAAGCGATGCGCGAAGCGAGCACGTTATTATGCATAAAAAAAAAAAAAAAAAAAAAAAATAAGAAGAAGAATAAGAGATTAGTTTTGCTAATAACGAGATAAAGCAAGAAGTTTGTTTATTGAACGAGGTCGTCTCGCGTTTTAAGGTTCTTTTTTTTCTTTTTTTCTTTTTAATCTCGAGAGAAACGTCGATTGTAATCCAGATACGTAATTGGCTTATCAAGAATTGTCTGTCCAACTTGACGTCGATTTTCAAGTTTAACGTTGCACTTATAATCTTTTGAGATTTTATTAAATTATGTGGCTTTTAAATCTATATTTATAAAAGTTATTTGGATAAAATAAATTTTCGATTCGAACAAAGCTTTTTACAAAACTTTTCTTTGATAACTTTTTTGAGAAGCTTGATTTTAATTTTCCTATCATTATTCATTAATTTTATTAAAATAAAGCTTTTAATAAAATATAATTTAGAATTTTCTTATTTTTTTAATTTAAAATTTAATCAATTTAATAAATAAAAAGTTGATTTAAAATTAACTCTGAATATTGAGGACCCTACCAAAGGATACAAATATTCATTTTTCACAATGTTTTTTCTAAAGTGTGAACGAATTGTTTTCCGTCACCTTCGTCAATTCCTTAAGGAACTGTTTCTTCTCCACACTTGTACTTAAACCAACAAACTCCCGAATAAGAAAAGAAAAAGAAAAAGGAAAGAAACTCCGTAAGAAAAGACATACAAAGAAGAAGAAATCAAAAGATTTGAAATGATCGTTGGATGCGCCAAGTTTAGCAAACTTACACGTCCATTTGGAGAAAAGGAGATTCACATGGTTCGCCAGTCGACCAAATAAATTCGTGCGCTCGCTTACTTCTCGTGAAATTTTCCTCGATCGATTCTAGAGTATAAGCTAATTCGTGTTTATATATGTACAAATATATACATTTAAACAACGATTGCGGTTTAAAATCTGAAGTTACGTCTCGCAAACCGATACCGAGACGTTCGAGTCTCGGCTCCCTGTTTGACTTCTCTCATCTGTGCTTACTTCCAGTTTTTAGTAACTATGTATATAGTTACATAATATATATATAAACGATACTTGCTTTGTTCTGCTAACGACGACACTTGGTGTACGAATGAACGAAGCCGCAAATTTTAGTCTTCTTTTTTAACTATAACTTCCATAGAGATTTAGTAAATATGACCAATTAACAGTCTTTTATGACACAAATTAGGATTTATAATTTGATTCATATAAGGCTGTTCAAAATTATTTAAAAATCATTTAATAAATATTTATTCAAAATCGCATTTATCAGTTAATACTAATGATACGTTAAATAACTAGGTAAAAAAATTTCAAAGCAAACTACGACGATTAAACTTTTAACCAAAGTGCTAAAAGCGAATAAACGATCGGCTTGAACGAAACACCATCGTTTATCCGTAAAAACTACCGCTATAATGAAACTATCTCAACGTTGACCTTCCCCTCCCCCTTTTACCATCGTTCTTTATCTTCCTCACCTCGAGCTTTTCCTATGCACACACACACACACGCACGTACATTGGTAAACCACAGCGGCACTTCGCATGTATAATGCTGAGAGCAAGCGCTCAGAGGGTTACGTTCTAGTACGTGAAACTAAAGTGCCCGCAAAAAAAAAAAAGTCGAACCGATGAGTTTTTTTTTGAGTTGCGTGATGAATATATGTGTGTGTGTGTATATATATATATATATATATACATCCGATAGTGAATTTAACTTGAAGGGGAAAAAAAATAAATTTTTTGAAAGCTTAAAAAATTTTAATGCTAAATCGTAAAAACTGATGCAATTTTGTTGGCTTCTGATTTATTGTAAAAATCTGAGACTGATTAATGATTTATTATTATCAAGTGCTATAAAACATGATGTATTTAAAAAATATATTTCAATGAATAATTACGTAAAATTCTGTAGATATTTTAATAGAAGTAGAATATGAATTTTAACTTGAAATAAATAACGCTTATGCTTGAGTTTATTTGAAACACGATCGAAATATTTTATTTTTACTTGATTGTCAAAATTTGTAAACTGAGTATTAGTTTTTTAAATTTTTATTTTATTGCTTTAGTTTTTATTTTTTTACGTGAATTAAAAATATGCATATTTATACAATATATATCTGCAAAATATATGTTGAATAATCAACGTAAATATAAATTTTTATTTTTAAAGTTTTTTAGTTTTGGAAATGTCAACTTGTTACATAATTTACATAAATTTATATTAAAATAAATCTTTTAATATTATAGCAAATTAATTGTTTATTTTAAATCTAAATTTTTCATTTTGACAATTTCAAGAATGTAAAACATCAAGCCTTTATTATTCTTTATTATTCACTTTATATCAGGTTGCATATCCTAAAAATATACACACATGTATATATTTAAAGAATTTATGGTATAAACAAAAAAGCGAATATTATACTTTTAAGTTTAGAGTTTCACAATATTTGGAGGATAATTTTTTTAAGTCTGTCGAGGAATAAAAATTGATATTTTCTTGTCTTGTGTAAACGTAATATTCACTTCCGGTATAACTCGCCGTTTGCAAGATTATTTTAGATTTCGTATAATTTTATGGATGAAATTTTTATTTATTCATTATAACATTATTTCTCATCGTCGAAGTTATATAAAAAGTTTGTCTCGATAAGAGCAAAAGGCCATAATTATATAATTAATAAAAGAAACTTCATTATGCCAGAAGTTGAAAATACGTAACGATATTTATGAGTTTCCGGAAAACTCGGGCACACGGAACTTCGTCTTAACTGAAATTATTTACGAGAAGCGTGCAATATAATAATAAAATTTATTTCTTAAAAGAATTTTTTTCAATAATTTAACCATCAAGTTCTTGATTTTATAACGGATAAAAAATGACATTTAAGAATATTTTTTTATCAATAAATGTAGATTAATGCACTTTTTTTACTCAAATTTTCCTTGTGTTGTGGTATTTAAAATGATTAATATTCATGTAGTAAATTGTTTACAATAGATTTAAATAATTCAACTTAATGAAATTCAATTTTTAAAAGCAAAAACAAACTTGTATTATAAACGTAACGATTAGATCGTATTATTTTATTACAATGGCGCGTACAATAGATAAAAATTACGGATAAAATTGTCGATTGTTTTCGACACCGCAAACTCCCTAATACCACATTGCGAAATAAAACAAAAAAAAAAAAAAAAAAAGGGGTAAACTTCGCGTATCCGATACAAAAAATGTGTTCCCTCGCTCGCAAGTAAGCCGCATTGAATTTCCTTCGCACCACCCTCCCCCCCCCCCTGCCTCCACAACGACACTTGTTTGTTTTACGACGCGTTCGCATTTTATTATTCATTAGCATGCTGCAACACGAGCCGTACCCGATGACCCGTCGTCAGCTCCTATACCGCGCGAACTCAACGCTCTTTCTCTCAGCTACGACAACGACGACGACGACGACGTCTCTCCGACAATCGAGTAAGTTTTCACGAGACCTGAAATGGTTATTGCTTAAGCACGGATACATAAACGCATTGACATTTGATATTCGTTGTGCACACAAACACGCGGGCACTTTTGGAACTCGCTTTACTTGAAGCTTAAGAGAGAGAGAGAGAGAGAGAGAGAGAAAAGCAGGTTTTAACACGAGGCAGCCGTTTATGTTTTAGACGGATAGAGTAAGTATAAGTAAACTATTCGTTCTTTTGCGCTTACGATATTTAATGCGCCACTAAGTACTCGCGTGTTAACATCATGTAACGTTAAACGAATATTTTTAGATTTCAATTATCAAATTTTTACTCATATAGGTTTGTTTTTCCGATGCCCGACTTATTTGTCATTAAAGACTTGATATTTCAAAATGCAAAAAAACAATATTCATTTATTCGCAGTATAATTTACATGAATAAATCTACGTACGAATTATATCAACATAAACGGTTATTATTAATTCATCTGTAAAGTAAAATAATGAATTGTTTTCGATTTAAACATTTTTTTTTTTTTTTTTTTTTTTTAAATTAATGAAAATTGTTAAATACATTATATACACGCACAATATATTATATATCTTTAAAACTTTCGTTATAACATTTAACGAATTTTCTTCACTTTAAAGGGTACCGAGAAAATTTTTAAAAAAACTTCTTCCTTAACGATCTCCTTAACCCAAAATCTAAATGCTTCGCTCTCAACGAAATTCCAGTACACGCAAAAAAAAAAAAAAAAAATTGCCGGGCGTAGAGCGTAGCAGTAATTAACGAGACCGCTCGTGTTTTTAGCTCTCGTTCTTACCGCAAATGTATAAGTACATGCGTGCGAACTTGACAAAGACGTTTGAGTTTCTTTCTCGAGCTTATTTTCTTGGCGCGCGTCCCTCGTCATCGATTAGTCGTTGTCGTCGTCAGAGGCGCGCTTAACTCTCTCTCTCTCTCTCTCTCTCTCTTTCTCTCTGCACTGGACCGCGTATTTTATTTCAACGGCGTTCTTCTCCTTGTTTTCGGCCAGAGAAGAATCTATATAGTTACCGAGTTGCGCTTCCAGTAGTCGTAAGCGCGTCTATTTTCGAATTATGTCTCTATATTCTTCGTGTCTTTTTCTCCTCGGACGAGGTTGGCCTTATAGTTTGACGCTTTTTCAAGAAATTGATAAATTAAATTTTTTTAAATCGTGAAACTCCTTTTCAAAATAATTTACGACGGGCTTGATATAATGAAAAGTTTTTTATTGCATTGACCAATTAATTATTTCAAAAAATGTTGATATTTTTTTAATTTATTTTTAATGTATTTCGTTGTAAATTTAAAAATGTTATAAAATTAAGTTATAAGTTTGTTACGACGATTTAAGAATATCGTAAAAAGTAGCTTGACGGAAATCACATGTAGCTTTTTTAAAAAAATGTTATTCAAATATATTAGTGACGGCTGTCAAGATAAAAATAGTATCTATTCGAGTGGAATCGTGCATAAAAAATGATAATAAAATTAATGTAAATTTAATACAAAACTTTATTTATTTTAACAAAACATTAAATTTATAAAAATAATTATAAAATGAAAATCAACGATTAATAATTAGACAAAATCAAACGGATTTCATTCCTTAAATAAAAAAAATTTTTATCATCGCAGATTTTTCCACTCTTTTTTTCTACTCACTTTGTAGAACCTACAAATAATGAATAAATTCATCGGTGATAACAGAAAATGCGCATTTGATGAAATAAGCAAAAAAGAAAAAGCAGGAAGAAGCTGCACAAAAGAATAAGAGAAATAGATGGATATATAGAGATGTACCTTAAAGTAGAGCAGCAGTTGCAGTATCGAGATCGATTAGCCGTCTCAAACCTCCAAAGAGCACTAGTCCTTTGTCAACATTTCCAAGGATCTTCCTTCCTACCGCGTCGCAGCTCATTATCTACGTCCAATTCCAGCGGTGGACGCACTTTTACACTATTGCCGTCAAACTTTTAATTACGAATAATCCAACCCCTTCTTCACACACACACACACACACAAACACACGCACACAGCACATACATACACACACACGCGCGCGCGCATATATATATATATATATATATATATATATATATATATATATATATATATATATATATATACACATATATATATGCGCGAAACGTGAAGAAAAAAAAGAAAACGAATGACAAAAAGGAATTATTCACCGCGCGGCGATACTATTCTCCTCCTCCCCTCCCCTTTTTTCCCTCATGTTTTTTTGGAAAACAGCTCGCGTACAGCAAACTCGATGGTAAGGAATTTAAATTCTATATATAATCGTTTGCAGATTGAGTAAGAAATACGAAAAAGACGATCGATTTTAACGATCTAACTTTTTTTTATTTATTTCATCCTTTTTGTATTGAGGAAAATTATAGGGGTCATTATCGTTGATTTAACGTTGCGTTTGAATGAATTATGGTAATTTCATGCGGGGTAAACTTAACTTTTAACTTAAAAATTTTACGTCGCGAAGAATATTGCGATCGATCATCCAAAAATCATAAAATATTTGAAATAAATACAAACAAAATGATAATCTAAACTGATAATTTTTAACTTTATTATTATCTTAAACAATAAAATGAAAATATTTTCTTGAATAGTTTGACCAACTTAAATTTTTGCATCAGATTCAACTATAAATAGAGTGCTTGAATTAATCGCTCAAAATTGAGTCATCATTAAACATAATTCAACGACAACTCATTGAATAACTCAGATAATAAGTTATACTCGAAATATTCTTCGCATTTTTTATGGCGCTGATTCGAAAATAATTTTATTGTAGTTGATTTCTTAAAATTTTTTACTAAATTATTGGTTTTAACTTAAAAGTTTTGAGTTCTTAAACAATTAACGTTACAATGAATTTTTATTCATAACGTTAATCGTGGATAAAATTTTTCGACGAAGATTTTTCTCCATTCCTAAATATCTCTCAAATTATTAAATTATCTTCGCACGACTCATTTGGAAATTTCTGCGCCACGAAAATCTTTATTGCTCGAGCGAACAAACGATGCACTATCGTTCGACGCAACGACTTATCGTTAATTCTTTCGACGCGTTTCTCATGAATCCGAAGCAGCGCAATGAAAATAATCCTCCGCGTAAAAAATAATTACTTCAAAAATTTTGATCGCGCGGACGAGCCAACCGTCGCGAATCGTCGATCGCGACTCGTCGTATTTTCATTCACCAATTCAATCAAAATCCGAGACGATCGCTGGATATAAATCACCAAGTGTCGCGCGACGAAAATTTTTCCATCGAAAAATCTGTGTATACATATACATATATAGATATGCGCACGGTGCACAAAAAAAAAAAAAAAAAAAAAAAAAAAAAAAAAAAAAAAAAAATCCTCACATTGCACTCTAACTGCACACGCGTTCGCGAATAAAAATCTCCTCTAAGCGTGCGTCTCTTTCATTCACCTGTACGAGCTTCGAACGCTAAAACGAAAGACAGAAAGAGAGAGAGAGAGAGAGAGAGAGAGGGGCTCGAAACACGTGGTGGGGTGTCGATGTCGACGGTGGACGTAAACGCGCGCGTTGTAAAGCGTCGTCGAGTAGTCGGGCAACGCACGACTGGATTGCGTGCGCGCGCGCCGCACGACCGTCGAGACGGCTCACCTCGAGCGTACTGTCCGAGAGAGCGGAGGACGCCGAACGCGCCCGGCGCCTGCGTCTTAAACGCAGCCACGGACGCCCCCGACACGCGCCACCAGCGCGCCGCTTCGTTCTCTTCTTCGGCTTCTCCTACTCCCCCACCCCTCCCCCCTCCCCACCGACTCACACCCTAAGCGCTCACCCACCCCCGGGAGTAGACTGCAACGACTGATGGTTGCACTCCTCCCCGCTTATATCTTTTATATTTCTTTATTTTATAGTATTTTAAGGGCCGGGACAACGAGAGACTTGAGATTTTTCGTCGGCGAACGAGCGAGGAAGAAGGAAATTTAAGGGATTGATTTTGACTGTTAAGTTGGAATTTTAAGCCTTTGGCTTAAAACGTACGACTACTGCAGAATTTTATTTTTCTGATCTAAAAATCGACACGCGTGGATTTGCTTTAATCGTTAATTTTTAACGGAGAGCGATAAATAATTTATTCGTAACATACAACGATTGGATAGTATGGCTACTTTTTACATTGTGGGTCATTGTTATTTATTTCAAAGGTCGACTCGAAGAAAGTGGAGCATTTTTTCATACAAATGCCGATAAATATGATTTCGTTCATTTTGAAATTTTCATCATATATATTGAAAAATAAAATCATGTTTATAAATCTATTTCATAATTTATTTTTAATCGTTTAAAACAAAAAAGTTTTTGCAATATTTCATAATTATTAAAACGAATGAATTATCCTTTCACGCTTGACATTCTTTTATTTTTTAAATGTTATTTATCCGCGGCGCTTTTATTTCACTAGTCTTTATTTTTAATACAAAGAAAGGAGAATAAAATAGTTGTCGTAACTGCGTTTTATTAAATTTATTCGTACGATTGTGCAATTATTAATATATATATATAAGTTATATAATTACTTAAAAATAAGACAGAAAAATTTATTAACCAAAATTATTGTCAATCAAGTATTATGTATGCGAAAATGAAATGTTATATAAAAATTAATGCTCAACGGGATATCGGTTTAACGAAATTTGAAACTTTTATTCAATGAAAGAGACGATTTTCAAGATCGAATATAAGTATTATTATTTAAATATTTTGTTATAAATTTATTTTTCATTTGCACAAATTTACACGATATGCCTATATGGCGAGAAAATGAAAAAAGTAAAAAAGTACGATGTTTTATCCAGTATCCTCAACTCATTCCCGACGCTTATAACGAGTATTACGCAAAAATTTTTTTTCACCCATCGGTACAACTTTCAACCGAATTGAAAATTGATTTTGCTCCCAATGAAAAAGATACGAAGGCGTAAAAAGATATAAAAAGCAAGGAAAAAGAGTGAAAAATTCCAGCAATGTGTGTATACGCGTCTAAAGTCCTGCGGCTCTCTCTCTCAATCCCTTTATGTCCTACTTGATTTTGTTTTTTCGTTCTTTTTCTTATTCTTTTTTCTTTATTTGCATTCGGTGTTGCAGTTGAAATGCGTTCGGATTGTTCTTGAATTTTTCACTGTTTTTCATCCTCAACGTGAAGCGGAATACAAGCGACGACTGTTTATTTCGGTTTCCGTGTGAGTTTGAATTTCGAGTGCCGAAGAAGAAAAAAAAAAGAAAAAGGAGCCGAGGGAGACGCGCACACACATAGAAATTTATTGACTTTGTGTAAGCTTTGCTCGGTCGTTGAAGCGAACGTGTTTTTTGCTTTGGAAATTTTTTTTTTTTTTTTTTTTTTTTTTTTTTTTACTTTATCTACTTGAATGAGCATGCGACGATGTCGTTAGATTATAAAAAGGAATACTTTATTATAATAACGTAGTCGAGGATATTCGCGAGAGTTCCGAAATTGTAATTTAAATAATTACGGCAGTGAAATAAAATTTGTTCTTATTTAGCTGAAAATTACAAGAAATGTATGTATTCGCACGCAATAAAGAGCTAAAATCAAATAAAGAAAGAATGATAATGACACTACTTAGTCATGTGGATCATCAAACGGATTGAAACGTTTTCTAATCATCAAGAACACAAACGACGTTACAATAACTTTTGTGTGATTAAGAACACATGCTTGATAAGCATCGATTACCACTGATTCATTGATTTTTGTTTTCATATTAAAAAATAAGAAACAATTTTAAAATTTAAAGTATCAATATAAACTTGTTACTATCAAGTGATATTTTTCTAATCTGTGTCAGTTTTTCCATTTTTTTTTTTTGTATATGTATAAAGTGTAAGCTAGCTACGAGAAATTTATTTATTTATTTTTTTTTTTTTGTTTTTTGGATATAATTCGCATTTTCCATGAAAAAATGCCGCGAGAGATTAAAGAACGTTTTATAAATGCAAATTATGTGGAAATGTTATTTTTTTGCATGAAATATTACTCTGGTTTTTATATTAAAAAAATTATTACAACAATATAAATGTAATTTTTATATGAATTTGAATAATAATTTCCTTATTAAATAAAATTTATAAAAAAAAAAAAAAAAGAATAAATTTTATCGATAAATTTTAATGAGATAATAATTGAAATTAAATTATTTTTATATAAATATTCTAATATCGCCTCATAATTTAACATCAAAACAAAATTGACTTTTCTAAAAATATTTGAATAAAAATTAATATTTGTAAATATAACCGATTTAAAGTCAAAGAAATTAAGAATATTGAACGCGCATCAGAGATTTTTTTTCGATTCCGTGTCATCGCAATGCTTAACGTTCGAGTCTTCCGATTGTCATTGCAGTTATGAAACGCAATCGTTGCTTTTTTTTTCAATTTTTTTTCAATTTTTTTTCAATTTTTTTTTTTTGTCAGTAAGACGCGACGTGATTAATATTCCGATAGTCCGGTAGCTCAAATTATATTCACCTGTGTATTACAATATGTTTTCTTGTTATAAATTTACTAGTATTTGCAAAAAAAAAAAAAAAAAAATTGTCGCTTAATATTATAAAAAAGCTCGCAATTTTACAATTCAAAACGTTATATTTTTTATAAATCTTTTAAATACATTCGCTACACGTACACAAAATTTTTCTTTACATTAAATCAGTATAAAATATAATTATAATCGCTGTTGCGCTATTCTTAATTGACACAATTATAATAAATATAAATATTTTATCTTAAAATTTTCATTAAAAATCCTAAAATAATTAAATTAAATTAAACTTTTAACATAATGCGCAATCAATCAACTTTTTCGAATTAAACTCGAAGTACTGCAATGTCAAATGGAAAATACGATGCTTTAAATTTTAAATACATCGTTTAATTCTAGAAGCCGCTTGTTGCGTAAATCAGCTAAAAAACAATCGTCGCTGACTAATGAACCAACGCATAACGAATGAACTGTGAATATCAATGAACGTATCGGAAATTCTGTCAACTATACGGATTAACATTAATTATAATTTCTTAAAAACAAAGCTGCGCGACGTATTCGTTTATTTTCATTTTCAACGAGGAAATGACACGTCTGCAATAATTTAAAAAAATTAACCACAAAGCCATTTTATACACGAAAGTTTTGCGTTAAGTATTACGAATCAATAATTATAGCCTATAAGAATAATATAAAATCTGCAACACTTGAATTCATCTTTTTTTTTTTTTTTTTGGAATTTTTACTTTAGAATTTAACATATATTTTCATAATATTTATTCAAATTCAATGTTAATTTAAATGCAAGGTAAACATTTTTCAAACTTATAATTTTTAATGAACTTCTTTGCAATTGAAAATTGCATTTCATATTAAATTTTCCTTAGTTTTTTTTATTGAATTTGAAATATCACATTGGTAGAATGATTTTTCTTTTTTTTTTTTTTCTAGCAAAAAAAGAAAATTACAAATAAATAAAACAATTAAACGACACAATTGATAACTGATGTTGAACGAAAAAATTGATAATTAACATTTTAATAGCGGGATAAAAAATTATTATATCGTTTTGTTGAACCGTATATAGATCGTATAAATGTGAATGCATATATTTATAATTTACATTTATAAAAGAAGTCACTGTGAATCCAGACTCGTGAAATATAATTTGCATTGACGCGTCTGATTGTTAAAACACTTCGGTGCATTCATATAAAACTGACTAATAATTTCACCTCTTAAAACTCATAGGCTATATTATATTTTAAATCAAAATATAATGGATTAAAATGATTATATACATTGAAAACTTTATAAGTATATTTTATCAATTTTTTTTTTTTTTTAAACAATTACGATATGATGATCAAATATTCATATAACAGGTTTATGATAAACGTTTCGATAACTATTCAACTTTTTTTTGTAATTTGATTATGATGTATGCATTTAATGCTTATACTATATATTTTTTTATCGTTAAAAAACTTTTATTGAATACTTTATTTTTTATTTATCCTTAAGAAACGAACTATCTATAAAGGCTGATAATTAACATTTATCGCCTATAATTTTTTTGCAAGTATTATTGCAAAAAAAAGTATAATTGCATAAACGTTTGAATTAAATAGATTATATATAAACAACAAAGTATGATTGTCTCATCTTTTTTAATAATTCAAAAAGCAGTCGTACAATATACTTACTCCCATATACTTATTTTATGATAAAATCAAAGAATTTAAACGAAAAACTTTAATATTATAAAATTATTCAAAATAAAAATACCGCTTCAATACACAAAACATATATTAAACAGCATTTAAACTTAAATATTTTACAATTTTTAAAATACAGTTTAAAACTTACTAAAAATTCATCAGAATTATGATTACGTTGAAGTAAGAAATATATATGCGTATAACGCCTGTTCAGATTTTTTCATACTAACTTTTTGTATAAATCAGAACGATTGTTCCAAATCAACATTGCGTAAAAAGCCACCGGATTTATTGTTCAAAGTCAACAAAACTGTATATTCGCATGCATCCAACTTTCTTTCAGCCTTGTAAAAACTCCATTCGTCACCGATCTAAACCGTTCCATAAAGGGTTTAGAACGAAATAAAAAAAAAAAAAGAAAAAAAAAAAAAAAATAAAGAAGGAATAACGCAAGGCGAACAAAGACGTCACATTGTTCTAATCAAAATCAAGAAAAGAAAAGAAAAAAAAAAAGAAAAAAAAAGTTGCACACGCTCTCTCAAAGCTTAAACGGACCGTGAGTTACGCTCATTTATATGGCCGTGCGCACTGTCAATCAATTTTATACAATGGGCACGAGACGTAACAATGCTCGGCTCGTTTAATGGGAACGAAATAGGCTGGCACATTTTGACCCGCTCTTTTTACTTATACGGCACGTTGCTCGCGTTTAGTACCAAATTTTTAAAGCCACGAAGACGAACTTATTTTATGCGTGATTTTAAATGTTTCACGCTAACGATTAAAGTAAGTAAATACGTTTTCGAATTTTTAAATTCGTTAATTTGTTTATGTTAAATACTGCCACGTTTACTCAACATTTTTTCTAATAAAAGTAAAATTTCTAACGTACGCAGATTATTTTTCTAAAAGCATGACCACGCGATACTTGTGATTAATCTCTTAATTTTATTAAATCGATCAAATAAGCTATTAATATTGGCTGGTGTACGAATTAATATTCCCTAAATTTGGTATGAGGCCCTTTCTTAAATCTACCAGTTTAATTAAAAAATAAAATGGCATTACAATGAATTAAAATAACTTTAAATTAATAATGTATTTTTTATTAACAAATATTTTAACTTTTTTTATACAAGCTTTTTATTATTAAAAAAATAATTTATTTGAATCTCGCATATTTGAGAATGGTAAGAATTTAATAACGATATTTAATTCCTTGCATTATCATAATTTTCTTTGTACCACTTGACAGTCTCTTTAATAGCTTGTTTAAAAGGTGTAAATTGAAAATCTGGTAAAAATTTCCTAAGTTTAGCATTACTTGCTGTTTTTTTATACTGCCCATCTGCTGCTGAAGTGTCGAATATTATTTTGCCCTTAAAATTGAAAGCTTCGGTTAATGCTTCAGCTGCTTCTGCTATTGTTACTTCTTGGGATTCATCAACTGCAATTGCAACATTTTTATTTATCAGTTTAATACGAATACCATGCTTAATTAGAAAACATTTTTTTAAAAACATAAAATTATAAATAAATTAACCAAATATACCTGATAATATTATTGGTTCAACTGAATTGTATTCTCTAAGGACCCAGATAAAAAGTTTTGCTAAATCTATACTATATATAAATTGTCTCAAAGGTTTTCCAGTTCCCAAAACTGTAAATACTTTATCTTCGGTGTTACCTTTAATTGTCATAAATACAAATAAAACAAAATAATATAAAAAAATTGTCAGAAATATTTATAAATAAATATTTAAATTTAAATATTTGTACCATCTTTTAGTAAATCGTGTAATTTTCTCATTAATCCAGGAATAACATGACTAGCATTTGGGTGAAAATTATCATGTGGTCCAAAAACATTACATGGAATAACGCTTGTATAAAGTCTTCCATGCTGTTCATAATATCCTTTATTCTGAATATCTATCAATCTTTTAGCATAACTATATCCATAATTAGAAGGATGAGGTGGTCCATTATGTACCTATGATAAATAATTTAATAATTATTAGAATCAAAATAATTATAACTAAAATAATTATTAAATCTTTTACCATTGTTTCATCAATTGGATATGTAGTCTTATCTGGAAATATACAAGTTGAAAGACAAGATACAACTTTTACAACATTGTATTCATGCGCAGTTTGTAGCACGTTATCATTCATATGTAGATTTTTTCGCTGCGAAATATTTTCTTATTACCACCAATAAGTTTTTAAATGCTTTTAACTATTGCTTACCAAAAAATCTAAATTGTGAGCCATATTATGGAATAATCCTCCAACCATAGCTGCAAGGTGAATGACATGAGTAGGCTTATGTTTTTCAAATAATTTGTTGGTACTCTGTTTATCACTGAAATTTTTTGATAATGTATATATGTGTGTATATTTATTTTTTGAAAATGATAAATTTTTATAAAATTATAATACCATAAATCTGCATCTTTTGAACCAACAAATATCCATTTTTCGTTTTCAAATTTTTCTGTTTCAACAACAGATTGAATGGCTTTCCCAACTAAACCGCTACCTCCAGTGACTAGAATTATTTTTTGTTCATTCACCATCTAAAACAGATTTATTTATAAGTTCTAATTACAAAAGGTAAAAAAAATTAATATGAAATAAATACTATAATAAATTAAGAATTAATAAAAAAAAAAATTTTAAAATGAGTTAAAAATAAATGAATTTTTATATTTCCGATAAAACGAATAACTTTTGATTAATATATTGAAATATTGAATTTAATTATATTATAAAATTAAAGAAAATTGTTATAAAATAGAAAAAATGAACTATATATTATCAAATAATGAGATCGCTTCTTACAGTCTTATTTTATTTCAAATTTATTGTTGCATATATAAACTGACAAATTGGAATAAAAACCTAACCCATAAGCAACTGATTATAATTATCCAGAAATTCGCTCCCAATTTTTGATGATGGGAGTTGTTACGATTTTGTGGAAAAAATTTAGTTTCTACATCCACCAAATGAAGCGCTGTAAGACAGAAGGCTACATTGATACCACACATGCGGAAATTACATTTCACTTTACCCATATTTCAAATTTACGATAACATATACATGTAATATGGAAAATAAATTCAAAAACCAGCAAGGCAAAACTTGATATCTAGTTAATGCTGTCTATCTGTCTTCAATTTCAAATTTTACATTTCTTTTTAATTTAATACTTATGGAAAAATAAATTTTAGTTCCAAAATTTATCGCATGAGGCGCTGTATGCGCATGCGCAGTTATCAAGGTGAATGTGTGTCTTGTAGCGCTTCAAACGGTAGATTTTAAAACTTAAATTTATTTTTTTTGTCCCGAAAACAAGTAAAAATTGAATATTTTCATTTTACGGCAAAAATTTATTGAAAATTATTATTAAATTAAAAAAAAAAGGCTAAAATTTGAAATGAAAAAAAATATATGCATATATATATACATGTATACATTAACTATTTTTGTATTTTCATTGCATAATAAAATATTTAAATTCTTGTATTTCAAAATAATAATCATGCTTGTATATAAAAAATTAGACAATATTATATCTAAATACTTCAATAATCCTTTTGTTATTGAGTTTCAATAACAAAATTTACTAAAGATCTTACAACTATTAGATGATCATATTGAATAAAAAATTATCACTTTTTGTTTTAAATTTTAATAGTAATCTCTATAGTATCTATAGAATCAGCGCGAATCAATTTCAGCGCGGAAGGAATGACGGGTACAGGTATACTGAATATTTGCGGCTGAAACAACTAGTTTATAAAAACAATGACGATTAAATAGAATTATCTTCTTATAAATAAGAATATTATCAACAATAAAACATGCAAATAGAATATTACATTTATAGGATGAATGAATTAAAAAAACTGACTTATTATATAACTTATATTTAATTTAATTTCGCACAAATTTTCATTTACAAAATTTAACACATTGCTTTGATGTAATAATTAATTACAGGAATAACAAAAAAATTACATGAAAATTATAAGTATATGTACATACAAAAATTGTTAACAAGTTTACATATAAATATCTTTACCAATAGAAAGATTTTCGAATTAAGAATTTATTTTAAACTGGAGCATTTTTAAATAATATTTTAATACGCACATTTTATAAATAATCCAGATTTTGTTATTTTTAAACAAATTTTATCCATTTGTTCTACATATTACAATTATTGGCACTACTTTATACACGCATAAGTATAAGCTTTTTAAAACAAAAATATTGCACATAAGCAATATAATTAGTGAAAAATGAAACTTTATCGTCTTTATTAAGAGTTGTTTTAATATTTAGAAGTGCATTCTCAAAAAGTTAATTGAAAAACTGATACATATGGCAATCATCCAAGAGGATATTTTTAAAATTAATACTAATTACAATTTAATACTCAACAATATTTAAACTCTACCTTACATAAACTTACATTGTTGATTTATTCACATTCTTTAGATATTACAAATTTTACGAAACAAGTAAGAGTCGTGATGTGATAAGTGTTAATAAGTAACCTTACCATAAACTTACGATCGAAAATAATAACAATTGCTGTTATTACGAAGTTTAGTATAGGTTTACAATGATTTTATAATTTTTTTTTAATAATTTTTAAAATGAAAAAATTAAAAATATAAAATAAGAAAAATTCAAGTGATTTCTAGCAATATTTACAGTAGAAAATTACCATTCAAATTTGAAAATTTTAAAATAGACAATTAAATATTTCAATTATTTTTATTTTCAAAATATCTATATATATATATATTTTAGTTTTAATGATCTTAGAATTTAGAATCTAAAGGTTTTGCATTGGAATTCTAGCACAAATAATTTTTACTTTTCGACTACTTATCCATGCTCAATACTCATTTCTTGTTATATCTACAAGCGTTAAACACTACCGGATCAACTTACATTTTGGCAACAATCGATTAGTGAAAATATATTAAGTATTTTCAAAATATTTATCTCGTAACAAATCATGTGAAAAAGTGTTAAAATATGTACATTCAAACAAAAATGTATTTGTTGTTCGATAACAATCGCATCATCGTTCTCGTTTAGGATGCCTCGGGCAGCTACAGTACCGATTCATGGAAGACGCGAGGCCGCAACATTCAAATCATCTAAGAATGACATTATCAAAAGTTAAATCTCTGCTGTCTCGCTGTCCGTTGGACTTTTTGAATGGATTCCAAGGTAGCCTTCTTGCTACATGAGCTGTTGTAACCGATCCGGCTGGGCTTGGCTGACCGGAAGAAACGCCGGATGAACTGCTTGCCGATACACTACCTTTGTCACGGTTATTTGTTTTGATTGGTTTCTAAAAAAAAAAATAAACGTGATTCGTTATTTATCGTTATTAATAATCAAAATGAGTTTAAAAAATCTATTTAAAAATGATTTCATACTTTTAAATAATTTCTATCCATTGGTGTAACGAGTTTTAGACTGATCGAATCACCGCATTGTTTGATGAGGCGAACAACTTGTTCATGCGAAGCCCATTTTACATCTTTATCTCCAATATTTACAATAAAGTCCCCTTCTTTCATACCGCCCAGCTATAGATAATTTACATTTATTTCATTTAGCATGAGAAAAATATTTAAAATAAAAACAAATAAAATTAATAATAAAATTTTTTAATTATGGACAATTAAATTATCATACAATTAAGTATTGAAATTTTATAAGAATAAACTTACGTCAGCAAGCGAATTGTGATCAACGGCTGCGACGATAACAGGGGCATCACCGCGCACACTAAAGCCAAATCCTTCGCCACCGGGACCACGTTGTAATTGTATCAATCTCGGTGCTGTCCAATGTCGTTTTGCTGAAAATATTGCAACAGGTCCTAAGGAACGAAACAAATCATCTACACCGTGTTGTCCAAAATCCGGATGGGTTAGACTTAGTTGAAATTTTGTCGCCGCTTTAAATAAAATTAATTATTTGTTTTAAAAAAATTGTGTTTAATTATACCGTTATATTTAATTGAAATAAAAAATAATTTCGTATAAATGTGAAATAATTAAATTACCAATAATGTTAGGCGCATCAAGAAGTTCTCTAAGGTCATCCTCGTCACCGGATCTACCATAAACGTCCATAGTAGCATCTTGCGCTCTTTTCAAAACTTTAGCCAATGTTTGTTTTCCTTTTAATTCCCTGCACATCCTTTGTAACCTTTGACTTTCTTCGTGAAGCACCAAAGCCTCCCTAATATGTGCACGGCCTATAAATTTAAAAATTTCAAATGTAAATGTTACATTGAACAAAGCAATAAAAACTTTTTCGCTTTATTATTTTAAAATAATACTCGTATAAATTACCTAAAAGTTGTCTTTCGCAATCGTTCTTGGGCACGCTGCAGTCCATCTGCGTTTTGGAATCGCTTTCTTGAATCCTTTCAAGAGTAATTCGTGTCTCAGGACGTAATTCGCTTACGGGATAGTCTAGTAGGCCTGCGGCACAATGTCTATGCGAAATAGCCATATAATGTTCACGTTTTACCGATACCAAAGAAATCCAGGATTCCGGTACGTAATCCCGCACTGGTTCACGGGATATCAACGCGTGCACGTCGCTGTAGACTGCGGCGACCTGAGTTAATTAAATAACACGTATAATATAACATATTATTTTAAATGAACGATTAATTAAGTTGATTTTTTAGATTTGAAGTACGTACCTGCGCGGCTTCTTGTGCAAGATCTAGCGAGACGTCGATATCCCTTGCATCTCTGGATTGGAGTTCCAGTTTTTCGAATAAACATTCTCTTGCTTGGGCCTGAATAAGTATTCGAAATATTAATGACAATTAATGAAGATGGGCCATAAGTTATTTTAAAATAATTTGAATAAAAATAAAAAATATTTTTTTTTTCTCAAAATCAAAATCGACTTTTATTTTAATAATAAAATAATGTTTAAATTTTCTTGCACACACCAGCATAAGTTGCACAAGCATATCCAGCATATCCGGGCCCAAATCCATACTCGGCGCATTCGTAAAGTTCTCGTGGATGTATCTAAACGTTCCGGCGGATCTCAAGAACGCGTCAACCGCTTGATCCAGTCCCCTGTCCGTTCTCCTGTCTTGCTTAGCGGCGACCTGAGTATAAAGTGCGCCCGCGTTGAAGAGTATCGAGGCTTTTTCGAATGCAACGGTACGTTGGCAGCTCGGCACGCCCGTGAGAGAGTCGTACCACTCGAAGTAGATGCCCAAGCTGCGATCCGGCGGAAAGAAGCGTCGCTCGATGAAGTAAAGCTGGTTATAGTAGCGCAATAGGAGACCGATACCCGCTGCGTCGCGAGTCGGCGTGCGCGTCGCCTAAAAACGGAAAGAAATTATTTTATCAAGTATAATCGTGATTTTCAATCTGACGTTAAATACGTTGACTTATCGTTGTATTGAAGATTAAATGATTTTACCTGTCTCGTTTCCATAAGCTCTGCAATTGCCTCATCATAATTTTCTCCGTCTTCGCTGTAATGTTCCAAAATAAAATCCTGAAATGAAAAATAATAAGCGAGTTAATTTATTCACTTGTTTACATAAACGTAGAAAAATCATCATTTTTCATTTAATAAATAACGATTGCACCGATGCACAAATATTTAATCTATTTTAATGTAGAAGATAAAGTTTGAATTCGTTTTTAAAGAATAACTTGGTTACCGCACATTTGTTAAATCGATAAACTTCTATAAGCACACAACAGCGGTAACGTCTCCAACATCGTCGCGGTAAAAATAAACGTTTATTATAAACGTAAATAGGTTGCATAACCTAAATTAAGGTTAAATCGAATAAATTCCTTACACATCGGTTAAATAAACAAATCGTTAAAATGCCAAGAATAACGATGGAATTGCTGCGAAAGCGCTCGGAGCACAACGAGGGTGAAATTTCAACGCTGGAGGAGATATCGTTGCATCAGGAGAACATCGATAAAATAGAATTGTTGAATCACGCTTGTCGGCACTTGAAGATTTTGCTTTTACAAAATAATCTGATATCGAAGATTGAAAATTTGCAGAAGCTTAAGGAATTGGAATATCTTAACTTGGCTATCAATAACATTGAGGTTATCGAAAATTTGGAAGGCCTCGAGAGTTTAAAAAAGTTGGATCTCACGATTAATTTCATCGGTGATATAAGAGGAGTAAAAACTTTGAGGTATTGACAGTTTTGCATAATATCAATACCGTAAAATATGTGTTTTTATAATAAATAAGTCGATGTGTACAAATTATAAGAATAGCTAAAAAAATAATAATTATGTCTCTATGAATATATACATATAGGTTTAAAAAAAATATTATATTTTTGAAGCAGTGTATTCCCAGCTTCTTTAAGGAATGTCTTATGTCACTCGAAAGCAATAAAAAATCCGACATTCTCATCAATATTCGAGTCTCGAACCTCCGAAAACACGAGTTAACATCTTCATTCTTGAGTTACAAGCATTTTAACGCTCTGTTATCCAATTTGTATTCTTTCGTAAAACATGATCGGCAATACTCGATGAATATTTAATTAACTTTCTTTTTCCTTTTTAAAGATTTTTCTGATGCTAAAAGTTTTAACGTTTGAATGCATTTATAGTACACTTTTTAACTTTAAAAGTGTTTAAAAAAAAAAAAAAAAAAAAAAAAAAAAAAAGCGAAATACCTCTACTAAGCCTATTCCAATTTATTTTAGAAACAACGAGCATCTAGAGCAGCTGATATTAAGCGGCAATCCATGTTGCGATTACGAGGGTTATCGGGAGTATGTGATAGCGACGTTACCGCAGCTCAAGGAACTCGACATGACGTGGATAGATCGATCCGAAAGAATCAAGGCGCTGCAAAGATACGCCGAGGCACAGGGCGACGTCATACGTGGGTATCGAAAATATGCGGAAGTCAGAGAAGCGCAAAAGACGAGATATCGCGAGAGGGAGGAAGAAGAGAGAGGCGTTAAGATAACCGAAGTTAAAGATGACGAACGAGAGAATGTTGGTTAACATTTTTTTTTTATAAACTCGTATTTATTTTTTTTAATATTACTTGTTTTTTTAATTATTATTTTAAGGAAGACAGTGCCGAGGAAGACGCTAAATTCTGGAGTACACCTAGTTATCATACACCGGAAGATCGTATAAAGATCGCTAAGAAAACGATGGAACGCGATGCGAAACGAGAGAGCAATGTTTCCGAGTCTTCGAATAAAAAATACGCGCCGAGATTATTCAATCCCGAGGGCAAACCCTACAACGTTAATCAGCCAAAAATTTCGTTCAGACTCAACGACGAAGACGATAGAGAAAATGTAATTTTGGAAGTAGCCTTGTACAGGTAAAAAACGTTTATTTTAATTGCGTTAAATTTTTATTATTTATATACTTATAGGCCTTTCATTGTTTACATTAAAAACTCGTTAAATTCCAGACACCTCGACACATCTTACGTCGACGTCGACGTCCAGCCCAATTACGTGCGGGTAACGATAAAAGGTAAAATTCTTCAGCTGGTCCTACCCTGCGAGGTATTAACCGACCGGAGTATCGCTCAACGGAACGTGACGACGGGCGACCTCGTGGTAACGATGCCGCGGGCGACGAAGCTACCGATTCTCTCGGCCGCGAATGACGAAAGTAATGTAAAAAATAAAAAACCGAGAGACAAAGTCACGAGAATACGCGCCGTGCCGGAAGTGAGCAAGCGGGAATACCTCGAGATCGGACCACCTAAGCGGGAGTTTGACGATTTTCTCAAGGTTGTCGGGAACAAGGGAAAGGAGACGAAGAAGAAGACGGAGGTGGACGAGGAGTTTGTGGATGATCCGAGCGTACCGCCGTTAGAGTAAATAATTGTCGTAATTTGTGCGAGGAAAAGATGTTTGTATCATAAATTGGTATAATCCTTGTAGTTTTAATTAAAACTAATCGTTAAAATTTAATTATTTTAAATACGTTTTTTCATTGCAATTTCGAAAAAGTTATTGATTTAATTTTTTATAAATAAAACATTAAAATTATACCAATTTATGATACATACTTTGTTAAATTGTATAAGTATGATTTTGTGATATACATTTGTAAAATACATACTTTGAACGGATCTCGGAAATCGATGTCCTTTGTTTCTTTGAGCCCTAATGGAATTAGTGGCATGAACGCATCGTCGCTGTAACATAATAAATTATTTTTTAATAATAAACGTAAAAATTATTTAAAAATATTATTATTCGATTAAAGATATATTTTTGAAAAACCAACATTTAAAAAAAAAAATTAAATCCAATTAAAAATAATTTTTCCAATACTTTTAACCACGCTAAATAAAAAGATTAACCAATTAACGTATCAAAATTAAATTAACCACCGCATTCTCATCAATAAAAAGTTTTCAAAAATCATCGTCACTCCCCCATACCAAAAACAAAAACTCTACACGCACGTATCATCGGACCCTCCCTTTCAAAAAATCATCTGCATAAAAACTCACGCGCGTCCTCCGTAAGGCATTCCGCGTCCCACACGCGATAAAAAAAAGAAAAAAAAAAAAAAAAGAAAGAAAGAAAAAAAGAAAAGAAAAAAAAGACGCAGGCCCATAAAATTCTTCGAGACGTTCGACTCCTCCCAAAACACGTGGTCCGATAAAAGAGGAGAGGAGAGGAAGAAACCACAGGCGCTCGTACTCCCATCGCGAATTTATCACCGCGTAAATCTCGCGTCCTGGTTTCTCCTGGAAAACGCGCGTATATACCTATACCAGACTCTCTCTCTCTTTTTTTTTTTTTTTTTTTTTTTTTTTTGTTTTGTCTCTTCTCTTTATCAGCATCCGAGAAGGAGAGAAAGCGAGTAAAAACGGCAAGGTAGATTATTACCTTAGGGAATGTCCCGTACGACATCCGACTTCCCGTTATCGGGGAAGAACTCGCGGCCCGTCTTTGCTCGCTTTTGTTGTTCCTCGGTAACTCGTGAACGAGACAACTTGTGATTTGTGTGTATCTGTGTGTATCTGTGTGTGTGTGTATGTGTATGTGTGTGTCTATGTGAATCCTGAGCGGTAAGTTTGAAGGATATGCGGACCGAGGATGTCGTGGGATTCGAGGAATTTTTCGAGGATGTGTTTTACCGCAAGAAGTTTTTCGCTCGCGTTCGTCCGCTTTTAAAATTTAAGTTGCCGGCGAGAAAGTTCGATAAAAATTTACCTTGATGTATGTATAACATTTGGTTCGTAATATTTTTTTAACGCATATTTAATCAAAAATTTTGTAAAATTGTATAGTTTTATTAACATTTTGCAATTAAATTTTAATATTTAAAATAGTAATCAAAATTTTGAAAAAATTTTATGGATGCAATCAAGTTCTTTTAAAATTAAAATATTTAAATTTCGTATTTATTCGTATATGTGTATGTTATAGTTAAGTACACAAGCAAATACTTTTATTTTAAAAAATAAATGAAATTTTAGTATACAAACTAAAATAGTTGAATTTTTTAGCACATTAAACATTTGTTTTTATTAAAAAATTAAACTTTAAATTTTATTTTAATTGTTCAAAGAAAATAAGCTTCACGTAAGAAAACGAGTTTTCGTACACAAATAATTAATGTGAATTAAGTTCAATAAAGCGAATCAGGTACAAAGCCGAAAGGAAAGAGAAAGGCAAATTAATCGATCGATGAATTTGCAACATTTGAGATTGTTAAATTAAGTAAAAATGAAAAATTCAGCATTACTTACATCGTAGAAAAAAAAAACTTTGCAAAAACTACGAAGAAAGTAAAATCCGTCGTTAAACGTGCCAAAGCTACTTTTTCATCCGCGATTTGTATATAGTTTGCATCGACTTTTTTCCAAAATTATTTAAAATAACCGAAGATTGTCTATTTACAATAACCGGCGCCGATTCCTTTCTTTTTTCCACCGTAGGGCAAACATCAAAATTCGAAAGGAAAAAGTTAAGGAAAAGCCGCTTCGGATTCTTTCGATCAAGGTAAACTAGTCGAATTTATAGGGAGATCGTAATGTAAGGTGAGTTTTTTAAACGTAAAAAAAAGCTTCATTTGCTTAATAAAACGCGAGCTCGATTGAATTACATTTTTTATTTATTTATCTTTTGCTTTCTTTCTTAGCCCCGACGAAGATCATTTAAACGATAATTATTTTGAGGTGGAAAAAAAGCTACATCGAAGATACACACACACACACACACCACTAATTTAACGATAATACTGCGCTAATGCACCGCGATTATTTATTGTGATAAATCTAGAATGCACGAACAATTTATAATCTCGAGTAATAATTATAATGCATCGAAGGTGGAGATTATATATTTCCCCGTTAAGTTTTCTCTTTGCGTTGTCTCATTCTCTTTCTCTCTCGCTTAGCTATTAGTAGTTAAATTATTATTGTTACAACGATAATGATTACGGTGATAAGAATCGGCATGATTGAGAAGCTGGGCGGGATTTAAGGGAAGCTCGAGGAAGGTTCGAAGGCGGAACTCGTAATTTATCGGACGCCCATGAAAAAGTAACGCCGCGAATTTATATTTCATTTTGCTATTATCGAAGAGACTATATCGACGCGAATGACACACGTTGTCGAAGCGTCTTCGAAAAATCTTAGTTTTTTTTTTTTTTTTTTCTTTTTTTTTTCATGTAAAATATTACATATTCAATTTTAAACATTAGTTGTCAAAATTTATTTGTTTTTTTTAGATACATCAACCAGAAAGTTAACCTTTTTTTTTTTTAATTTAAAAATATTTTTATTATTTATACTTGAGTAACATTGAAAAGAAAATATTTGTATCAAAAATACAGATAATTACACGTTATATATAATCAATCAAATGTCTTCTCGCTAAACTTATTCTCGTGCATAAAAGTTATTTTTTCAGACTCGTTGTTGCGCAACATTCTCCACAAGTTAAACGACAAATCGGAAAAAGTTTCTTTTCCGTAATCGAAGTAGTAATAAGCAAAAAAAAAAAAAAAAAAAAAAAACGAGCCATACACAAAGGATTCGAATAAGAAAAATCATACGGTTAAAATCGCACAAGTTGCGCTGAATTTATGTAGCATGGCGAACGCATTGCTTTTGAAAATTACTTCCGTCCTCGAGAGTAAAATACAGAGGTATTAGGTTGTATGAATACAGCGACGGTGTTAACGAGGAAGTCGTAAACAAAGAGCGCCTAATTCGTTCGCAAATTGTTGATCGACCGAGAAGAAGTGCTTAAATTTGATATACTTTTTTTTGCGACGTTTATCTCGATTACTTACCCGTAATCGATCGCTACTTTAAACGAGGCTGCGCTTTTTTCATTTTATAATCAACGTAAACGAGTATCTAAATTTAACCATACCCACGCATACAATGCAAGCTTCGGTTAACGTTCGCGAAAAAGCAAAGGTAGAAAAAGCTCGAAGGGACAGTGACCCTCGCGATAGATAAAACGATATATTCGAGCAACAACGTTATATATGTGGATATATATATGTGTGAGTGTGTGTATTGTTGCGCCCGGAGCACGTGGAAGAGACGCGAGGAGATCCTTGAGCAAGATATCTACGCCCGAGAGAAAAGCGGAAGGACTTCGAACCCGCCGAAGAAAAAAACAACAATTCGATGTTTCTTCGATATCTTTCGAGAGTTGCATTGTGACGTAATAATACAACTTCGACCTTGTGAATAAAGTTGAGACAATGCTCGAAGGTGCTTTTTGTTTTGACGGAAGGCGGGAAAAAAAAAAAAATAATATTTTTTTTCGTTCCCCTTGCCGAGATTAATCGAAATACCTTAACCGTTTTTATCACGCGCGAGTATCGGTAAGCGAAATTTACTTTCAACGTTGACGTTTCTTAAAATTTTAACGCTTTTATCGAATGAATATCAAGCAAAATTAATATTTTATAATACTATGATTTCGTTAATTTTTTAAGTGAAAAAATGTAAAAATTATCCTTTCGCAATGGGATTCATTTGTAATAACATATTTAATACTCGTTATATTTTTATGCATTACCTCGTGTCATTTTGATAAAGCTCGACGGAACTGTTAAGTTCCGCGAGCTGCTCCTTCAGCAGCTGTAAATTCGAATTAACGAAACTTAACTCCAACGCAACGGTTTCTTTGAGCTTTCGATTCGTCGTCGCTCTGAAAAAAAAAAGGGAGCAAACAATTTAATCAAAATTAAAATAATTTTCTACAAATTTCAAAGTGTTAAATTTCAATCGATTGGATAAAAAAAAATCACATTGTAAGAATTAATTTTCCTAAACTTGTACTTTTGTAATTACTCACTTGTAAAGATTTTCAGCTCCGGCTCGTAATCGTAGCTCTTTATTAATCTCTTGATTGAGTTTGCTTCTTTTGTTCTGTAGCTTGCCTCTGCATGTAGCGACTCGAGGATCCGAGCCCTAGAAAAAGATAAAATATTTCTTCGTAAGTATATCTAACAGTTATTTTCAATTCGATATAACAATAATATTTAACGTTCTTTACAGGTATAGACTATTATTTATCTTAAATCGTATACATATTGTAATTTTCAAAAAGTAGGAAATTTAATTAGATGTATTTTTTAGATATACTTATACGCTTACAGCTTATATATCCAGCTGTACAAATATGTGAAAGTACACGAGTATCGAGCGCATTAGAACTATTATTAAATGTAATAAAGTTCTGAAATTACCGTTTTAATAAAAACGCAATTATACATTGTTAATTTAACATTGCGCCAACTAACATTTTCAGCTTTCTAGTACGGTATTTACTTAAAGCAACATTTTTTTTTTTTTTCGTAAATTATAATAATGTGCATTTAAAAATCACGTTTGGTAAAGGGAAAAAAAAAAAAAAAAAAAAAAAAAAATGAGAAAACGCAACGGTTCGCGATCTGTCTGACCGCTAAATTTCATACCGGCGTAAAAGAGTTTAAGAAAAAAGGATTTGCATGTGAGTCAAGAACAATGGGTCGTGTGCGGTCATCCATGAGTTATTTCAACCTTACCGAGATGAAATTTGAATGCAAGGACTATTAAAATCCAACGCCGCACCGTATTACAAAGTCGTCGGCGTTGGACATTGGAAAGTCGTCGCGCGTCGACGATTCGGCGATCTCTCTCTAGGTGGTATTGTATATACACACACATATATATATATATATATATATATATATATGCATCGAAAAATCATCGATAAGAAGAGAAAGAAATAGAGGAAGGATAAAGCAGTGCGACCTCGAATCGCGATATACCAAAGCATTGAGTTATTACGCACCGGCGCCGCGGCGATTATTTGCAAAGTGTGCAAATAAAACAGCCGTAGCGATACAACGTCGCGAAGGTTACTCATAGTATCCGGCTTATCTTCTCTTCGCTTTATGCGTCGATAAACGTTTACGCGGGCTAATTTTTTAAAAGTTGATGAACGTTTTTATTAAGCTTCGTTATTTTGTCGCTTTAAAAAGAGCTCGGTATAACGCGTTTAAATCTCAAAGATCGGCCCGATTTAATTCTTTCTTTCTTTCTTTCTTTTTTTTTTTTTTTTTTTTTTTTTCTTTCCTCCTTCGATGGTTGTTATTATCGCGATAAATAATTATAGTTTTATGTTAATGAATTAGGTAGCAAGTGTAACGCGCAGTTATGCATTATCAGAATAAGAAAAGTATTGTAATAAGAATATATATTTTCATGTTAATGGTTTAACTGTATATTGAACTAACTGAAATATAGGACTCTGGCGTTCTCTGGCTTTATAGAAGGATATATGCTAATTTACAGTAATCTTCATTTTAAATGCAAAAATATTTTATTGTAAATATTATACTTATAAAATTATTCACACAACCGAGCGTTACTCTTTTTTTTTTTTTCTTTCGTACGAAGAAAAATCAGCAACATCGTTTTTTTTTCAGTTATTTAATACAGTCCTAGTTTATGCATATAGTTTTATAATATAAATTATTTAAAAGAATGAATTTTATACATAGTTTATCGGTATATTCGTTTTAAAAGTTTCTAGTACGGATAAAAGATCCGAATGCTCTGATTTAATTCGTAAGTTTGAATTTACATTTTGCATTAAAAAACAATCGTACTGGAGAAATAGTGAACACATTCACTTCGAAACTGGTAATTTATTCTAAACAACATTTTTTTTTTTTTTTTTGGTACAATTTAAAAGGTAAGTATAAACATTCACTGATCATTAGAAATAATTATACGATCCAATAAAATACAACCGATAAAAATCCCTTTAACGACATTATAAATTATCAAACGAAATTTCACATACGCGATGTCGAAAAGAATAAAAAGGAGAAGAAGAAAAAAAAAAAAAAAAAAGAAAAAAACAAGCTCGAAGCAAGTTTCGCGCTGCGCGTAAAAAAAGAACAAAAAATTAAACAAGAACAGCTACGAAATTTCTACCATCGGCCTCGTTTTGCAAATATATTCGAGACAGTCGCGCGAAAATAATATAATTTAACATAATTTCCTGGAATCGCAATATATGTATATATATATATATATATATACGCATACATAAATGCACACACGCGTATACGTAACGAGTTGACCGAATGGCTTGGTACACTTACGCGCGTTGATTATCGCGAGAGCGCCGATACACTTACGCCGCGCTTACGCGTTGACGAAATATAAAATCGTGGAACCGGTTGCATACGCGCATACGTACGTACGTGTGTGTTATGTGTATGCATTAATATGCGCAGTTTAGCCGCACGGTGGTAATTGATATAAAGGCGACGCCAAGAACGTTCGCCGGTGTAATTAGGCACTCGAGGGATTTAACAGCCACGTGAGCTTTTTACAGTGTAAAAACAAAAAAAAAAAAAAACATTGTACTTTTAATACAATGTATTAACGCGTCTGTGCTTTTTGTTACACGTACATACGTCGACGGGAAATGCGCGCGATATATCTATTTATTATCGAGGGATTCGATCGCCGTTCGGAGTATATTTTCTACGGGTATTCTTGCTTTTTTAAAATTTCTTCTCGAAGAGAACGCGTATCAAGATATTCTTCGAATGACATAATGATTAATGGACTACAATTTGAACTGTTAATCAAAACGATAAAGTTTGCGGAATCGTGAGTATGCGACGATTTAAATGCGAGTAAAAATATCGCGTAGACGGGCTTTGTAAAGTTTACATTAATTGAATGTTTACACGTTTGAATTTTTTTATCGATAAATAATTATGATCAAACGATTAAAAAGTTTTTTTTTTTTTTTTTTTTTTTTTTACTTAAATAATAACTTAAATAATAGGCTTTTTTTGTATTGTGATGTAAAAAAAATAGATAAAAAATGTCATGACGTCATTTGTATCTATGCTTACACGAAAATCCAATTTGTAAAAGTCACTTTTTCGCCGAATCACAGCAGCGATCGATACATTTAAACAATCAACAATAGATAGTAAAAAACTTTGGTAAAAAACCAGCATAAATTCAAATATATCCATGCATGATAGTAAACGAATCAGCGACGTTATTTTTTTTCCTCAATTTTATATAATCCATAAACAATTCGGTAAATTACAAATAACGCATCGCAATTCATGAGCGCGCAAATCGAGCGAACGTTAACGCATCTTTTATACACGTATACAAGCGCGCGTTACAGCCTACTTCACTTTATTAAGCAAACTTCTCGAAGTGAAGAATTAACGAACGCTCGTCTCGTTAGAATTACGAGAGCGATTCTTACTGTAAAAAGTAGGTAATATAACGCCCGAGCTTATTATTACACACATCAATTTACGCTTCTCTCGCGGTATCATTACGCAAATCGAATTTTTCCACAATCTAACTGTTCGCGCCTCTCCCTCCCTCTCCAAAGCTCATCTTTTTTACTCCCGTGATACGTGTTTTAGTTCGCGCTAACATCGATTACGAAAGAACGTCGAGCTAACTGTTTATACACCTTGTAGTATCGATAAACGTTTTGCGCTGTGTACTTTATGATCCTCGTAATGGATCTTAAGTAATGTTTTTTTTTTTACTTTTTTCTCTTATCTATTTCATTTTTTTTTTTTTATCTTTTTATAGAGCAATAATTTTTGGATTTAACATATTCGCAAATAACGAATACCAAATTCTTTGATTTCAAACGATCTTGTGCGTTATTTTTTTATGCCGATTTCAGTTTTCTAAACTAATAAAATTGTCGTATTAGGTAAAAAAAAAAAAAAAAAAAAAAAAAAAAAAAAAAAAAAAATGGCGAGCTGGAAAGTTTAGAAATACAGTTCTGTCAAATATCAATAATAAATTATAATTTAATTTTTATTTCTTGTAAACTTTTTAAAACTTACTAATAATGTATAAACTACTATCATTATTAGAAATTTATACACATCAGAGCTTTGTACATCCATCTCCTATGCTTTAAATTTTTGGCTTTTCCAAAATAAAAAAAAAAAAAAAAACAAAAAGAATCTTAAAGCAACCATTTATAGTTCTAAATCATCATCTTCGCCACGAATACATCCACAAATCATAAAAATCATTCCCACACTAGTTAGAGAAATAAAAAAAAAAAAAAAAAAAATAAAATAAAAAAAAAAAAGGCTGAAAGCATCATCGACATCATCATCACATAAACAAGGATGTAACCGTTAAAGTATGCGGTTCGATTTTTGCCGCAACGGTTTCGCAAATTTTCCTTTATTATCACACGGAAGCTATACCGAGACACATTACCGACAATTTCCACGGGTCGTGCAACAATGGTAAATAAAAATAGATGCTATAACTTTTAGAGCGTGTTTATATACATGTACACATAAATAAAGTCGAACATTAGAAAGATCGATTACGATATTGGTTTACAGGTGTTGTAGGCGAGACAGAGAGAGAAAGAGAAAGAGAGAAATGTATATATATATATATATATATATATATTTTGTTTGCAAGTTGTAGAGATATTTAATACAATAGGCTCGGTTGCGAGCAGGAATGAAATTTCAATGCGGATAGAAGGTTGCGAACCGCTCGAGTTCTCTCTCTCTCTCTCTCTAATACGGCAAATGAATTTTCACACCATTGTTTTATCGGCGTATAGTTTTTTTCGAAGCCGTAGTATTTTTATGGTTGATTGTTGGTTAAAAGTTTGAATGGTTATTTATTCACGATGGAAAATTATAATTCGTTGCTGAATTCGATAAGGGAGCAATATCGGCTCGGTTTATCGTTTGGATCGATCAACTTTTCAATTCGTTCGAACGGTTTTTGAAAGTAACATATTTTTTTTTTAACTAACTTAAGTTCGTTACACTTTATCGAGCGGACATTGTGCACTTTTAAACGTTTTATTGATATAAATTATTTATAGACCTCTATATAAAATATAAAATAAAGAATATAAAATAAAGAGCGTCTAATATTTTTCATTTCTGAATATTAACTTTCATTTCGTGTTTTTTTTTTTTACCGATAATCTAAGACTTCGCGCTACGATCAAGTACGATAAACATTTTTACAAAACGTCTCGAATCTTCGAGTCCTCGATTTATAAACATCGCTTGGATTTCAACGGCGGTTAAAGCGATCGGTCAACGGCTTTTCGCGGTAACGAAACGCAATGGACCGATGTTAATTATTCATCGTCTCATTTTTTTTTTATATTTTTATAAAACTAGCTACGACTGACTAAATCCGAGGGTGAAAGTTATCCCAAGCAAACGAACGCTTCGTTGAGTTTCGAACCGTTTAAAATCTCGTTCGCTGTCGCTTGGAAATATTATTCGGACTTTTTTATATACGGCGAAGTTTGTAATGACTGTTTTATAGTTGAATAGACGTTATATAAATGATTGGCTTTAATTTTCGCGTTGATTCGAATAATCGGTTGGACGTTAATGATGATTTGGTGATGAATAAGATATGGGCGAAAATTGATAATTCGACGAAATTAATCGGGATGTATACAGGATAATTTAACAAATAGATTTGTATCAAAATAATTATCGTTTGAATGAGATATCGATTCCCGTCTTAAATTACGTAGATCGAACTTACATAAATAAACTATTTCAAAATGAAATGTGATATTCTCTGCGAAAAAAAAAATTGCTTTCATTTTGTTTGCATTAAAATTATAATTTTCATTCTGAAATTGTAAAAATTCTGCAAAATTACTAAATTTTAAATAACGATTCTTATAAAAGTAGTTAACAATCAGCTCCAAAATGAAAGATTCGTAGAAAAATTATAATCAGTGTTAAAAAAAAAAAAATAAAATCAATCGAATTTGCGATTATTATTTCATTTGACATATTTATCTTTCTGATTCGCAAAAATCTACGTTTAATCATTAAAACTTGTTTCCACGAGGTGCGAACTACCGCGCGAAACAATATCAGCTTTTCTCGCACCTCGTCGGCAAAACGACCTTTGTTCCAATTTCTTTTTTTTCTCTCATTTCCTCCGCTCTCCCGCGGTAAAAGTAATCAACGGCTACAATGCGCGAAAAAAAATGAAAGATAAGCGACATTACTCTGGCTCGCATATATATATATATATAAAAAAAAAAAAAAAAAAAAAAAAAAAAAAAAAAATAAATTGCAATATCAAAAGCGCACAGTTAGCTGTGAAAAAGCGCAAGGAGAACGTTTACGTTATCGCGTACACTTGTCGCTCTTAAGTTTTATCCGTTTTTTTTTTTTTTTTTTTTTGATTTTCTTTATCGCTCTCGTTTTTCCGCGGATTAAAACGCGCTCGCGCTCGCCGTCAACCTGTGCGCAAGTGAAAGGGAAAAGATTTCATTCGAGCGTACGTTTTGTCACGATGGTAACGCGTGTTGCGCATAATTACTACATATGAAGCTTTGTCCGCTCGTGGTCGACTTGTATCGATCGATTGTAAATTTGTTGTTTTGAATATGAATGTATGGGATTCCGGAATGAACGTATTTGTTTTTGTTCTATTTTTATTAAGATATTTATTGGATAATTTTTTTTATTTTTCTTAAATAAATGATTAAATAATATAAATATAATATTTATAAATTTCAAAAGATTTAAGCAATAAAATAAAAGAGACGTTTGGGTAAATAAAATAGTAAAATACCGTAACTAATAAATCATAAAAGGAGTAATGTGAAATCGTCGTCCTTGAAAGTGTTGAAAAACACGTGAGATTGATAAAAAAATTTATTGCGCGTTAAAAGCAACTGCTCATCAAAATAAAAAATTGTTTCTATACGCTGGCCGTTTCTTTTTTTTTTTTTCTTTCTTTCTAATAATATTTATTATGATTTTATCAATAAAATAAAGATTTACGCGTTACCTGCGTTCGCATTGCCAATAATTAACTTTTAAATCTTTTCCTCGCTCAAATCGCGAATTTACTCGTAAAGAAAAAAAAAAAAAAAAAAAAAAAAGGTAAATAATAATAATAATTAAAAGTTTCTCATCCTATAATTTATAATTCACTCTCTCTTTTTCTTTCTTTCTCTCGGGTGCGCGACACGCGATTTTCCGTGCGCGCGCGTCCGGCGATGCCGGTGTATACAAAACCGGACGCTCCTCCGTATAATGACGCAAGAAGCGTTAAACCATACGCGCTTACGCTTCGTACAACAACGAGCTCTCGGCCGATGGCTTTCCGAAATTCTCATGCCGTGATTCTCTCTTTTTTTTCCGATTACGAAACTACGCGCGTGCCGAATCGAAATCTTTTGTTTCTCGCGTGACTTTTGACATTGATGTAAGAGGGAGAAAAATTAACAAATAAAAAATAAGCAATCGTTTTGTTAAAAATGCGGCAATAGT
The DNA here is from genome assembly GCA_949987625.1 of Chalcis sispes. Lineage (NCBI taxonomy): Eukaryota > Metazoa > Arthropoda > Insecta > Hymenoptera > Chalcididae > Chalcis > Chalcis sispes. The sequence goes on along the minus strand of OX465097.1, from coordinate 68,978,551 downwards.
GTATATATAAATGGGAGACGAGCTCGAAATTGATTTGGGAAGATATTGAAGTCGGCGAGGGAGATATTTCTTTCGAGATCGAGAAGCTCGTTAGAGTCGATGTTTGTCGCGGATAGCGTCGCGAAAATCGTCCGACTTTCTAAGTTTTTAACTGCGCCGTGGAAATAATAACGCGTGCGTGTGTACGAATTTATGCTTTTAAATGGTGTGATTTGTGTCACTTGTACCATTATATTACGCGCGCTTCACATTTCCAGATGCTTCTATATTGTTATTGAATGAAAATCATAACAAAGGGGATTTGAAATTTTCTCAAGGCAATAAATTTAATTTCAAGCGCAACATTGTATTATCAAGACTTAAAATAAAATAAAAATAATCAAATAAAACAAATTCTTTAAATAAAAAAAAACACACACACACACACATATATATATATATATATATATACACGTATACATGATGTCGAATCGAAACACACCGCGGTGACTCGCTTACCCCGATCCGCCTTCTTTGATGTCCAGCATTATCGGCACCGTTCGCCTCGACACCTTGCTCCTCTTCAATTTTATTGAGCGCGTGTTCGTCCTCGTGCGAACGAGCGTTGCCGCAACTATTACCGCTGGCGCTGCAGTTCGAGGACGACGTCGAGGATGCGGACGAGGACGAGGAGGTGGTCGAGGAAGAGGAGGAAGAGGAGGAAGACGCGGACGTCAGCGGCGACGCTGATGCCGCATGGCTTTTAGGCAGCGGCGATTGATGATGTACCCACTTCAGCATTCTCGACGATACTCCGGCATCGCGCGGCCGATCGAATTTTTTCCGCTGGATTTCCTTTATTTCTTTTAACTTTTATTTGTTCAAAGCGTGCAATTTTTTATCGTTCTTATGTCGCACTTTAATCGATTCACTGAATTTTATATGTTATTGTACGTTAACGATGATGGATTGGATTGGAGTTTTCAAAAAAATTATTGAATTTTGCTAAAATTTCTAACAAAAAAAGGTCGTAAATATTATTAATCGATTTTAAGAATCGTTAATTTTTTTAACCTTCATAAATTCATTATACTATATATATATATATATAGTATGTATGGTTTTTTTATAATTTTTATAACATCTTTCATTTTTGAAAGAAAATATATCTGAATTCAAAACTACTTTGTGTGCTTGAATGATTTCATAAATTGTATGCGTTACAAATAATACGGTTATTGTAATAAAAAAAGACACTGAAATCGATAAAAAATTTTCAAGTCATTTAATAACTTACGCTATAATATCGATAAGTAAAATTAAAATCCATCTTCATTTTATCTTACATTCTTTATCTATATATAAGATATATCCTAATTTTTATTAGCATCGTTAACCACTAACAAATAAACTTCTATCTGTACTGTTCTACTTCTAAATAAATCTTTGAACATTGTATACGTCTATACCATAAGTTCGATAAATGCGTTGTGATAACGAAAATTCAATGCCAATATCGCCGATAAGCCGCGAGCATTATACGACTAAAGTTTGTTTACCGATCTCTCGAACCTTCGATTTTATTAATCACCTTATTTTACGACTTTTAATTGTTTCCGCGGTCGCTCAAGAAGAGCACAAGAAGACGGAAGTAGAAGAGACGTTTATAGCGATTATTACCACTTTGGAGTATCGGTAAGACATTGGTAACGATTTTTTCACGTCGTACCTCTTTTTACGCGAATTGTTTAGTTCGAAACTTCTCGGCAACGTACTTCGAACAATGAAATGTTTGAGAGATTATTAGTCGATAATAATCGATAAAGTTGGATAGCATAGAGGATTGACAATCGTTTTTTTCTGATAAATTCTTTTAACATCGACAATTGCAATAGTTTAAAATAAGAGCAGTTTTGTATTTATGATAATTAAAATTTAATGTTATTCTTATTACGAATTGACCGTTTTTATAATAAATTAAAATTAAAAATAAATATTGACCCAATTGATCTAGTTTTACATCCTTTAATAAAACTAACAAATTTTAACGAGTAATAAAGCAAAAATAGATCATAGCATATTAAACTTGAAATTTATTTAATTGTGCGAGTCTTAACAATATTATTTGTATACAATGAATAGATCATTAAAAATATACTACTTTTCACAATTCTGAGAAATAAATTTTTATTGCACCAGAAACTTGATTTCGTTATTTTGATGAAAATGGGTAATTTCTCAAATTGAATTATAAATTTAATGAAATCGCATTAGAAAATATGTTTGCATTGAAGTGAAACGAAATAAATAAAACAACAACAATAACAACAAATCGACACAGTAAAACTGTTTTAGAATTAAACGAACCGAACGATTTTAGTGTATCAATCAATCGCTGATATTTAACGTCAATATCGGATCGACAAAAATCCGCACGCGTAACCCAAATAAATATCCATAGCGAACAAAGTATAAGACAACAAAGCTTTCGGCTTCCCATTCTAAACAACGAACGATTCAATGATAAAATTCAGCGGCAAACAAGCGAACGTAAAACAGATCAACTTCCGGATCGGCGTGAGTTTCTTATCGACATACGCGCGATTAAAATCGCCTTCTCTCTCTTTCTCTCTCTCTCTCTCTCTCCCAATCCGCGTCCGTGTGTAGAAAGCGTGCAAAACGCCCTTACGCACAAACACAGAGAAACGTACAGCAGGGGACCAATTAATGCTCGCTACAATCGTTCCTTTAACCTCTCCTCTCGCCTTTTTCCCATACGGATTCACAAGCGAGATTCTCGCGTCTGTTTTTCTCACATAGTCATAAGTGTGCGTGTATAATACCATAACACCGTTAAGACTCACGACTGTGATTGAGCCATCGCGCGGGATTTCCTACCTCGACAAAGCGATCGCTTAGAGCTCGGAGTTTATTGCGCCGAGAGTATGGGAAAGTTTAACGCGTGTGTATGACTGTGTGTTGTGGTAAAGATGAGTATAGAAGTCGATTTTTTTTTTTTATTTTATATCTCTGGGTAGCTGTTACGCTATCGAAGACTTTATTTTTTATTGGTTTAATCAAATAGTTTTTAGAGATATAATTTTCGATTAAAGAGCCTTTTTTACGTTGTTAATTGCGCGTCACGCGTTGTGAAATAAAAAACGTAGCTGCCATTAATTCATTAATTGAATTAAGAAAGAATAAAAGATAAACTAACATAACTGTTATCGATGCACTACGCAATATCACTTACGAATCATCTTCTAATGAAGCAATCGCGTGCGTTTCCTAGAGTAAGAAACGAAAGGAAGTTCATACGTATACATATAAGATCGATAAAAATCTCTTCATCTTTTTTTTTTTCTCTTTAACGTTATAATCGAAATTTTTTCATTCATAATCGGTCGAATGCCCGCGTACTTTATTACATCAACGTACTTACGATCGCGGTGTCATTTGCGTATAAACGGCATCGGTGAATTATGCAGGAAAGTGTATCGCGCGAGCGATTGTTGCACGCGACTCACCGACTTTAATTACGCCGATGATAATGCAAGTTGCATTGATAGCGCGTGGGTAGGCGAAGCGCGACATCGAATTCCCGAGTCGATTAAAGCGTATAACGATAATAGCGAGGTTTTGCGCACTCGGCTGCATCCGTGAAATTTATTAATCGACGTTGCGAATTATTAACCGCGAGAGACAAGATTCGAGATGTAAGGTTGTTTTTTTTTTTTTTTTTTTTTTTTTGTATTTAAACGTTTAAACCTTCTTTTTTTCGTTGCGTGCGCATCGTGATTCATTAGTTTGAGGAATTTATTGATTAAGTATAAACATTTTCACAAAATGCACGCAATTATAACTAATGAAATTTCCTTATTTGATAATTTTTATTACGCTGACAAAATAAAAAAAATTTTATTAACAATTTATCCGGAATTTCGTATTTTATAAGCAATCGCATTGTCGATTGTCTTAAACGTTATACGAAAAAAAAAAAAAAAAAAAAAATATATCACAGCTATAATCGTTGCTTTAAACTCGAATGACACACCGTCTATTATTACTCCTATCAATGTAATAAAAGAAACTTTAAAGCAATTTCAATCGATTTTGTATCGGCAATGTTTAATGATTGTCCTTTCTCTGAATTTCATTACGTCGCGTATAATAAATGAAAATAATGACTCGTTACGTAAAATATTATTGTCTTTATGATAGTTTAATAATTTTAATTAGTTTTCGATTCGTTAATTTCGACAGTTGTGTGTGTGTATATATATATATATATATATATATATATATATATATATATATATATATATATATATTACGGCGAAAATCTTTCAGCGATAATTCGAGGATAAGTTTCGCGATACTAAATTTAGAAAATAAATAAGCTCTTATCTCAATTGGATATCCAACTTGATGAAATATAATTATTATAGAAATGTTTTCGTTTATATAATAAACAACAAGATTTAGAAAATTCTCCGAGTCGGAGTTATTTTATCACAATATTGCATTGGATATCAAATTGTTCATCGAATGTTACGTCGAATAAAGTTTTATAATTTGTAATCGTTTTCAATTACGTTGTATATGTATATAGTAATTACGATAAACGTAATAATTTTACATTTGCCGGTTCTAATCGTTACACCTATCTTTCTGTCTTATATTCTTTATTTTTTATTCTCGTACGCGTACGAAACTTATTAAAAAGTATAAAAAAAACGTATAAGAATTACCCAAATACCTATTGACCAGAAAGTATACAAGAAAAAAAATATATCAAAACACCATTAAATCTAAGAAAATAAAGTCGTAAACCACATCGTATTTCTCCTTAATCACCTCCTTACTCATTCATTTAACCAAAGTAAAAGCAAAACAACATTAAAAGAAAAAAAAAGAAAGAAATGCGAATCTATATATATATCTATATATATACATTCTTAATGACAAAAAAACGCGGCGCGCAAGCCGGCGTCCTAATCAAAGATCGCAATCTCCCCATCGCAAATCTTCCTCGTAATTCACGATCGAATCGTCGGAAAGGATGCAAAAGTCGAAAAAGAAAAACGCCGAACTCGGCCGTCCCTTTAAGCATCGACGAAGGAGAAAGAGAAAAAGGGTGACGTGCACGTATATGAATGTATTCGCGGAGGTAAGAGGAGACGCCGTTGGCTGATTCACGGTTAGGGCGCTCGAATATACTCCTAATCTCTCTTTCTCTCGATACGAATGACAGGGTTTACGTATCGTCTTGTAATCGCGACGTGTAATCGCGTACCTGCGTTTTACCTTTTTTTTTTTTTATTCTTTTACTTTTTGTTTTACTTTTTTACTTCCGTTACTCGTCCCGTTGTTTCGTCAAGTGGTAAGATCGTTATTTAATCGTTTTACTTTGTTGGATGACAATTAAAATCGCGTTGTTTTTTATTTATCCAACTATTTTTATTTAATTTATGCATCGATTATTAAATAAATAAAATAAAAGTTTAATAAAACCAGAGAAATTTTAGGTATATAAAAATTAAAATAGCTTAGATCCCGATTGGTTAACTTTGATCTCATCAAGATGGTATAATTCCAAACCGCGAATACATTCATACCGTATGATAATACATATGTACGTACGCTTTCGTAAATAAATAAATAAAAAAAAAAAAAAAAAAAAAAAAAAAAAACCAAAACAGTACGGTATCATCAATGATCGAATGTATGTAGAGCATAATATACTGTTTTAAGAAAAACCATCGCAATCTCAAATCTATTCTCCAACTATACACATACCAAACCGCAACATCGTACTTCTATCCCATTTATTATTATTTTTTTTTTCGTTTATTCTCTTCAAGATAGTAAAGCAAAAACCTCTTAAATCGTGTGTATACACACGCACACACACACATACACGAATATTACCATAATTTTACGTTTTTTCTTACCCCCGTGATGCCCGTAATCGCTCGCCACTGGACCGATTGCGCAACGTCCGCACTTCCGCTTTCCGATCTTTCGTTTTACATACATGTATATCGCGGACTGATTCACGCTTCTTGTATTTTTTTTTTTTTTTTTTTTTTTTTAACGAGAAGCAAGATTATTTACTCGGAGTTATTTTATGTAAACGATAACGATCTTGTTATTGTTTTTTTTATTATTTTTTCCTCATTGAGTATAGTACTTTTATACACTGAAGTTTACCGATTGATTCAGAGCGTATAAGTAAGAAAAAACACGTAAGTTTTGGTGCGGGAATGAGAGTCGGATGTGTTGTTATTATTGGTGTGTGAAACTTTTTCATCAGCTCGCGAACTTAATATTAATGAGAAATATGCGTAATAAGAATTTGAGATAATGATTTGAAAATTAACCGAGATATGATGTTTTATCGATAAACGATATTGTACGCGAATTTACTTTTTATGCAAGTTTTTAAGGTTTATTTTTTACATTTTTTTTTTTTAATTGATTTTGTTTTTAATGTAACAAATTATTTTGTTAAAAAAAAAAAAAAAAAAAAAAAAAAAGGAAGAAAAAAAAAATGTTATAAGCAACAAATAAATAACTATAAATTAATGTTCAAATAGAGCTAAAACTTTCTATATGTTTATTATATGAATAAACATACAAGCTATCATTACTCTAGATCAACATTTAACGACAGATTTATATTTATCTCAGTGTAAATAGATATTTCACCCAACATTATTTCTCACATTTAATACGCTTCCATAATACATGACGTTACAAGTAAGTCTAAAAGTATTAAACCTGTTAGCATAGCAAAATAATAAAAAATATAAACTCGTAATTTTTACGTTATTATATATAGTAATTTTGTTCATTAAATAAATTCGCTTCATTTTAGATATTATTTATAACCCATCAAAAAGAATAAGAAAAATTTACATGTAAAATGCTATGAAATCATGCGCATACGGACACGAAATCTATGAAAAACTTTCAATTTATCCCGTCAACCTAAATAACCACACTCAACCTAAAACCGGTAATCATTCGTTCGAGCTCGTTATTAATTTTTGCGAGACAAAAAGCCATCGATGAGAACGTAACAACCTGCCGCAAACGTCTCTATCGTCGATTAAATACGATCATCCGAGGAGCGACTTTTGACGGGATTATTACCGGTCCATAGCAAGCACTTGATAAAACTCCTCGTGTCTAATCTCCCCCCCCCCTCCCGCCCTCCCTTCCTCTTTGATTAAATAAATAAACGCAAAGATAACCTGAATAACTCGCGGGCTAATTATACCGAGCGGCACAGAAACACACCAAACCAGCAACGTTATTTTAATATCACCGCGAGCAAGTGGAATTTTTCGAGCACGAGTAACTTTCCTTATCTCGTGCCGCGCAACCCCGTGCGAAGAAATACGTGAGAGCCGTGTCGATGAAGACTTGGAAGTGGGACGGGAGTAAGTACACGGGAGTTTCAATTTTTTAAACGCGGCAAAGTGTGTAGGCCGGTGTCGCGCGTCATCTTCGTTGGGATTGTAACGGACGATTCGCGCGTGCGAGCTTCGTTGATGTGTTTATTTTGCTCGTGAATCTTTGTTTATTCTTACGTATACACGTCCAAGAGCCATTCGTATATGTAGAGTCTCTTTAGAGTAGAATTTCTATGTCAAGAGATAGGGATAGAGAAAAAAAAAAAAAAAAAAAAAAAAAAAAAAAAAAAAAAAAAAAGATTGTTTTAAAAAAAACATAAAATATTTTGTTTTCATCGGAGAACGTCTGGACGTTCGGTTAATAAACGATTTCTTTATTTTTGTCGATATAAGCTGCGACGCGCGTGCTTTTCAATGTAAATATATCTTTAACGATTGATTTAATAAATCCCCTTTATCAACGCTAATGGGAAAGGCTTTGGAAAATTCAAATAGACGGCTATAAGTTTGAAATAACTATAGCAATTTTCTCGTTGATGCAGCCCCTACGCGTAACTGGTTTTGCATGGCCTCATTAATTAAGAGCTCGTTAGGCGTTGTATCGATGAAGCAATTTTTTTTACCGCTTCGACAAAATTTATCAACGTGCTTATAATTGATTGAATAAATGCGCGTAAAATAATGAACGATCATTATTATAAATCAATAAAGCGCCGATAGTTGTGGAACGTCAATTAGCATAAATCGTATGTTACTGCAAATAAACCGTAAATAAAGCTTAAAATTTAATTTTATCGTTTACGTTTACATTATTGTTATTAAAATTTGAATAAATATATATATATATATATATAGGTAATGAATTACTTTCCAAAAGCCAACATCTCATCTAAACAAAAATAAAAGATAAACAATCTCGGCGAAAAAGTAGTCTTAGCGCATAATTCGATTGTACGCAGATATATACATAGCATATATACAGCCTCCGCGTAATCTTCTAAAAGCATCGGTAAACGAAAAGACCTTCGGTATACATAATACAATGCTGGAACAATATGCTTGACCAACGCACACATAGAGAGATCCAATTTGCGGGCGCGGATTATATGCGCGCGAAAGAAGCAGAGCGGATCTCTCTTTGGATCGAGGCAGCATCGAAGCGCGTCGTTGCGGGCATTCGTCGTAGCTTGATATGTATCGGGTACGCTTTACCGTACGCGCGCGCTCATGTGGGTGTGTGTGTGTGTGTGTGTGTATAAAAATACATTCACATAAGAACGGCTGCCTGAATAACGAGGAATCATAATTAATCGGAGAATAAGCGAGGAGCCAGACTGCGCGAGTTTTCCGCGGAAACGTCCGTTAGTTATAACCGAAAGAGAGAAGGAGGCATAGCTTCGTATTTTACGTTTAAGGGGAGCGTTTAAGCGTCGTTGTTCCGCGTCTCCTTTGGTTATGGAGCACACAGTTATAGCTCTAGCATTTTTTCTTTCTTTTTTTTTTTTTTTTTTTTTTTCTTTTCTTTTTCTCTCAATAGCGAGGTGTCGTAACATCAAATTAGGTAGAGAAAGACGAGCGGTAGTTACAGGATTGATTTTCATGGGAGCTCGAGTAGAAAATCGTGAAGAATGTTGATGGGTTGCTAGTCGCTTTTGAAATTCGATGGATGTGGGTTAGAAAATGGTCGGATTATTCTATGACGATTGAGAATGGACGAGAGGAATATGATAATCGGTTGTGCTTGGTTTGTTTAAAGAGTCTACTATTTTGCGCGATTCGATCGTTATTGAAAATCGGAACGTTGCTTTTAAAACGCAATGAAATAGTTTTTATCGTGAGAGAGAGTTGTAGTTTTTGTATTTTTCCATCTATCAGCGTGTCAAGAAAATTAAGTGGCTAATAATCTTTAAAATATCTCGAACGTATGATTTTAAAAGCTTTTCCCATGGTAAACTCGCAAAACACGTTTAAAATTTAAATTGATAGGTATACGGCCGTGAGTATTATTTTTAAAAACTTTGCAATAAATTATTGTTGGTAACTTAAATTTAAAATATTTTATTATAAAAACGAAATAGCAATTAAAGGTTAATTTTTTAATCGTATTTTCAAAAAAAGTTTGTGAATTTATATAATTTATAAATTATATCGTTATTTATAAATTATAACGTAATAATGAATCCAAAACTATAAGAATTTTACAAAGATAAAAAAAGAAGTTTTTATTGCTCGAAGATTTCTCATTCCAACAAGAAAAAAGAAAAAGAAAAAAAAGAAAAAAATAATTCCTCTCGCGTAACAGCTCCAATTATACAACAAGCTCGCAATCCTTAAAACGCCTGAAAATTTCAAACCCAAACTTACATATAAAAACTTGTAGCTGAGCGGTATACATTCTTATAACAAACACCGAACCAGAAAAGAAAGTTAGATTTATCAACGACAAAATTGAGTTCGTTCTTTTTCTTTTGCGTCGTCCATTCGATCGCGGAATCTCGTATATATAACGATGATGGACATTAAGTTACGCATGCGTTTTGTCATTGTTACGTGCACGGTTAGAGTTTGCTTCGGGCTATGTAATATCTCGTAACGTCATTTATATATGTATATATATATATATATACATATATACCTTACTTAATTCTCTCACGCACCTTTTCGACGGTTGAAAAACTTGGACGCGCAGCTGTACTTCCGGTCTTACCGAAGGCTTATATACGCGAACTTCGGTTCAGAAAAGGAGGGAAGTGCGTTTCTTCCTTTTTATTTTTACTTCGTCTTTTAAAGCTTTCGTTCTTACAAAATTTTTTTCAATTTTTATATAGGATCTGTAAGAGTTTTGTTAGGATCGCCATTGTCTCAGTTTTTTTTTTTTTTTTTTTTTTTTATGCATACGATTGCTTTTGTTCATGTTTGATATGTTACCAGCTATAGAGTTGAGTCATTGCAATGAATATTTATGTAAATTTTTTCATCAATGCATATTATATCAAGGATATAATTAATTTGAAGGATAACGTTGAAAAAAATTAAGCGCCGATTTTTAAAAATAAAATTGTAGTGCAGATCGACAAATAAAAATAGATTTCGTTCTTTAAAAACATTAATCAAAATAAATTCATAATAAATTTATAAGATAAAATATTAATTAGAAGTAAAAAAAAGAAAAAAAAATAGTTCGTGAAAAGTTGAATATCTATATCCTTTAATAAAAAAATGTTTCATTTGGAACGACATGAAAGAACGATTTTGTTACTTTCAACGTTAACGATATGTCTTATTTAAAATTGAAATGGAAACAAGTTTATTTAAAACGACATATGTAATTTTCTAAAGACCCATGAAATCATATGTTATACTGCTGTTAAAAATAGCAACGACGATACAAAAGAACCCGAGAGATAAATTTAACAATATTCTCGCAAAGTAATATTTCCATATAAGAATGAATTTACAACCCATCGCGGACATGCACATTGTCCATAAAGACACGCGGCTCATCTCGAAGCGCATAACGACAAAAACAAAACGACTTCTCTCTCGTCCTTCGTTAATCAAGTCGATAATCCACCTCCAGCGAACCCATCCTACACACACATACAGGATACACACTCCGTATAAGACACACTTCGTTTTATCCGATGTACATACAAGTTAAACGAGAGATAAACACACGTCCGAGAGTAGATGACGACGAGCTTAACGACAGACGATATCTCGCCTCGATCCCGAAGCAACCGGAATCGCCTTTTATAATCGCTTTTCTCCCATTTGCGCTTATGGATAGTTGTCTCTCTCTCTCTATCTCTCTCTCTTTCGACACTGTCCTGTACGAGGATATAGATGAGAACTGATTGGATTGAATGGGGTAGGAAAATTGCGATTAAGGCGTACGAAGAATCGCGATTTGTAATAGTGGCTCGTTTTACGAATTTTTCGCGAATTTCCAATAACTTTCGTTCCAAATTCTTTTTTAATATTTTATTAAATTTTGATCGGAAATATTAATAGTTTAGATAGGTATATTTGTTGAATAGTACGAAAGAATAAAGGAAATAATACGGATGGATATAATTTTTTAGTGAAAATAAATAATGATTGTATTGCTTAATGGTTAAAAATAGTACGAGATTTGTTAATTTTACAATTAAATTTGATAAGATAAGAAAAATGGTTCTTTTGATCGCAATAAATTTTTCCTTCGTCCTTTCTTAATAATTAAAAAAAGAAAAAACAATTTTATAATGTTTAATAAATACATTCGTATTTGTCTAACAAGAGATTTTAAATTCATCCAATTAAGGAAGAGAGAGATAAGACTAAGTGAAAAAATATGTAAAGAAAAAGAAGAATTTATTAAAAATTCATTAAAAATTTAACGAAACGTGAACTTTACAACCAGAAGATAACTGTATTGCGACCAATTAAGATCGAAACCGCGTCTTCTTCAAAGGCTTCGAGAGACGCATTTTATAATTCCGATGTCTCAATTTTAATTTTTATTATCGTGCGTTTAAAATCCTTAAAACGGAGATTAAACAGTACAATTTAAACCAAGAGTCAAACATTTTTTTTTTTTTATTCATGTATAATATATATATATATATAATAAATTTTATTAATTATTCTTCTCAATAATATACTTATTTTATTATTGTGGTATTTTAACAACTGTAAAATACTTGTAAAAATGAAAAAAAGCAAAACAAGCGTTACGTACGAGGTTGAAAATAAGTCCACGAAACTGTTTTTTACGTTAAACAAGAATACATCTATTAACTATAAAATGCATACATATGGTAAAACTTACTCGTATTATCTTATAAAAACCCGTTTAGTGAATAAATTCATATTAAAATAATCTAAAGTAAATCGATGCGAAATTAAAGAGAGAAGAAAAAACAAAGAAATAAAAACATTTTATATAATTTTTATAAAAATTATTTTCGATAAACTTGCTTCTCGAGTTGCAATGTCTTTTAATGGTTTGGTACATCGATAAATTATTATCTAATTATTGCAGCTATTAAAAATTTAATTTTACATATGCTCGTACATTCGCTAAATATGTTTAATCAAAATTGAAATAATTTTAAAAAATAATGAAAATTCAGACTCGATTAAACTTTCGATAAAATAATCTTTTTCTCGTTAATCATCGATAAGAAAGCTTTTCCTTACGCGTCAAGATGCGAACGTCCGGAGCTTCCAGTACGCGTTTAAAAATTTGTACATATTGATTAAGAATGTGTAATTCGTATTCCCAAATGTGACATAATTCTCGCGAAAATTGCACGTTATTATTATCCAAAGGATAAAAAGCAGCGAGTCCGGCAATTAAACTCGAAACTCGATAATAGAAACTTCTCCCACGCAACGATTTTCCTTTCATTCTAGCAAATGTATACGCGTGTGTTATACATCCGAGGAGTTTTTGATCGTTAGCGACTGTTATCTCAGGGTTTTCGTATCGATTTGCGCTCGCTTCTCCTTCCGATGACTTGACCAATGGAAGCTTCGTTCTCTCGCGTGCTTCAAATACCAATCGATCGGGGGATCGTTGATTTACGCTGCGATAAAAGTTTGTCGAGACTTTTAAAGATTACGTTATCACGCTGAACTTAACTGCTATACATATACTTTGAAACGTTCTCGTAAAGCATATTTTATACAAGGAGGATGCTGTATCGTAATATCGACTTTAATGTTTACTAAGGGTTATCTATGAAAGTTTTGTTACTGTATTGGTTCTAAACGATTATAAAAAATTCGTAAAATTTCGTTTTTTTTTTTTTTTTTCTCGAGCGCAGAAATGGAAAATAATAACCGAGGACATATTTATATAGATAGATCGGTGTAACCTTTAATGCAAAGCGTCTCATTTCTGTACCGAAAAACTGTAAGGCAAAAATTGCAAAAGAAATATGTAATAGTATTATATAATGATAATCATTTCTAACAAAGAGCCAATAGCCGTTTTTTTTTTTTTTTTTTTTTCGAATTTCGTTACGTACTTTTTCATAATTGAATAGTAACAAGAAATTTAAACGACATCGTTGAACAATTATAATTTATATAAATGTTTAAAAAATCCATTACGTAAGCGATTGGTGGTCTCATTTCTAATAATATTATTCTTAAAATATAAAGATAATACGTGTAAGTTTGCAAATCTTTTTAATATTTATAAGAACGATAAAGATTTATAATTTTTAAAATAAATAACAAGATTTCTGCTTTGTATTTTAAAAAAATACATTTAAACTACCTGTAAAATTCCTATTTTTTCTTTGTTTAACACAATTGTCCGCTCACAATACGTGAAAATCGGTACTATATCAAAACACCAAATTATGATACAAAAAAAAAAAAAAAAAAAAAATTAATTATAAATCACAGATATCGTTAAAAAAAACACGTATTATTCACCCTTAAATTGAAAAAAGAAAAAAAATAAAATCATCCAAGCACCGAAGATTAGTTAAAACATCGCCAACTCGGTACCATCATCGTTAACGATCTCCTTCGTTTTCCCATAGGAGAAAAAAAATCAAATAATCGCACAATGTCGAAGTCGCAGCAAAGATATGATACACAAGTGTACATATATATATATGTCTACATACAACAAGTAAACAAAATTGGGCTCACAAGGATGAGGGAGCGTACGAAGTAACGAACGAACGAACGAACGAACGAAACGAAACGAAACGAAACGAACGAAACGAACGAGTTTACATTACGTATACGTAAAAGACGCGATCGAAAGTAGTCACGGATGCGTTCTTGGCGAGCTTGCGAGAGAGCGCGCGTTATGGTAAAAGAGAGAATAAAGAACCGGCTGACTCGTCCGTGCGCCGTAAACTGACCGGCATGCATCGCGGCGTGGACGCGAGCCGCGCTGTCCCTTCCCTTCCCTCCTTTTTCACCGGTCTCGCTCCTGTGACTCGCTGACACAGGTTCTCGCTCGCTCTCTCTCTCTCTCTCTCTCTCTCTCTCTCTCTCTCTCTCTCTCTCTCTCTCTCTCGGTTTCCTTCTGTAATCGTGCGGTGAAAGGAAGTGGAAAGAGAGTAAGAAAGAGAGACAGAGAGAGAAAGAAAAATAAGATGGAGTATATGTATATATATATATGTAAAACGAAGGAGGGAGGATGCAAAGGAACGAAGAGGAGTACTATTCTATGTGTACACTGATAAGTCTTACGTGTATATAGAAGTGTTTGGCTTCGACTTTTTCCGCACTAGTCTTACCGACGTCTTCTTATTTAGATTTTCTCTCTCGGTGAGATGCATTTGCTGGGTGAGTTTTTTTTTTTTTTTTTTTTTGGATTAAGATTGTCTTGATGCTCCAGTGGATAAGAGTAAAAGTTTCTTTGAATAAACCCCAATAGCGATGGTATAATAGCTTCTCTTCTTTTTATTTATTAAATTATTAACATTTAATTTCGCAGGCGATATAAGCAATTGTTAATTTTTTATTGTAGTAATTGCAGGAAAGAAAAAAAAAAAAGAAACTGCAGGTGATTTCATATTAAAATGTGTCATTTTAAAATTGATTGATAGTTTTACAACGTTTGAAACGTGAGCAAACGCAGTATTTTATATCTTTCCTTTTTTCACCACGGAAGCATATAATTTTTTTTTTCTTTTTTTTTTTTTTTTTTTTTCACAAAATTACAAATCACCGACGAAGAATTTTTTCAAACCATAACCAACCGGAATTTCAAAACACTGCCATTCACGATATCCTTTTCCAAGTAACCTGTAAATGTGTGGATTTTGTCACTTTGTCACGTGACGTGAATTTAAGATATTCTATATTTCGTACCCCTGCCGTGACTTTTAATTTCGAAAAACATTGCGAAATATAAATTCAATACCCAATGAATAAATATGTGTTCCTAATAAGCGTTTACCGTTTCAAAATTCAAATGAAAAATTATTTACACTTTCAAAATATGATATCAACTTAAGCGCAATATTGTTATTACTATTATTATTATTATTATTATTATGATAATTGTTATCGCAACCGGTGTATAATAGTTTAAATATCGCGAGTTATAATATTTTAAAATTGATTTCTGTCGTGTGCCCGAGTCGCGGTAGAAAATCACAACGAGCAATGAACAAAACAATGGCAATATTACGTGCGTGATTCTTCGGTAGCTACAATATACCCATAGCTTATAATTTACGATCTCGGTTATTAACGTAATGATGCTCGTCATTATGCGTCTCAATCCCACTACTCTTTTTTTCTCTCTCTCTCTCTCTCTACGGTACATATCGAAAATATTCAAAATAATTCATTCCAAAACAACACCGAGATATATCCAAAGTAATCAACGACGAGGATAATCGTTTATCCTTGCGATCGTCCGGCAGTACCTAACTTTATCTACTGCGTTCGAACGATTCCGGTTCGATCGGTTGTGGATATGCATACAAGCATTACGCTCTCGGTGATTCTAGAGCTATAGCGGTAGGGGACGCTTTTGTACTCTTTCAGAAATTTTAAGGACTTTTTCCTTGTTTATATGTTAATGGGTTTTTTTTATCAGGAGTTGTAGTTTTAGATTTAGCGATTTTTTAGAATTTAATGCGCTAGACGATAAGTTGACTATTAAATATTATAATAAATTATCCATTTAACGTAATGAAATACATACTCAAAATACTTGAATGCATTTAATATTTACGTTAGATCATTTTTTTCAATTCCAACAATGTTCATAAAAATTAGCGCAAGTAAATTTTAAAAGTTGCATTTTTTTTTTTTTCATAATACATAAATTTTAAATTCAATACTTTATGGACTTTTCTATTTCAATAAAAAATAATTTTTTTTATAAAATTTATGATTTAATAATAATCATTAGCGCATTAAAATAATTAGAAAAAAAATTTATTGAGCTTACGTAATTTTTTTTTTTTTTAATTTTGAAACTATAATTTATAAACAGCGGTGAAAAAAATTTTTCTTAACAATTATTACACAAATTAAGAAAGATTTCGATTTAAAAATATTTTAAGTAAAAAGTGTTCGAAAAACAGAACGAGTTGTAGTTAACGATACCAAGGGTAAAATAATACCGAACGTCGAGCGACAGTTACATCGTTTCTTCTTCCACACACACACACACACATACACACACACACACACACACACATGTGTATACGCACATCTACGCGAGTAAAGACAGACCGTTAAAATTGACTGTCGCCTTTTCGAAAAAGCTGAATTACGGCCGAAAGTCGAAACTCACCGGAGAGTTAAATAAAAAAGAAGAAGTCACGGTATGAGAAATCGCATAGGCTTGCATATATAGATCCTGTGAAACGCGTTATTTGATTGCTCCAGGACGTAGAGACATTAACGTGTAGTTTTTACAAAAGAAACTTATAACTTTTTTCCCGTTGACGATTGTAGGTTTAAAGATGATGAGATTTCATTTCGAATTTCGTTGTTGAAGTAGAATCAATTTACAGCTGTATTACTATTGTCGCATCTTACTCGAGTTTAATTAAAACGTTTAGTTTTTCGCAATATTTAATTTGCTTTTGTTTTCGTGATGTCAAAAAAATGAACGTGAAAAAAAAAAAAGATAATAAAATAGTTTTCCATCTAATCTTAATAATTTTCCACTTCCACTAAAATAGTAAAATACATCATCCTCGATACATTTCAATTTTTATTTATTCAAACTCTCCTATTTAAACGCATTCACAAACTCGGTAGTATAATAAAAAGAATCGCGCAAACTACAGTGAGAAAGAAAGCTTTGACGGTGAAGTGGGTAACGGAATCGTAACGGTGACGTCCCCCGCGTCATCTCTTATTCTCGATGTATCATATATATATATATATATATATATTATACGTATAGCTACGCGCGCGAGCAAACAACGCCGATGATATACGTTCGAGGGAAGCTCCGTTCCACTCGATGCTGTTATCAACGCGAATTTACACGAAGCACGCATCGTCGCCATCCTTTTATACATCAACATCTTGAAAGTTTGAAGACTCCTTGTATACGTTATGGTATTTTATTTTATGGAAGGATACATTGATTTTATCGCACCTTGGATATCGAGAATTTTCTTTTATTTTTTTTTTTTTTTTTTTTTTTGTTTTTTTTTTTACTTTGATATATGTAGATAGAAAAGATAACGACCGTCGATGTCGAGAATAAATTATTTGAGAGTTACGCGTTTGTTTATTAAACTTGGCGCAATTTTGAATAACGTAAAAGCGAGATGCGTCAGAAATATTGAAAAACGGACGTTTAATTTTTATCTACATCGTCAAAGTTGCGAAGTAAAAGGGGAAGTCGTTTTTTATCATCGCATAATCTACAAAAGCATCGTTTCTTTTTGTAACAAAGAAAAACCTTCGTACCCATTTAAGTTAACGAGAAAACCAAAGCATCAAAGTATCGAACGAAAAAAAGTAAATGATGAGCAATCCATCAAACGACAATGGATAACCTATTCAATACCAGATACCGAAGCGTAAAGTCTTCATCCGTTCGACTCCCCGTGAACCTCGTAAGGTAACCTCGAAAAAATAAACACTCGTATAAATTACATTAACCGAACCCCGCGGCATATTCCCATGATGATCTTACAATAAAAAGATCCCAGCGTATATATCGGGGATAATCGACGCTTTCGGTTATATGCAGATACCTTTTTTTTTTTTTTTTTCACCGGCGCACACACGCATCTCACGTAACCGGATGGCCTTGGCGCATGCGTTGTATGTATATGAAATAAGCTTACGAAAGAGCTTTTGCGCTCGCGTTAATTGAGATTGAGAAAAGCGGTGCAAGGTTGGAAGATGCTCGAGCGATTGTTCGAGTCTATTTGTTTACGTTGTCGAATTTTTTTTTTTTCATACATAGTTTTGGATCGTAAAACGAGAAGTTATTTCATGGGTGATGAAAACGCAGTCGTGGATGGTTTTAATTAACTTATGTAGATTAATCTCGGTGGTCTGATATGTTTAAATTAATTGTGTCGCATATCTTTTTTTTTTTTTTTTTTTTTTTTTTTTTTTTAATTTTAAATAAAATAAAATAATGACAGCATGAATGACCTCGAAATGCTAATGACAAAAATCTTAATTGTTTTACGAAAAAAGAAAAAGTTTTGGAAAAAAGCTCAAATTGAGTATTCGAGTTTACGCTCTATATGTATTTGATCAATCAATTTAATTACCTAACTGTATATTTACGTATCTATGAGACTGTTCTTACTATAAATTAATCAATGAACGAGAATTTCAAAGTGTTTATACCGTATTTATCAATCGCTTCATTTATCATATAATATTGAATAATTTGCCATTTAAACATAACTTCAAACCTAGATTATTTAATTAAACGAATTTTTGTATAAAAACACTTCAATCAATATGTTTCAAATAAATTATGTAAAAACCTTGAATGTTTGTAATAAGAAAAAAACGTTTAACTTTTACATCCAATAAATTATTTAACATAAAGGAACATAGTAATATACACACTCGTTGCGATTAAAATTTATAATTTAATTAAGAAACTTGCATCAAATGAGTCATTGTTATTCCTATTGCTCTAACATCGCATTTGAAATCATATGAAATCAAGTTAGAGATAAAAATGAGCCTCGAATACATCTAAATAACGATCCCCTGCTGCGATCTGTTCAAGCGCGACGACGGATATTTACTTTTTCGTTGACGATTTTTTGCCGATCTTTTTTTGGATTTCGATGAGCTAAAAAGATCTTAACGGTTTAACGTTTGTACATCGCGCTTGAAACTTATTTCACCTCGAGGAATTGCTCCGATTTTCTCAACTTTTGCTCGTTTTCTCTTCTAATTTTTTTTTTTTTTTTGTTTTTTTTGTTTTCATTGCGTTCACACCTGTTCTTTGAAATATGCATAGTCGCGCGGCATGATCGTTTTTGACCCACTTCGAATACTCGCAATTATCGAGGCTCTTAGCGATGTGCATCGAGTAATCGCGGTCGTTCGTTCGAGTATACGTTGTGAAAAAAAAAAAAAAAAAAAAAAAAAAATGAGAATGAATAATTGCGGGTATTTAAATTGTGGTGATTTAGCCATTGTATCACCGTGTATTTGCACATTTTAACCTTGCTGATTATATATGCAGAATTTAGATAGAGAGAACGAGACAATTTTGCCTATAAAATTATGTCGGTTTGAGATCGCACAAGTATCGAAGAGTTTTCGTAGTAATTATTAATCAAAGTAACAGACTATAAAGCGTAACCTCGAAACTGATAATAACAGCTTTAAGAAGTAGTTTAATTGATATTTTATATATATGGCCAATTCTACGTTAAAATGTACATATTCATTTTATATACAAATTGAGGTTATTAACACTTTATTTTATCGTAGAAACATTGAAAATGCACAAGATCAATATTAAAAGCCACTTATCTTCATCGTATAATGTTTTTTAATGTATAAAATCTTTCTTGAATTTTCTAGGCTAATATTTTTTCTTCATCTCAATATCTCGATTCAACATTATAAATTATCTCTTCAATTGACGCATAATAATTCACATAAATTAGCTCAAGTCAAACATTTGACGTGAAAATTTGTTATAGCTAATGTGCAACGAAAACATATTGCTTAAAAGTGTCACTGCTTCTTAGCAATATAAAAAACTGTCGATTTTAGTCTTTCTTGATTTACGAATTTATTTTTAATTTTTTTTTCTCTCCCTAGCCTTGTTCTTTACAATTTAATAATTTTGTTATAATTAACAAACTGCTGTATTGTTAATAAAACTTCTTTGTTCTAACATTCACATAATTTTCATAGGTGAATTAACTCCACACCAACATAATCCAGTATGAAGGATCAATGTCCAGCAATAAAACAGCTCACGTACATTTACAATCGGAAATACAAACCATCGTTTCCCAACACTCAATGCTAAATCTATCCTCGCCTTCGTAATTCAAGCACCTGCATCAACGTAAACACCTCCGCAGGAAACCCACAATCCGACCTTATCCCCGATTAAAAAGGCCAATGACACAGTCTCATCGCGCTCGTGCTTCGAAAGATAGATAAGAAAAAAAAAAAAAAGAGGCAACCTATTACGCTTTACTACTTATGCCATTATCTTGCTCTTCCTCTCTTTTCTCGTACATTCTGCTTGGCATCACCATAATATGCAGCGACGGTAGCGTGACCGAGCGTTTCCTATAGTACGCCATGGGCGTCGGTGGTTTTTCCGTCTAATGCACGAAATTACCGGTTGGGTTACGTGTGTGTTCCGATGGTAATTGCGCGAGAGCTCCGGAGAGTTGCTTTTTTTTTCGGTATTCTTTTTTTCTCTTCTTTTCGCGTATTTTCCCGTATTTTCGCGTATTTTCGTGTAACTTTGTTGCGCAGACTTGTATAGACTCTTCTGAGATTTCCCTCGTGGGAATGGTTGGAACATTGTTTTTTTTTTCTACTCTCGTCTGTTCTTTATTTTTTATTTTTTTTTTTTTTTTATTTTCGAAACGAAAAAGTGGAGTTATGAGAACGGTAACCGGTGATAATGTTACATGATGACGTTGAAAAATGACTTCGCAGAAGATTATAAATGACGTTATGGATAAGAATTCCAATTACGGAATACTTACTAATAACAGACATTCAAATGTTTATCATTTAAAGGTATTGAAATTACATGAACCTTTATAAAAATGTCAAAGATCATATATCTAAAAAGCAATAACTTTATTTTTGAATCGTGCAATTTACGAGAGCGTTTATCTCGGACCTATCACTTTTACTTATAATTACTTTGGCTCGATTATCTTCGTTTTTCGCTTTAAAAATTTTCGATCGCAATAAAGGCATTGTGTTTTTTTTCTTCCTGAATATTAATCTGATAGCACAAAGAAACTTTAACTCATACGCAAAAAAAAATTAAAGAGTATTCTTAGGTAGTTTTTGTTGCTGCAATCGCAAATACTACATCTAAATGCGGCAAAAAAAAAAAAAAAAAAAAAAAAAAAAACTGTAATTATTTTGAATTTCAGCATACAAAAAAAATCAAATCAGTGTTTTTTTACGACGAACGGTTTAATTCATAAAAAGCCCTCATTCGCTTTATCACAACGAACACTCGGCGATCTTATCGATGCGTCCTTCAACGATATTGATTATATTTTTATACAATTACGAAAAATAGGTTATACTCCGTTACATATGTGTGTTAAATTCTAATAGTGTCACCGATCGCGTTCAGCTTTTCTTTCGTGCACATATAAGCGACTACGAGAGCGAAGAAGTTAAATTACCGGCTGACTTGACGGTGTAATTATGCGCGCGATGAGTGCATTATATGATTTTCTTCGTTTTTCCGGCGAACCGTCGTCCGCTTGGGAATTGTATTGTTTCGCTGCGTTTTTTTTTTTTTTTTTTTTTTTTTCAATCCCATACATCGTCGTCGTAGTAAAATCGGCGGGAGATCGAGCAAGACTTTACCGAGAAAATGTAATGCCCTCGATTTAATTGTTGCTCCGTCCGGTAAATTATTAACAATAGTACTTTTTCATTTTATTTCATTCGAAAGTCGGATGGAAACGTCGATAAATTATAGGGATAATTTAAGCATCATTATGTTTTAATGGTAATATTTAGTTTTATTTTTTGATGAAATATTGAAAGCGAAAGTATTGATTAATAATATGTCCGATGCTTCTTACATCATTGATCGTATTGCAATCGGCGATCGGATATATAATTTAATGAAGTAACGGTAATAAGTATTTTAATGAAAGTTGATGTTGAAAATAATTTTTTTTAAATTTATGAAGGGTATAAATAAATAATGGAATGATTACAGATATCTTTCAGATAGAAATCCAATAATGAAAAAAAAAATATAGACGACTAATTTTTCTTCGAAAAAAGACTCGTTTGTTCCAAAGACCAATAAAATCACTCGTATCGTTATTTTCTTCTCTTTCAGATATAGAGCCGTTCGAACTGCAAAATTTAACCGAGTTAAACATAAAAAAAAAAGCCAAAACATAAAAAGCCAACGTTCCAATCGACTTTTGCGTTCGGTTCCATATGACCGGTATTTCGACTCTTGGGATTTTTCCACGACAACTTTTCCGCGCTCCTTCGTTTCCACTCTACGTACGTACAATTTTTTTTTTCCGCGTTACTTTCCTATAAGGCGGAAAACACGCGGGACACATTATATGTAAGAACTGTTAAGGAATTTAAAACTCGACGGTGACCGGGACAATTTTACGAATTTCTGTTTTGCTATTGCGTAAGAATAGCCAAAGTGCGCGAAAACAGATAGATAGAAATGAAAATGATGAAAAAGCAGGTGAGCGTGAGCTCGATTGCGTAAATAAAAATTTTGCGTTCGAAAATGGTTCTCTTCTGACAAAATTGGTCGGTTAAAGTAATGGCTCTCGATGGTTGCTTTCGTTTATTGTGGGCGTTTTGTTTTATTTTTTTACGGTTCAGGGATGAAAAATGCCACTCTTATTGAATGTAATTTTTGTGATTGCCGTTAAAGATTGAAAGTAAAGAGACTAAATTTTAGTTACCGAAAAGCGAATGCTTTTATTATTCTTACATAAAGAAATAAGATAAGCATAAAAATGTTTGTGTGCGCAATAAAAACAATTACAATGATAGACACCTAATTTTAAATAATAATAATTACCGAACTAGAAACAAAGATAATTTGCCTTTTTTATATTATCTCGGTAATAAAGATTGTAATTCATTCCTCATAATAAAGAATGTTATAATTTTTTAGTTGAGAAGTTATATGAAAGACTTTTCGAATGTGAAAATCAAAAAAAATTTAATGAGTATAAGTATGTGTAGACTACTTGTTAATGTTTCAATAAAATTGAAAGTTTAAACAAGTACTTCGAAAATTAAAAAAAAATATTTTATTCTACTTTCTCACATTTAAGTCAAGGTAGTATAAATATTAAGTTAACAGTATTTTCAGTATTTACCTAATTTATTTTAATAATCCAAAAACTGGATCATCCACTTTGACATTAAAATTTTACGATTATCGCAACTTTCAAATGTATATTCACGAAAGTAAACATCGAAATGATGTAAACTTTTTTTTTAAATTTGAAAATAAATTAAAAATATTAAATATCTGTCGCGTGTTTCAAAGTGCTCGCATTTGTGGAAAAAATTTTAAGTAATATCGAATAATAAGAAACTTTCTTTTAGAAATATTAAATGCAACGATAAAATTTTTGCTTATAATGTTTAATTTTAATACTTACATTAATATTATAATTGTGATAAACTTGTAAATGAAAAATCTTACTACGTACCTGTAACAAAAAAAAAAAAAAACATGATATGGATTAATTAAAATTTAAAAAATGATTCATGAAAAAATAAATCAATTTAATATCGCTTTTTTTCATTGTTATCATTAAATGTAATAATTAAAAAAAAAAAAAAATATATATATATATATATATATAGAATAATGTTAAAGAAATATCAGATTAAATAAGTAAATCGTTATAAGCTTCAAACATGAATCACCGATCGACGTGCGCGCAGTCGATAACAAATAACATCGGTCGATATGATCGCTCGATCCAAACGTCCACTCTCCATAATACCACTACTATATACTTTCCATTTTCAATTCGCCTCCTCGTTGCAACAACAAAATGAAATTTCCAGAAATATAAACGCACAAAGTACAAAGGAAAATCGTATAACAATGTCAATCCCTCGACATCTAAGGTTTCTAAATCTCCGTTAAAACTTGCGGTGACACGAAAAACTAAAACAAGAGCTTCTCGTCCCGAGCTATTCGCTCCGCAAAGGGATTAAAAAGAAAAAAAGTAACGAAAAGAAGTAAACGTTAAACCTTACGGTGACGCATGGAGAACGTCGTTGTCGCCATAATGAGACACCGTGAGATTTAAACGGGAGAAAAAGCCGAGGGCAGAGACCCGAGTTATCGAGCGAGTCGTCGTATAAGCGCCGATTTATGCAATTGCAACTCCGTGGAGTGTGTAAGCGACAACGGCCGTCGATCGACCGATGGCTTCCGCAATTATAAATGGTTGCATCTAGTCTGCGATCGTTTCGACGCATATTTTACCTTGGCCGTCTGTTGCAAGATTCTCGAACTAGAACATTTAATTGGCTTTTATTTATTAGCGTGAGAACTTTTCGATTTTTTTTTCGGGGGGGGGGGCGTGAAGGCTTCTTAAAACTTTCAATAAAACATTTTGTTTATTAAATTTTGAAGCAGCATCGTTAAAAAAATTATTAAAATTCATATAAATTACAATATCGGAATAATTCTTATTCTTGTATCAATAATGCATTAATAATTTGCAGATAAGACAAGCCTATTATTAATAAGAAATCAGAAATGTGATCAAGGAAGAAAAAAATTTCAGCGATTCAAAGATCAAAGTACCGGCAATTTTCGTTTTCACCAAGAGCAACTTGTCACTTCTACGGATCTCGACGATGAAAAGAGAAAGAAAGAGAGAGAGAGAGAGAGAGTGAGACGAGATTCGAGACTTCGTTGTAAGAGAAACCACCGCCCGAGGGAAGGACAATACGCGGACAACGACGATGTCCGTAACCGATCATGAAGATTTCTCTTTTTTTTTCTCTTTTCATCCTTTTCGCATTTCTCATCCCTCTCTCTCTCTCTCTCTCTCTCTCTCTCGCTCTTCTCCCCCTCTAGCGTCGTTCGCGAAACAAAGATGGAGATTTGATTTTGTGCCGCGATCTTGACGCTGTATCATTGTTTAAAGCATGGGAAATCGAGTCTTAACGGTGATCGTTGGATGAAATACGATCGAAATTTGCATGGATTGTTTCAATTGGCTAGTTGATAAAAGGTAACTTTTCGTTGGCCTTGAATTGGCTGTTTAGCAGTTCTTCAATAGTTTTTTTTATAAGATATTTTACAAACGTTTTCTTTTCGGATTATGTTTTAATCTTCATTTCTAATTATCTTGAATGTTTCATGATTCAAATCGTAAATTTGGTGAAATTTCGACAATTTTTTCAAAAGTTGTAATATTACGCAAAATTCTTAAACCTTCTTCTACCACTTTTTACAAAAATTTATATTATCATACCAATTACTACAATATTAAAGTATTTTTTAATGTATGTTAAAAGTGTTATAAGTAAAAATAAAGGCTATACGAATAGCGCAATAATAAGTTCTGTTATTTTTAATTAAGTTAACCTTAAGTTATTAAAAATAATGGCTTGTGTTCCGCTTCTCATTGAATGTTCATACAACGTATATTTAAAACTTAGCATTTCGTTTGAAATATTGAAGTCAATAACTTTAATTACCCAGAAATTCGTCTGGTGTGCATTTACAAGCAATTAAAAATTATCGAACAAAATGGATTTTTTATCTTAAAATGAGTTTGCATTATGTAAAGAGGTACGTTAAGTATTTAATTAAAAAGAAAAAAAAATTACTGTTTTTATTTAAAATACGCTTAACTTAAAATTATTTCAATCATTGTTCTCAAATTTACAAAATTACAAGAAAGAAAAATCTTCCATTCGAATTACTTTATTAGAGAATTCCAATATATAAAGCCATTCATAAAATTTAACGTATTCCATCTATTCTCAAATTCGCGCTAGTACATAAACAAGGCAACGCGGTCTTAAATCACATTGACAGCATTGTATTAGCAGTTTTAATTAACTCCCATAGGTAACAAACACGCATCCGTTCGTGTATATATATATATATATGTAGATACATATTTCAGTGCTAATGCGCTTCGTTAAATCTCGCGTTATCGCATCATCTTCTATACTCTTTTCTCTCTTTTGCATCTACTCGCCAAAGCAAATCCTCGAAGTAAAGCGAAGAATAAAAAAAGAAGCTCTCACACCCGCCGGTGAAAAATTCATTTTCAGCCGTCATAATCTTGTGATTTCGAGTGAAACGAAAAAATAAAAATAAATAAATAAAAAAATAAATAAATAAATAAATAAAAAAAAAGAAAGGAAAGGAAGAAGCGAGAAAATTGGTTCAACTCTATATGCTTCCGCGATGCCGCGGTTTGCTCCTTCGCTGCGATGCATTATTTATCACCTAACACGCGTGCCTAGACAGCTCGCGGAGAACGATGAGCCTGAGATAATTTTAATAAGAGAGCCCTATAACTGCTACGTTGTACTCGTATGTGCGCGTGCGCGTTCGCGTCTTCGTAATCGCTTTAAAATGTTTCTCCTTCGTTCTCGCTTTGGCCTCTCTTCGCGCATCATCTTCTCGATCTTCGGTGTACATACATCACACGTTTCTTCTATCTTTCCGTCTACGTTTTATTTATTTTTTTTTTTTGTTACGTTTTATCTTGTACCGCGGTTTCTTTTAAGACCGATTCACGCGCGGTTGTACGAATCGATGATTTACGACGATAAATATAGGATAGCGTTTGACACTTTTGCCAATAATATTACGATATTCGCGAGGAAAGAAATGATTGTTTTTCATTTTTTTTTTTTTTTGCGCGCGATCGAGACAAAGAAAGAAAAACGAGAGAGAGAGAGAGAGAGAGATATTAATCGAGACTAGATGGTTAATCCCTTCGATGTTTAATTCCATCGAATATGTGTATGGTCATATCAGATTGTGCACGGATGATGAATTCGTATGATGGAAAAACGTTCTGACGCTTACTCATACCTTTATACGTCAAAGATCGAGTTCCTTTTTCCTTTCGACTTCCTATCGGTCGATGAATCTTGCTGTGACTATTCGTTGTGCCCCAATTAAACAAAAAATACTCAATGTACGCTCGAGTACGCAATGATTTTTGTCCTTTATTTTTTGCGCCTTGCGCGCATCTCTCCTGCTTGGACTACTTTTTCGACAATTTTAATAAGGCCTTTCTCTCTTTTCCTTTACGAGTGAAAAAGAAAACGATTTATCGATTAATCGTCACTTGTACTTTTAGAATAATCACCGAAATGTTGCGGCAAGTGAACAAAAAAAATAAATAAATAAATAAATAAATAAATAAATAAATTACTTTCGTTAAGACTCAAAGAAAGAAAAAAGGCCTATACGTTGTTATAAAATATATAATTTTCATTTTTTTAAATTCCAGCTTATTTATCAGTTAAAATGTGAAATTTACAATTTCGAAGGTAAACAGCTTACAATTGCGGTAAATGGTCGCGTACAAAGAGACTTTTTTTAGGTTTTAATTGCGAAAGCTCAATAAATAAAGGAGCGCGATACGATTATATGTATCGACGCGATGTTTGGGAGATAAGTATCATTTAACATGCTTGAGAATATTTAAGTACTGACGCGTTAACTGCTTTATCGACACTACGTACTAATTAAAGTAAAAGATTGTAGACGTATTTTCTTAATAAACTCCTCTCTTGACGATGCTCTATTTTTAATCAATATTTATTAACTTTAAAGTACGTAATTCAACCTTTGTTAAAAATTTAAAATTCAGAAATCGTTGGCGCAATTCAAGATTTAAATTTATATTTATAAACTCAACTCCGTTCCGTTATTATATGCATTAAATTCCTCCGCGTTATAAAAAGTATAATTTTCATTGAGCGCGCGGATAATAACGCAATGAAAATAAAAAGGAAGC
Source organism: Chalcis sispes (assembly GCA_949987625.1). NCBI lineage: Eukaryota > Metazoa > Arthropoda > Insecta > Hymenoptera > Chalcididae > Chalcis > Chalcis sispes. Next base: position 68,950,482 of record OX465097.1, on the reverse strand, counting down.
GCAAAAAACTCAACGCGACTTTTCTTTATGTCATATTATACGATTTAGCTTAAAAATTACTATTTATAGACTTTGCTACATCTATATCGAATTGGTATCAATTCGCTCGTTAAAAAAGAGAGAGAGTGAAAGAGAGAGAGAGAGAGAGAGAGAAAATACGAAGGAAACTCACGTTTTATAACAAAGAAAAAGAAATTTAATAACCGTTAATTCTTGCGTTACAAAACATAAGATCGATTCTTCGATGATACACGAGCGCGCAAAAAAAAAAATAGCGAATCCGAGTAGGAGAAAATTATATTGCGCGGAAGAAAGCGAGCTTAAAGTTTAAACGTAATATATTGTGACGCAATCGTATATATAAGAAACGGCGTATTAAACAAATTTCACAGAGCGAGTAAAGTTTAATTATGGTGATTTTAATGCGCTTTTACGCGTTCTTTTCTTTCCCTCTTACTATCGTAACATTTTTATCTATTCGCTCGTTTTGTCATTTCGCTCGTAAGAGAGTAAAAAGTTACTTCTAAAGTATTGCTGATGGGATTATAATAATATTAGAAAAATAAAAAATCGACAACTGTTTATTCTTTTGGAATCGATCGCAAAAACTATTTGTACAATTTTCAGTCACCAAAATTTCACATATACATATTTAAATGAAAATAAAACTGAAGTATTCGCGCGTCCGTCACTCTTTTTTTTCCACTTCTTCTTTTCTATTTCTTTTATTTTTTTTTTCACGGAACGCCCGCTGAGTTACGGTTTTTTTTTCTACGTTTTGTTCTTCTTCTTTCTCTCCGTCCCGAGAGCGAGCTTCCGGCGGTCATGCAACTATACTTATGTCAAGCGGTGCGTGCAAACGCCGCGCACGTAATCGACGTTGTAATACGCTCTCCGAATCTCTCTCTATCTCTCTCTCTCTATCTCTTTCTTTCTCTCCCTCACTATGCGAAAAACGCTAACAAAGCGCGCTTTTCCGCGAGACGTGAAGAAAGATTCCTTCTTTTTTTTTTTACGATGTTTGTACGGAAGTTTAGTCGTACATTTTGTTTTTTTTTTACTTTTTGTTAATTTTTAAAAAAGACGGATGATTTTTCCTTTCTTTTTTTGTCGGTGATGGTTTCGAGAGAAGAATTCCGCTGGATGAGTCAATTTCGAGATTTTTTTAAAAAGCCTTAAGATCGACATTTAATTTTAACTGTAATTACCATCAGTAATGAGAAAAATTCTTTAAATTTTTATCATATTTACGTTACTGCTTTGTTTCAAACCACGTTGCGTTAAACACAATTAACATTATTTAATTTTGAATTGAAAAAAAAAAAAAAAAAAAAAATAGAAAAAAATTTATTCTTTAATTTTTAAAAAACTTTACATTCTTCGTGTTAAAAAAAAATAAAGTTACATAAACATTTTGCTGTAAAAAATTAAAAGTTTGATGTCGACATGTATTTTCTTTTCGTTTTTTCCATAAAATTGAATCGTTTATCGCTTGATTATATTATCGCGAATTAAAATTTGTTGATAGAAACATAACGCGGAGGAAAATAACATTCCCATAGAATATTCATAGAAGCTGAAAACACTTCCTCCTTCGTCTAGATGCTCGGCGCCAGTCAGAAGAAAAGCAAAATTAATTAAATACTTCGTACTGTCGTATATAAATATACAAACATGAGAAATAAGTCCTTATCTTCGTCATACCTTCTACGCTCCTAATAAAAATAAAGGAATAATTCCTCATACTCTTCGAAACAATCGACGAATAAATAATTTTTTTCTCCTTCTTATCTCTCTTTCTCTTCCTCTTTCTCTCTTATACTCTTTTGTAAGCTCTTCGTAATTCCGAACGCAAATAAACTAACTCGAAGAATTTCATTCGCGAAACTCTCATTCTTAATACACGTAGTGTATAGCTCACAGATCGCGGAATCTTTGCCAGAGAATCAGAATAATAAAAATAAAAAAAAATAAAGAGCAAGATAAAGAGAAATGAAGGGAGAGAGAGAGAGAGAGAGAGAAAAATTTGCAATCAATGTCTGACGCGCATTAATTATACAACTTCTAACGGTGCACAAGACGAGAAGTGTATAGCAAACATGTGCGATAATCGAGGCGTACGCGAGCTTGGAAATCCATTATTCACGAGGGTGAGTTTTCGACTAGAAAGAGAGAGAAAGAAGTTTGCTTCTTCTTAACCCTTTACTCGTACGGCACAATGTGCGAAGTAACTGTATTTTATTGCCTCTCTTTATATCCGTCAAACCGGTGCCCGTATTATGAGCATCGTTTATGCCATGGTTTCGGTTATAATTTGACGATAAAAGTAAAAAAGAAAGAAAAAAAACAAAGCGGATCAAGAATTTTACGAGATCGATAAGTGTTTTTTTTTTTTTTTCCCCCTTTTTTTTAACTCGCGATAAGGAATCAAGCTGAATTTATTTCGCGTGCGTATACACGAGTATTGAAATTACACGCGGTGTTCTTAAAGCGAGGGAAAACGAGTTTTCACCGAAAATAAAAAAGAGAGAGAGAATTTCTTTTGAGATTTCACGTCGTTTCACATATATATATATATATATATACACGATAAGTTGAATCTCAAGAAGACGTTTTTGGATGTTGTTCATCGCGTGATTTAACGAGACAGTCATTAAGATAAGAAAGCGTTTCGAATGATATATAAAATGAGGAGAATAACGCAGTAAAAAGTTGCTCGTAAGTTGTATTCTTCTCAAAGGAGCAAAATTCTATGTATATTTTCGCGTATTTTGTTAACAGTTAACGCAAGAATGACATTATTTTTAATGACAGCGAATTTTCTCACTAATAACTCAAGCTCTTTTAATATTTATTAACTTCTTTATTTTTTTTTTTTTTTTTTTTTATAATATACAATTTTTTCTTGTTAATTATAAAATTACATATAAATGAAAATCATAAAAATTTTACATTTCAAATGGTATCCCTCAACAACTTGGAGAGTAATTTTAAAATAAAGGCTACGAAGCGTAAACACACGTAAACCTTTTTCCATGAATTGCATAAATAAATTTTATACAGTCTTTATGAATCCAGTGTAAAATAAAATTGATGTTATTTTTAAAAAAAAAAATATTAATTTAATTCAATTATTAAATTTAATTCAATACCAAAATAATTATATAATAAACGTTAAAAATACAATTCTCATCCAACGGAAACGATCATTTAATCTTGCATTAATTATGAATCTTATAATCCTTGTATAATTTGCCACGATAACTTTGATATTCAGTAATAAAATTAAGAAAACTACAAAGAATAGTTCCGCCTTTATTAGTATATCATAATCTCATATGGATAATTGCAACCGCACATATTTACATAAAATCCCTCGTCCTTTTCCACAAAATAACGATTTATTCTCGTAAAAAGCCGCAGAGATTCAGTAAGGATTAGTAATCGTTTTGCAAACTAACAAAATCAAAACTATATGTATCTCCTTTTTTGCTCATCACATATCGCATTATACTTAAATTACAAACCCAAGTTACCTACCTGTAGTCTTATGTCCGGTAGAATCAGCATCTTCTCGTATTTATGCGATCTTTTTGAGAAAAAGAAGGAAAAAAAAGAGAGCTCTCTTGAACGACCGGAAACGGAGTAATGCGTAAGAAAATAGCGTCGGTAATGATGTTTTATCACCGCGCTTTCTGCGGACAATATTCTCGACGAAACGAACCGTCGACGCCGCCAATTTTCTCCAATGTCAATCTTCGCTCGCTCGCTGTATTATGGTACGATGTGAGCGTATACGTGTTTGCGCTTTTTACTTTACCGAGAAAGAAAAAGAAAAAGAGAGATAGAGTGAGAGAGTCGAAGTCGGTTACTTTTTCCATTTGATTCTCGAAGGAATACGACGCGAAGAAATCGTTTGTTTGGTGTATATATATATATATATATATGCCCGCGCGTGTGTGTACTTTTTCTCGGATACGTATAGTTTCTTTTTTCTTCGAGAATATTCAATCAAGGTGTGTTTAGTCGCGTTCATTGATGATTTTAACGTTTAGGAAAAGTTTCTTTCTTTTTTTTTTTTTTTTTTTTTTTTTTTTTTTTTTTTTTGTTTTCTCCAATATCAACATTTTGCCGGAAAAATTCGAGGATGATTTTTAAAACTTAACGGATGTATGTGAATGAAACGTAAACGAAACGCTGATATTTTATTTATTTGATTAACAGTTTTAAAAGCCAAGTCGGTAGCGACAAACGATAACCTTTATAGTCGCTTTATTAAAGTGAAAAAATTAAATCGTTACCGAGTCGTTTAATAGTTACGAGTTTACCGGTTTTATAGAGCATTTATGTACAAAAGAGAAACGTCGTGAGTTCAATCGGAAATGAGTTTAAATTAGAAAAGAAGAGAACGGTTTTACTTTACCGTAAAACCCGCGCGAGTCAAAGAAATATTATTTATTGTCGCTTTTAACCATTCCGAGAAAATTTATTCGCTCAAATAAATACACGTACACTGTTATAATTTTAGTATAATCTCTTTGTCACGTTTACATTAACTTTAAAAATAATTCCAGAGTGCTTATTATCGATTTTGACGCGCGCCTAAAATAAATTACGTTAAGTATTGTATACGATACATGCATAAAAAATATACGTAAAATAATATAATCGATGAAAAAATTATATTAAAATTTCCTTTCCGGTGAATGGCTCGAATCAATGCAAACTCAAACACTAGTGGCAATCAAAACATCACACCGGTAACCCCCCTTCTCCGGAGAAATCTATAAAAGTACCGTTGGCAAAGAACGCAACGCGCAACGTTATGATTCAGAAACGAAACGAAGGAATGGAAGGAAAAAACGTTAAACGTTACAAAATCAAAGCGTCTCGCCGCGAAGTTAAAAAAAAAAAAAAAAAAAGGGTATGAATATAAAAATATATATTTTTACTATCGTGACGCATGCCCTCAAGATGCAACAGCAAAAAGCTTAACGATCTCTCTCCCTCTTTCTCACTTATGCACACGGAGTCACACTCACGTTTATCTTCCTCGCGTGTCCAGGGTTAGATAACGCGCACAAAAATAGTCCCGTGAGCCAGACACTGTTTAAAAAAATTCCCAAAGCAAAACAAGGAGGTGCCGCGAGCGCGTCGCGCTATCGCGTGGATGAGCTCGCGCGTAGGCCGCGAAAGGACTGAAAAGTGGAGCTCTCTCTTTCTCGACTCGCGCGCGTACAACAACGCTACGGCTCTGTGGGAGAGACAACCTCTTTCTCTCTCTCTTTCTCTCTCTCTCTCTCTTTAACAGAGAGGAAGAGACGACGAAAAAGGAGGAAGGGAGAGAGGGACATGCGTGTGCGCGCGCGTGTGTATGTGTGTGTGTGAATGCACCTGTGCCAGGATAAAGAGAGAGACAAAGAGAGAGAGAGAGAGAGAGAGAGAGACGGTGTGCTCCGTTTTTCTCTCTTTCACTCAGCGGCGAGCGATGCGACGACTCTTTGCTTTTTAGTCGAGAGGTACAGGTGCGCGCGGATATGCGTGCCCGAACATTGGCAAGCTTTCCGAGTCACGACGTGCGTATTGTGCGCGCTCTGAGAAACGTGAGAATGTTTTTCTTCATTTCTTTCTTTCTTTCTACCTTTATTTTTAGAAGATCGTTTCCTGATTCAATTTTTTATCGTATTTTTTCTTTTGATTTTGATTTAAAGATTTATTTTGCGTTTAAATAGTAAACAATTTAAAAAGATGAATTGACCATACGGAAGAATTTAAGAAATCAAGAAAATCTTTTTTATCAACTTGGATTGCAACGGTGTAATTTTAAGGCGCACTTAATTATCAAAAATGACCCGCTATTTATTTATTTACAACGACATGTAATTTGAAGCTCAAATTAGCTATAATTTTTGTTTATCATTGAGTAATTGCAGTATACTCAAATTAGTATTTTTCAAGTTAAAAACCAACGTTGATTTTTTCTTTTAAAATCGCTTGATAGATAAATTTAAAAACATTTTTTACGTGATCTGAAAATTGTCTTTCTTTACAAACCATAAATTATACTATAAAAGAATACGTATATAACATTTTCGTGACTCGTAATTCAAACGTTGTTTTTTTTTTTCCTAAATTTTTCATTTGGTATTAGGTCTTTGGATATTAAATAATCTCATAAATAATTAAATTCTAAAATTAGTGATAACGTCAAACAAAAATTTGGATAAGCAGTAGCACTTTATTATTTCTTTATCATTTGACAAAATTATAAACTCAATGTAAAAGTTATTACTATAAAAAAAAAAAAAAAAAAAAAAGAAAGAAAGAAAGAAAACGAAGAATAATATTATAAATCTCTTCAACGGAATATTATTTAAATTTCTCTCTCTCTCGTTTTTTTTTTTTTTTTTTTTTTTCAACGCGCGTCACCTTTCTCTTTTTTATCAACGCGCGCGAATTTTTACATTCACGACGACGCGCAACTCTCGATCGGCGAGTATCGAGATTATCGGATTCTCCAACAGTGAAAGTATCTATTATTAATTTTTAAAACGATTATGGAAAGAGCAAAAACGTATTATAGAGAGAAAATCTTTTACGCAATGATTTATTCATGAAATATCAATTATTACTTTTGTTGTTTCTTCTACCCATTTTATTTATATACATTCTCTAACGCGAATGGATATTAATTCAATTCAATTAATAGGTTATCTCAAAACTTTTTCTCCGCTCGCGTGGAATATATTCTATTGGAAAAATTATTTACCTAATATGTAGGTGAAATGTCGCGATAAAGTAAAATATTTACGACTGAATTTTTTGTCGATAATCCTTCAACGGTTTCTAAAAATTTTAATCGTTACATGCATAAATATAAATTAAAAAAAAATATTTTAATTAAATTTATTATTAACATATAAAATTTATAGAAATTTTATAACACAAAACGTATAATCGTTAAAAAAAAAAAAAAAAAGGTTATAGCTTTCGCATAATCCATAAGAATGCACAACGACTGTCTGCGTACTTTCTTAAACACTCGGGTGAAAAGTTTAACGCGCGTTTATATACACGTTCGTTTGGCTAATTTCCAAACCGAAGAAAATTCCTTTTCGAAATAACGATTTTCCATCGGCGGCTCTCGTCTGCGAGCTCTACACTTTGCCGTGAATATATTAAATAACGCGACATCTTTAACGATATAACTATATAATTATTTACGGATACATATATAGCGCCGATAAAATGAACAACGAGTAGCTGCTTCGAAAAATATATCGAAAAGTGAAAAGTTATGCAGGTCGAGCGCCTTGAGTGTTTGTGTATTACGTCGTCGATGAACGATTTTTCCCGCGGAATGTGCTCGAGGTTATGGATATAAAGTATTACGTGGTGATTTGTTAGATAATAATTGGTAAAATTGCAATTAAACGTGTGTATTTGAGAAAAAAAAAATATATATTAATTTTTGGCTAAATAGATAATAAAAGATGTATAATCTTATTTTTTTTAAGCGAAATTTTATGGTAATAAAGTATTCTATGCAAACTTACGTGATAAAAGAATATGAAAATAATCGTCTCGTTACTCACCTGAAAAATAAAATAAATTATTTAATTTATTGAAATGTTGATAGATCAAAAATAATTTATTAAAACAAATTTTGATAATGTTAAATAAAAGAAACATAATGTTACTTTTATGATTGTTCTTTGAACAAATTTTGTAAATCAGCAGTTTAGTCATTCAAAATTGAATAGTTTTGTTTTTGAAAGTAAACGAATTTAAAGAATAATTGACACATGAATGTCAATCTTAAAATTATTACATATAAATGTTGCTAATAAAAATCTCTTAAAAAGTTTTAAAAAAAAAGCAAGTTTCTAATTATATTTTTGATTTCCTTATCTTCAAAGTATTCAACAACGGTAAATAATGATCAGAAAAAAAAAAAAAAAAAAAAAAAAAGAATCCACATCCTTTCACACATTAGATCGTCTTAAATTCTCAGCCTCTCGCAGTTAAAATCCCGCAGTCGTATATAACTTATCAAACGCATCCGCCTCATTCATACTTTATATTTCATTTAGCCTCGTTATACAATCTACACTTCCTATCGAATCAAATTTCATTTTCCGTCCCTCCTCACCCTTAAAACCGGTCCTTTAACCACGGCAAATCGGAAATCCAAAAAAAAAAAAAAAAAAAAAAAGAAAAGAAAAGAAAAAAAAGACAAAGTGGTCGCGTTCCTCTCTCTTTCTCTTTCTTCGCATAAAACATTCGCGTGCATATACTATATACAGAGGTGCGGAGATCGAAAGGAAAACCACACGTATCGGCAAAAGAGTCATGCGATATTCGCACGAGTTTTGTGTATATATATATGCGTATACTCTCGATATATTCCCAAGCTAGGGAGAAAATAGTTGAAACGTCCGCTTGCGGCCGGAGAGAACCGCATAGCCATTCCAATCGCCTTTCACCGTACGCGCTCCGTACGTGTAATACAAACATATACGTGAACCAAAAGAGAGAGAGAGAGAAAGAGAAAGAGAGAGAGGAATAATATTGTCGCCACTCCTCGGCTAGAAATCCCCCCGTGTATGTGCGTGAGCCGGTGCGATCGCATTCCATCGACTTTCGAAAAATGCGCGTCGCGTCCGCACACGCACGTACACGCACACCCGTATACATTCAACTGGACATTCATCTCTGAAAGAGAGAGAGAGAGAGAGACAGATACCAGTGTACATATACTTTCCTTCCTGCATGCGGCGGTAAAGTTGCATCGGGGTGAGTGTACCGATTACCGACGACGGCTCGCGACTCCGAGATTTATCTCATAATAAAGTCGAGAGTATCGTCGTGGATATACCGAGGAGTTATGAACGATTGATAAACAAATGCGATTCTAATTTTAGATCTTGGTTATTAAGAGCATTTAACGCCATCAGCGCGTCATTCGTTTTTTTTTTTTTTTTTTTTTTTTTTTTTTTGTCTTTTGGTGCGAGTTTATTTTGATAGAATCTTATTTTCTGGGCGTAAAAAATATATTACATTTAATATAGCAATAACGAGATTTTCCAATGCACTTTTTCAGCTGTCAAAGTATAATAAACTTACATCTTTGAAAAATTTAATGATTTTCTTTACAAAAATAACAATAACTAAATGATTTTGATTTTTTCTCGCAAAAAGCAAATCTCTGTTAAATTAGTCTCGTCACAATATTCAATTACATTGCGATAAATTACACTGTCTGTCACACACACATATATATATATCCATTTTTAATGACGAATTGAGATACGACCGTAAATCGGGTCAACGATCTTGCTTTCATCTCGATGAAATGTGGAACAACTCATATGCACGCCCATTGTTCTTTAACCCATTAAAGTGAAATCAATAGATTTTTCACATATTTGTTTTGTACAGATTATGTATTTGTGTCATCGAAACATTCTTTTAGGCCGCTTACAATTCATTAAAAACGTAGCGTTAAATTTATTAAATACCATTTAATTTAAATTATAATACATTGTAATAGTTTTAATATTTATTACAACATTTAAATTTAAGAACGTATACATAAATCAAACATTTTACATTCAAGTGAATTATATTTCATAATTTATTAAAAATATTAATGCTTCTATCCAAGTTTAAATTGAGCTGTCATTCACCGTACCACAATCTTAGTAATAAATACATGTAACTTTCCAAACACGATCAAGTTATAAATCCATAACTTATGAATGAAATTAGAAGTCGGAAAACTTATGGGATCACGTATGAACTATTATTTTAAATATTTAAATGCTTTTTTTCTTCTTTAGCGCATATTTCAAAAGACAATTAAGTTACAGTTTCGTAAAATAAAGTAACGGTTGGAGACTACTAAGTTTTATTGGCGATAAAAATATTTTTATAACAAAGTTCAAGATAGTATAAACGATGTCGTTTTTTTTTTTTTTTTTTTTTTTTTATTTATTTTTTTTTTTTATTCGGGTAATTCACTTTAATAATTGAGATACAAAAACGAAATCAAACTCAATTTTTTTACTTTCCATTTGGATCTGTAGCATAAATCTAACTTTGAACCACTAATGTTATTTTTTTTATACTTTAATCGCATTTATTGATTGATACAACTAATTTTTTCCTTTCAATCTATATTTAAAAGGACGAAACAGTTAATTAGAAATTTAAATCGCCATCCAACAAAACCATAATTCAGTGAATCGCCACAAGCAAAAAAAAAAAAAAAAAGAAAAGCACAGCGTAGCTAACGAAAACCACACGCGTAATCTCATTAGCCAAAGTGTTTCAACGTCCAAACGCATTAAACCGGCATCAAAGGCGATGCTTGCTAAAACGTCGATGAAATATTCAAAACCCGCAGCACCGAAAACCATCGACGTCGCGTGCCAGCATTGTCACGCTTCTGTGTAAATACCGACACTTTCGATCTTCGATTTCGTTTCGAGCATGTCAATGAAGGCGAATCGCCGCCGCGCGAGACGATCGAGAAAACAAATCGGCGGGATATTGCGGGCGCGCGCGCACTCACGTTGCGTACAAACGTTGGCCAAGAAAGTGGAGGAGGCGATGATGGAAAAAAAAAATGACGAAAGAAATGAACGCGTAGGTATAAGGAATTGCGAGTGTGTCGAGTATTTGCGAATTTATTATAGGTTGAAAAGGAAAAGGGGACAGAGGAACGAAAGATGTATCGTGTGTAGAAGAAAGACGATCGTAGAGAAAAATTTGCTTAAATTAAAATTTGGTTAAACGAATAGCTAGGATATAAAAAAAGATTTGACCAAAAGCTATTAGCCAAAAATTTTTTTTTTAATTTAAAATAATAATTGAAATACGACAATTTTAATAGTTTCTTTAAATGCTCGTCGATTGTAATTAAACATGATTTACATGCATATGGGATTATTTTACACTTTCCTATTTCATAGCGCAGAGTTTAAATTACACCGATAATATTGACGCATTTGTCTGTTAAATATGCAATAACCGACAGATAACATAACGGTAAATTTTATTGAACGTAAAATAATAACATTCAACTGATCATATAAAAAAAGAAATTAAATTCTGGATGTATTATATAGAAATATTTTCATTTATCGCGTGTTAATAAGCGCCGCTTAAATCAACGAAATAAAAAAAAAAAAAAAAAAAAAAAAAATGTTAAAGCCGATAATGTAGGAATTGGCATTTCTAAGCTTCGCGTGCGTAAAACGTTGAAATAATATCGTCGTAACCGGTAAAGTAGTATTATGACGGTATTAAATTGTTCGGTATAAAAGCATCCGATTATTCAATCGACACATATAAGTATAATAGATAATAAGCAAGATATAAAAAAAAACTTGTAATCGACATAAACGATTAAAATTTACTTCAAATTTGATAAATTAAATTATAAAAAGTTACATGATAAAAAAAAAAATTCCATCAAAGCATTATGTAATTCATTAATAATATTCATTTTAAACACAAGCGCCATTTAATTTATTATTCATCACACTGTCTAGTTTAATTTAATTAACTATGCTAAATAAAACATCGCTTTTAATGTTTAAATAATCCAGTCACCGTTTTGTCGTTATTTTTTTTTTTTTTTTTTTTTTAATATTTACCTAGAAAACATAACAGAAAAAAAATATTTACAATCCTTGAGCTATGAATAATAAAAACGAGACTATACACCAACAAGGAGAAAAACTATATATTCCGAATGAAATATAAATTAATTTTTTAATACTCAAATGCAAATTATACTTTTAAGTATTTTATGAATTAAATAAATTTTGAAAGTATACCGTTTGGTACAGAAAACGGTTCAGGAGTATATTGTTTTTTTTTTTTTCCATTTTCACGTGAATTTTACGGCGTTTCTAAATTTAAGTACAGAAGCTTTTAATCCAAATAAAAATATACACATGTACAGTTAAACTATAATTTCATAAATATTCATAGATATAATCACAAACGCGCGCGCGCACGGGTACACAGTAGCGGTATTAACAAATTATATATAAACTCGCCATATAAACTCTGGGGTAAAGCCTACCACGCTTTGTTGTTCGTTTATTTAATGAATTACAATGAAAAAAAGCGCTTTACGCGACAAGGTAGAAGAAAAAAAAAATAAGTGATGTCATTAACATAAATTATGCATCGCACTTAGTTTCATAAATTTTTCGCAACGCGATCTATCCGTTCTTCTCTTTTCTCCTTATACATGCATACATACATATATATATATATATATATATATATATATATATATCCTTATGTATATGTATGTAGATGTATAAACGGTGCCTACGTCTTCTTTTGTATAACGTCGTTGGGACGATGCAACAACCCATTGGTGATTCATGAGCGACGACGAAAAAGAGCATGAAAAGGAAATATTAAAATAATAAAAAGAAAAAAAAAATTCGCGACGAAGCAAGCCCTTTAGATCGAATTTCGTGGGCATGAATATATAACGAGAGACAATGAAGAGCGGAGGACAAAAGAGAGACGAAGCAGACTTGAAATTGTAAAAGAAGTGCCATAAGTATAATAGTCGAAGGAACGACAAAGAGGACGAAGACGAAAAACTCGCGTAGGAAGGTATAATGAAAGATTTAGAGATACTAAAAAAAAAAAAACAAGGAAGGGTGCATCTACACGTTTTTAAACGTACTCTTAGTAGTTTGAAAACATTTTTTTTATTCAAAAATTGTTAAATGTAAGCTAAAATTTTTATATAAAGTTGATACTTTTATCAAACGTAATTGCAAATAGAAATTGTAGATTTGCTAACTTTATCGTCAAACTTTTAATCTTGCGATTGACTTTAGAAAATTTATTTGGGTTATAATTCAACATGAAAGTGAACATTTACTTATTATAAAATTAACTTCAATATTTTACAGATATTCAATTAAAGTAATCAAATTAATGTTTACTTTTTGTCTTTACTGTCGTACTTACTATCGTAAAATAATAACTTAGATACAAGTTTGATACAACTTTGATAAAAAAAAAAAGTTAATTTCATAAAATCGTTTATAAAATCTAACGGATTTGAAATTCATTTTTCAATGTTTTTCTTTATTCGAATAACACTTTAGCGTGTATATATATATATATATTAATGACGAAATTACTTTATTTTCAAGACGATAAGATTTAGTGTTTAATGTTAAATATATAAAATCTTCGAATATTAGTTTGAAAATAAGGCTCATTACGTTATATACGCATATAAGAATAATCATGATGTACAGAAGAAGCATATTAACATTTGAGATCAGATAAAGGCATCATTACATCATTCTTAACGATGAAAAATTTTCTTATCTCGCATATACATTACATTTTCAAGAAAACCGGGAAACCAGTTTGTCAGACGTGGACTCCCAACGATAATTTTTTCTTTTTCTTTTCAAATTTTTTACGCATTATCGTATTTATACATACACACACACACACACACACACACACACACACACACGCGCGCGAGAGACAGGAAAGTCGAGAGCACTTTGTAATTTAAATAGATCGGTTACACACGCGCCGTATTTCTGACCGAAATGCGTCTTGGTATACATATAAGTATTGCTTCGAGAAAGACAAAAAAATGGCACTTGACGGTACTCCGGTACTCTTTTTTTTCATCTCTCGGTTCTCGATGACTATCCACGAGGAAAAAAATTTAGCTACGGTGCTTCGAGTAATAACTCTGGGTATAGTAAAGTCGCAGCTGACGATTGACAAAATAAAAAACTCGTTAACATTGCCACAAATATATGTATACAGTTTTAAATAAAGAATACAAAGACATAACTGAAACAAATTATCTCGTAAAGCCGATAATACAAATTGCGGTAAGTTCTCCATCCTGTTACATGTGCAGGTAAACAATTTAAAAAGAAAAACGGTAAAAACCACGCGCATATTTAAAAACTTATCTTACACCCTTCGCATGGAAATTGAAGACACGACAATTTCATCAATGACTCATGTCTCCCTAAAAGCAAAGCGGAAGAGAAACAAAAGAGAAACAAGAAAATAAGAAATTGAGAGGGAGGGAGAGATAGAGGTGCGCAAGGTGCACGAAGCAAAGTTCACTCGCGGAAGAAGTCCTATCTGGTCGTATCGACTCGTGTCCCTCGCTCTCTCTCTCTCTCTCTCTTTGTTTTACACACAAACGACGATGACCGCGACGTGGAGCACAGGAAACAAAAGGAGAAGCTCGTCGTTCTCTCCCTCGCATACACATACATCCACACAAACTTCATAGAAAGAAAGAGCATAAGTGTATTGTGTATAAGTGTATGTGTGTGTGTGTGTGTGTGTACAAGTCCCTTGAACCTGGTGCTAAGCCAAGCATTAAAGGCTCCGGGGGCTCCGGATAATGATAAGTCTCTTTACGCATGCGTAACTCGTGCGCGCCGGACACGATGATGATGCCAGAGGCTTGTGTCTACTGTGTGTGTGTGTGTGTGTGTGTGTGTGTGTACACGCGTGTAAGCGTATTTGTGGATGGGTTGGACGACGCTCGTTACGTATACATGAACGCAATTTACAGAATAGAACGTTGCCTTTTTTTTCACTTTTTACTTTTTAATTCGAGGTCGAGAGAGACCGACAGAGCACGTATTTTCCTTTTTCTTCTTGTCTCTCTCTCTCTCTCTCTCTGTCTCTCGCTCACTCTGCTTGTACGGTTTTCCTCTTTTATCAAGAATCCGGGCATTTCATCGCTTTAATGGGACGTTCTCCTCTTTCAAGGAAGTTGGTTTTGTATATACTCGTATATAAGCGCTTAATCGTTTCGCCGTTGTCGTACGATCGTTCGTTGAATTTTTATTGGAAATTCCTAAACTTGCTGTTTTATTTATTTTATTTATTTATTAATCTATCTTCAAAAGATAATTCATGAAGGATCGGCGATTTAAATCAGAAACTTTTTTTTTTCATCGACTCTGTAATATTCTTCTGCCGGATATTTTTGTATACGTAAGAGCGTTATTTGTAAAATGATTCGCAAAAATGATATAAACGTGATATATCATTGCCGAAAATTGCTGCTCGAAGTTAAATGCCGTGTGTTTGTCGGTTTATTTTAGTACATTGTAATACGTTTCAATATTGCCCTACTTATTCACTCTTTATATTTATATTATTGGATTTCAATAAAAGTTCACTTTAATTATATGTGTTAAAAAAAAAAAAAAAAAAAAATTATTTTCTTAGATAATAAAAGTGATTTATCAAATTATACAATATAGATCGTTAATAATTATTTAATGTCACATGAGAAAAATCAGTTCAAAAATAAACGGAGAACAAATCAAACACAAAAAAGAAAAAGAAAGAAAATGAAGTTTCACAATTTTCAACGCAACGCAAAATCGTAATAAAATTCTCGGTAACTATATATACGTACAAACAAACACGAAGAACAATGGAAATAGAGGCAGAGAGAGAGAGAGAGAGAGAGAAAAGCGCAAAGAAATACAGCGCACGGATACGCTTAGTGTAATTTAATTTCGCAGATTCTGGAGATTACACAGTAGAGTTCCCTCTGTACGACGAGACGACGACGACGACGACAACGACGTCGCCGCCGCCGCCACACACATGCACATACATAACACATCCAGCGCATACGTGAGCGAGCCATATAGCGCGGACATAAAATCTGATTACTCACGGCACTTTTCGATTCGTCGAGCGATGTCGGCAGCTTTATAACAGCGCGCCGGTGTGTAGTCTATATAGAGCTCTGTATATCCGTAATGACAAATGGTATTCGCTTCGGTTATTTTCTCGTAACTTTTTGCAATATTGCTACCGGAAGTTTTCTTTCTTTTAAGATCGCTCAATCGACTTACAAGGTCGCGCTCGGTGCAATTTTTTCCGTTTCTTGATTTCTTTTTTTTTTTCTGTTTTTTTTTTGTGAATTAATCGAGAAAAAGTCGAAAATAAGGCACTGTAAGATTTGAATTGTAATAAAAAAAAAAAAAAAAAAAAAAAAAAACGTTAAGTAAATAATAAATTTGGCCTTAATCTGTTTATTTAAAAAAGGACTTTGATCGATCTTCTTTATCGATTAAAGGAAAAAAAAAAAAAATACATCAATCGTTATAAATAAAAATTGCGGAAATCGACCAATCTTCAATCTCTCATAAAATCATTTAAATAACTCGTAAATATCGCATTTAATGCAGAAAATGTTTTCAGATATAAACGATCGTTATTGTGGCATCGAAAAAAAATGATTAAATATCCCATTAAAGGACACAATAACGATGATCTAAGGGGGACGAAAATTTTCACAACACGCATTACGTATTATGTTACACTTGCCGATTTATCGAGCGCATCGACGGTGACGATCCTCGAGGCGTCTCACTTGAGAATATATCGTATATATTATTGCTTATCGACGTAGTATTCTAAGTTACCTACACGCTATAATTTGATTCGATTTTAAATTTTAACACTCTGTACGGATATATTATTACGCCACTGTACATAAACTTTGCGTAAATTATGCGCGAAATTTAATAGTCCATGTCTCAAAAAGAAAATCCTTCAAAACGGACAAAGAAAAAAAAAAAAAAAAAAAAAAAACAACACTATGCAACGTAAAGCCTTCACACAAGCTCAACATATGTATACAAAATAAACTCTCCTATGGCTTATACCAATTGTCAACGCATACACATTACACCCACACCCAGCATACTAAAGCATACCGTACACTATACGCACACGCGCATAAATACGCGCCACAGAGTCCTTCGTTGATGCGTGTCGCGGCGCCGAGCGGAAGTAGTCTCTCTCTCTCTCTCTCTCTCTTAGTCACGCTGACACCTGTTCGTCGTGACGTCGACGAGGGGGAGGGAAAGAAGAACGGACGGACGCAAGCGAGTTATTATAAAAGGCAGGTTACTCAACCTTATACTCGCTCGATGGCTAATTAAAGCTGCTGGGTTTGCGTGCGCGTGTGCGTATGTGTATGTGCGTGTGCGCGCGTATCGATTACTTATCGGCTATAACGGCTGTTGTTGGGTTCTGCATTATACGCGACTGCCAAGAAAGCTTTATACTCTGCAACTGTTTATATGGGTGTGCAGGTATCGAAACTTGTGCATCCGGATGTACGTGGATAATATATAAGTACGCGTTGTGTGTCATGTGGACTTTGGAGCAGCGGTTTCGATGTCTCCTACTCGACTTTTTTCTTGCTCACATTGATTTTTTTTCGCATTATTTTTTATATTCGTATATTTCTTAATTTTACATTATTATAGTTATTTTGATCGATAACGAAATTTTTTTAAAATACTTTTTAGTTTTATTTTTTTGATTTTTTTTTTTTTTTTTTTAAATGGTTTATTTTTCGATCTTAATGAAGAAGGAAATATAAGATTATAATTAAATGGATCGAAAGTATTAATATTTGATTAATCTAGATAAATCTTTTTTAATTCTCTTACATTTATATCATCTGATAATATTGTAGCTGTATCCAACTAATAATACATAAAGTTTTAAAAAATATTTAAATTAAAATCTATTTATATTAGAATATGAAGGAAAAATTAATCGACTCTTTAATTAAACAAACCAATTAAAGTTTTATAATTAGATATTTATCGTGCCTTTTTTTTTTTTTCTTAAATTACGCAATCGTATTTTTTCAACATTTTCATTGGACATATCGACGACAATCGGTTTCACAATTGTATAAAGAAAATCAGCTACCACCGATAAAATTTAACGTTGTCTCGAACCAAGCGCGATAATATCATAGAACAAACTGAATTTTCTTACGACAGATGTTCGTTTATCTTTGTCCTTACGCACTTGTATCTTAATTTTTCGTAATCGCGTTAAGAAACTATCCAATGCGTCACATCGTGTAATCGAATAATTTTCCTTTCACGGTACATACTATTTAAAGAAATGTTGAGTACATTTCGAGACATTCGAATCTGAAAGTTCGTATTCGATTATGCGTAGTCTATCTATCTTTTTAATAAAATTGTTAAACAGATATAATAACTCATGATTCGAACTATGATTCGAATTTCTCCTTATCTATATTACATTTTGCCGATGATATAAAACTACCGAAAGGCGTGAAATCTGCTTATATCCGCTTATATCAGCTTATAACACTACAGCCAAAACCTTAATCAACGACAAAAACACGAAAATAATTTCTCCGAGCGTTAACGACGCTACGCTCAAAATTGGCGCGCGCGTGCATATATGTAAACAATCGTCGAATCGCTCCGGATCGCGCATTGTCTCCATACGGCGCGCAAAATTCACATGCGCACTTTCTATGCGCGCGTAGATCTTCGTACCGTGTATATAGATATACGTACGTATAAATACGTGTATACCATACATTTATACATATGGGAATTCGAACGAGCGCGCTTGCGTACGCCAACCCAACAAAGGAAAATCTCCCGGTCGGATCGAGTTTTCACAAGCACTTCTCGTGCACGTGCGTATACGTATTCCTGTTTAAGTTTCGCGATGAGTACGAGTGTCCTTTTTTTCTTTTTTTTTTTTTTTTTTTTTTATTTTATCTTTTTCTTATCGCGCCCGACAATTTCGTTAGGATTTCGTTGGGCGAGCCTCGAATGTTCGCCTTTCGCGTGAAAATTGACGCAACGTCGATTACGCTTAGATAAAGATGATTTTGCGTGCTCGATTTCGCGTCTTCTGATTTTTTTTATACTTTCTGATAGGTAATGTATTTATATTGGGGACAGAATTTTGAATACTGATTAAAGATGAATAATTTACATCTTTTTTTTTTTAAATTAAAGCGTTGATAAGTTAAACGATATGCCTACTAAATTAATTTTTTAGCAATTGTAATTTGTTATTATTATTATTATTATTATTTTGTTTTTCCTTGTTTACAAGTTACGTGTAAACAATTAAAATGTAATTTTGAAGTTTTCTACATTAGTGGCATAATAAAAGTATTTAAGTAAGTAATGTGGACGTAACTAAAAACTTTTATGCAAGACAATCTATTATTTTTGAATGTATGAATACGTTGAATTCGAAGAAAAAGCTTACTATTAATTTTAAGATTAAATAACGCCAAAATACTACGAGTAGAACTAATGTTTACGTAAACTCTAATTACTTTGATACAAGTGTTATATAACAATCCTTTTATATATATATATATATACCTATTGATAATTTCCATACTGTGCAAAACGAGCGATTATACTTCTTCGAAATTAAATTATGCAAACTAATAAACGAAACAAATTATGCATTTTATTACGAATATAAAAAAAAAAAGAAACATACAAAATCATCAAAGTTAAATAGTACGAATACCAAGTATACCGGACGACTATTAAAATAATTAGCGGTGCACCTGCGGCATATTTTTCTATTGCGCAAGCAGCGCCAAGAGAAGAAGGAAAAAAAAAAACAAAAATTAAATAACGATTGACCTTTTTAATCATTTGTCGTGTTTATCTAATTCAATACCATTCATCATCTTTACAAATTCGTATACACACGCTTCATCATCAATCCAAACATCATCTTTTTTCTCTCTCTCTCTCTCTCTCTCTCCTAATAGATCGTTCGCTTTTAAGTCCCATCCTTTTCTTTTTCCATCCTCCGGGCAAAAGTTAGCGCAAAGAAAAGGATTTGAGATTTGCGCAGTGCTCGGAAGACAAATTGGTAATGTACATTTATACATATACGCGTGCCAGAGATATAACGTAATCCTTGACGATTTATTCGATTGAGCCGTTGGAATATAATCTCGTTTGGGGGATGAGTAACTCACGACGTTAGTTTACGCGAATGGATGCGGCGATGATGAGATGGCGTCCTGTGATTCTCAACAATTTCCGACTCGATGCGGATTACGAAGGAAATTTTACGCTTGCGTAAATTTTTTTATTTTTAACGCTGATTATCTTACATTAAAATGTTGACTTTATTATTACACGATGATAACGTCAAACGTTTGCATTATTGATTAATCGGAATTTTCGAATGATCGATCGTTTTCAATTTTTTAATATCGAAAACGAATATTACCGAGAGTTGTTAAACAACAAAGGAAAATAAATTAAAAAAGACTTCGTCAGATTTTTAACTCTTATTTGTTGCGTAAGAGTCGGTGAGGTTAACGGTAATATAAGTTATAGATATCGACTGTAATACGAAGGTCAGATTTATATTTAGTATTCTATAACGAACTGCTGAGAATATAAAATTATTCAAATGCGCTGCAAGTTGCTATCGTTGCCTTATAAACAAACGATCGATGAGGAACGAAGAACTTGTTTTTTTTTTTTTTTTTTTTTTTTTTTTTTAGTTACAGAACTATTTCCGAATACGATATTAACGACGTTAAATGTAATTATACTATTAAAAATCGTAATTATATTGAGAAATAAGTTACAAATCGTAACCTATATTTTAATTGTGTGTTTGAAAAGAAAAAGTATATATTCGTAATTACCGTCAAAGGTAAACCTCTTTTTCTCACTCGACGTTATAAACATTTTTATTCGTCGCAGCGTAAAAGCAAATAATAAAAAAAAAAAAATAAACAATAATTTATTTCTATTTTTCTTTAATCAGCGATGAGCTTGGCATGATTTTTTTTTCTTCCGTTGTAAAGCGTACATAATGAATACGAGAGAGAATATAATGTAATCGAATATACCGAGGCTCGCACGTGTACTTGGCTCTCGTGAAATCTCGATGACCTTGGGATTTTTTCTTTTTTTTCCGATAATCTTGGATAATTTACCGTTTTAACGACTAAATTGCCATAATTTTATGAAGCTAACTCCACCTTATCCACCTCCTCTGCTTTGCTATCTCTCTCGTTTCATTCGCGAATCTTTGTCTTTCGATTTAACAGTTTCACTTTTGTCTTTCTTTTTTTCTTCGTCCCTTCGTTCTCTTCAATTTATTTTCGCAAAAATATTTATCGCGAAGATAATACGTTCCTTTATTGATCGCCAGATAATAATGTAATCATTTTACGTATATAGTGAGAAAAATATCGCTGGCGTCGTTATAACGATAAATTATTTTTCGAACAATTTAAAATATAATTTAGAGTAAAATTTGTAATCCTCCCACTACGTAAAATATGTTTTTTTAATTGCATATTTTTAATTTAAAGAAAAAAATATTCATCCTCATCAAAATTATTAAAATATTCTTACGTATTCATAAAACCTTGAGTGCAAAAATCATGATGTACAAAAACAAACATCGATAAAAATCTAAAACGTCATTTATTTTATTTTTAATTTTTTTTTTCAAATAAATTCAACCGCTCGTCCAAATTTGCAACGCTGACATTCTTTCGACCGATTAATTACATACATTGTGTAACGATTTCTTTGCGCCGTTATCTTTTTTCCCGGTGAGAAATAAATAAATAAACAAATAAATAAATGAAAAGCGAAAATCGTAACTTTCGCACGTATAACAACAATAACATATCCTCTCTAAACAGCCGCGCGTTTGTAGCTTAGAAAACGGCATTCCATAGAAACAACACCGACCGATAGAACCTAATCAGGCACACACATACACACACTCACAACGGCGTTAAGCCTCGAGCGGCCGACGCTCGACTCTTGCACAAGAGAGTCTGCAGCAAACCTCCGCTGGAATCCGCGGTCTCGCACACACGACGCAGCAAACATCGTCGACTCGCGCCTCCATCGAATCCAATAAAGACGAAAGGAGAAGGAAGCCAAACCGATGCTTTTGCCTATCCATCGTTGTTTCTTTTATACTTTTTCTTCCCACCTCGACACCAGAGGCATTTCTTATAGCGGATTTGTGTGCGGTACAGAGAGAGAGAGAAAAATTTCGAAAAAGTTTTCGAAAGTATACTTGTATACGAGAAACGAAGAAAAAGAAGATGCGTCGCTGAGAATTTTTCCGCCCGAGGAATTCGAAAGGTGAAACAGGTGGATATATGTATAGTGAGCGCGAGTCGGTGAGAGTTTTTGGGTGTGGAGTGTGAGAAAGATTTTTGGTTTTGGTTTGTGTTTTTACACGCGATGGGAGAGAGAGGTTAATAAAGATGAGACTGTAAAAGAATTGCGAAATTAAATCGATTGTTGCATTACGTTGGTGGGAATCTTGGATTGTAGGTATTGAATATTGGAGATGGGTATCGATTTTTCTTTCGCTTGAAAACTATTTTCATGTTATTACAAATCAAGCTTTCATAGATCAGGAATTTTTTATAAAGAGATTGTTGTTTTTAAATTTTACCATTAAAATATTGAGCGTGGCGTGTTATCTTTATTATAAAAAGCAATAAATAGATTATTTTATCGATCGTCCATTAACCAATACTTAAATTACGAGCTCATTCTAAACCCATCAAAAGTTCATCGTTAATTTCAATTTTAAATCACCAATAATTAAGCGTATGAAGAAATCACAATCCAAACATTAAAATTTTCTACAAAATTAACAAAAAACAAATAGAAAAAAAAGTCCAAACATATCAATAGCACCGGTAAACGGATACACAATGCAAAGAAAACAAGGCGCAGTTGCGAAAAAATCGACTCGCAATTTTCGAGGATGCTACCGGAAAATATCTCTCTCTCTCTCTCTCTCTTTCTTCTTTAATTTATTTTCAAAACGTAACGCACCGAAAGTGGGTCTCGTCATCCTTGACAATTTAAAACATTGGCCGTCGTTTTAACAAACGCGATATACTTGCGACTATGCGCGTACGTACACCAACGACGACCTCGAGATTCTCTTTCTTTCTCGTTATCAATGGCGTTTACTGCTTGTGTCTCGAATAAACGCCCGTGAATGAATATATGTCTATAATGCTTACACCTTCGTATTAGCGTCCCAGGAATTTCCGAATAGATTATTTACCGAGACACGAGCTGAATTTTATGGGCTTGAATGTATTTTTTATTATTATTATTATTTTTTTTTTTTTCTTTAAGCTGGTGCGTCGGTTGTTGTAATGAAAAAAATTAGCGTATGCTAATTCAAAAAAAAAAAAAAAAAAAAATACTAATAAGTAGAAGTAGTATTGAAAGACTCGTTTTTTGAATTTTTTAACTGACTTTTAATCGTTGAATAAAGTAAAAGAAAAAAATGCGCGATGAGAAAAAAAGCATATTATCTATATTTATCGTATTACAAGAACGAATACATTACTTTTTATTTTTTATCTTAAAACCGAAATTTCTTTTGAAAATGTATAACATAAAATTTGTTTGTATACATAAATTAATAAATACTATTATACTAATAAATACTACTAATAAATAATGCAAACTATTTAAATCAATTTTTTTTTTTTTTTGCAATTCATAATAATAAAAATTATAAATGTGAAATAAATACAATAAAATTATTAAAATGCATCCTATTGTTCTTTCATTTTTAAGAATGCAATTGCATACTCCGATACGAAAAAAAAAAGAAAAAAAAAACATAAACAAAGTACCTAAATGCTCAATGAAGAATTTTTCGACCCGAATACAAATGTTAATATAAAAAAAAAAAAAAAAAAAATTAGTAAAAGACAGTACGTATATATAAGCTTGAAATAATTATCGCTCTTTCGCAAGCAGCAACAATTGACCACGGGAAAACTTTTAAGTACTGCATTATTGCGCTCGCAACGAGCCGTGCGTTAAAACCTAAATGGCGCTTTATACCCGACAGCTACCGATCGCTTGTTTCGTACAGATCGATTTTGGTATCGAGTTAACGAACGGCTCGATATTTAAATACGTTATAACGAATTCGTATAATCTTACCGAAACAATATTTATATAATTTTGCATTAATGTTGCAAGCAGAGCTGAGCATTAAAAATAACTTGTATTAATAATTCTATTCAAACGCGATAAAAATAAATAAATAAATAAATAAATAAATAAATAAATAAATAATATCGATATAAAAATGTATAAATTGTCTCTAAAATAAAAAAATGAATAAAAACATATTCTTACGCGAAATCTTAACGGCAAGAAAATATAACAGCGCAATTTAATAATAATGCTTCTTTCGTCAAAGTATTCTTGCACGTGTGCGCAGGATATTCTCCTAAAACTTATGCGTTCACCGTGTATTCATATACATATATAAGGTGCAAATTCGCGTGCTTGAGTAAAAAGAGAGAGAGAGAGAGAGAGAGAGAACCGTCTCAGGTTAAAGAAAGGGGAAGGTCGATACATATTCTCCGCAGGAAGAGGGGGAAGACAATAGAGCCCTCCGTATACGTGGGTTTCTCACGCGGCGTGCGTATATATATACACACACGCGTACAGTGCCGCGCGCGTTAACGTTCCTTATAAAAATCGAAACACCTTTCCTTAAACGTCCTTTCGAAGCTCTTCCTTTCCTCGATTGCGACATCGAGGCGATTATAAGTAAGCTAACGCGTTCGCTTCCTTTCGCTTTTTCTCGCGCTCGCTATACGATGACGCTTTTTCCTCGTTTTTCTTAATTTTTTTCTTTCTAACTTTTCGTGAACGGGTTTTTGTTTTTGATCTTGTTTCGTCGATCGTTGAAAATAAATGAATACATAACTTGGTAAGTAATGAGTTGAGAGATGTAATGATTCGATTTGTAATTATACGACATAATTGATGGGATTATATTACGTCAGCGCAAGGCTTTGAATTTACGAATACTTTTTGTGGTTGCTTTGCAACAAGGATGAAATTTATAACCGAGGATTAGAATGACCATTTATTATGGACGATACCGAGTGTTTTAGTCTCGGAGTCGATATAGGTATAATCGGCAATTGATTTACGCGATAAGTATCGATATTTTTTTATGGACGATCATTAAAAATAAAATTTAAATTTAAATTCACATTTTTCCCGTCGCAATTAAATTTTTAAAATGTCTTTTTATCTCGCATTTTCGTTTGGCCATATAATCTTCTTTATTACGTACATAAACATTTTTTCCAGCAGGAGTAGCATCACATAGGTTTCAAATTAAACTTAGCATAACAAAAAATCTATCTATTCTATAAGCTATGTCGGAACGCAAGTCTATTGATTATTTTTTCCTAAAAAAACCACCTTCAAATCTCAATTAACAATTCCCAAACACGTTTGAACCCATTCGTAATTCGTGTTCAAATTTCCGTGCGACGAAGGTTACCGGCCAACCGTCAATGTGTATACGCATACACTTCCAAAAGTCGAACACTGTAACGTTGAACTGCTCGTAAACAAAACTCGTCTATTAACAAACGAGACTTACGCAGCGTCTCGCCTGATGCGCGACGATTAAATTAATCAAACGTGTTGTGTACACCTCGGCGCGTGTTTTTCCAGGTGAAACGATGAATTGTATGAATCAGATCCGCCATTGATACGAGCCGTAAAACGCGTCGGCCGAGACCTTGAGCCAAAGGTACGAAAAGATAATAATAATAAAAAAAAAAAAAAAAAAAAAAAAAGAGAGAGAGAGAGAGAGAAAGTCGCTGCGCCGAAAGAGAGAAGCAGCTGCCGGCGTATTCTTCGTCTGGCTCGAGGGGAATTTTTTACACGCGTGGGGAAATTATGTTAATGAGTCACTATATTCTCCCTTGAGCTGCGAAATTGTCGATGCGTTGCTTTTGTTTTCTTTCTTTTGGTAAGAAAAGAGCCCGCTCTATTTTTTTCGAGGTAATTTTTTTTTCGCGGTTCGCGTACAATTTATGTAACGATTTTATTTGGGCGTGACAAGTAAATTTTCGAAATGGTAATTTAGACGTATAATTATTATTCGGTGTGAGGTTTTGCATATTTATTCGTACACGCGTGAAAGTATACTCGAAACATTTCCGAGCCAATAAGAAAAAAATCCATACCGTGCGAATGTTTTTTTTCTTCTTTTAATTTTTTTATTTCATTTCCTTATAAAAACGTATATGTCAATCATGTTTCATCAGTTTAAAAAAAAATTATAATTGCGTATATTAACGCTGCTTCGTTTTCATTTTTTTTTTGCTTTTTTATCTTGTAACTGTAATTGATACATGTGGAAAATAAAAATTTTCGATGTATCATTATTAAAAAAAAAGAAAAAAAAAAAACACTTGTAAAAAGCAAAATTAAAATATATATATCGAGAGAAAAAATTTATTCATTTAACGGCATACCATTCGGCAACAAACAAGTATTTTTTTTAATCTTATTTGCTTCGCATTCAAAACAAAAGTCGAAACGAACATTTTAACAATCCATCCAACGAAACATTGTTAAACGTCTCAAAAAATTTAGCAGCTGTAAAAAAATTTACGAGGAGGAAGATAAATCAAAAATAGTACGAGCGTTAATTGTGTTTCAGTTTTCGCGTTCCGCAAATACATAGAGTAATACGCGTATGTAAACCACCGTTTCTCGTTACCTTTATATGTATACATATGCATCTACAAACGCAAGTACCGGTAATTAGCAGCGAAATTCCTTGCGCTTTCTCGCCTGCGTACGAAATATACGGCGAGACAAAGAGAAAAAGAGGCTAAATGAACTTTTACCGCGTCCTTATTCCCTCTAATTTTATCTTCTCCTACAAATACATGTTTAGGTCCCTCGGACAAATAAACAGAATAATTAGAAAAATATAATCTTTGTTCTGCCTTACTTTTATTTAAATGATTATTTTGTAAGAATAAGCAAATTTCGTATTTGTAAATTAACACTTGTTTGCCGCGTTTTTGGTGCTTGCGTTTTTTTTTTTTTTTTTTTGGGCGTTGTTCATTTTCGATTGCTATTTTGCGAACAATCCGCAAAGATATTTAATCAACTTTTATAGCTTTTTATCGGAGATTGCAATAATTTTAAATATACACATATAATAAAGTTTTTATACGAGCTTCAAGTTATATGTAATAAAATACTATGTAACATTACACCGATATTAGCTTTTACACATTATGAAAACACGCTATTATTTTATTTTAACAGTTATTGATTAAAAAATTTGAGATTTTATATTCCTAAATTTAAAAGATCAACGTTATAAATCATTTTTTATTTTAACGTATATAAATACATGTCGTTTTTTTTTTTTTTTTTTTTTAAATATTATTTGCTATCATTCATAGTAAAAAATGCGAAACGAAATTTTTCAAATACTTTATTTTTCAAGTTTCATACCATATTGCGAAGTGGAATGTTAAAAGTAAAATAAATGTCTTCGGTATTCATCACGCGGAAGTGAAGGTTATTTATAAATTTCATAGTTCTGATGTAAAATAAATCAAGCTCGATAAAAGAAGATACAAAATACAAATTTTTTTTGCATAAAATATATGAATTATCATTTACAGATATACTCAGACAATTGCGTAATATTAAAGAATGTTTAGAAAAAAATTTATGTATATATAACGCAATTTTACTTCTTTTAAATATAATAAATGCTTGCAAAATATTTGTGCAAAAAGTAGCAAACTTTTTTTCAAAGCACCTCTTTTGCCTTCTCATAAATTAATGCAACGACACATTTCTCAATCAATGGTGTATTATGAAAAGGTATAAATAATCATGATATGAATAAAAAAAATAATAAAAAAAAAAAAAAAAAAAAAACATCTGTGCACACATTGAATAGAATAGTAAATTAAATAGAATATCTTTTATTTGTGTACACTTTATCGTTTAAGCTTTTTTACTCGATGCTAGTTATTTAATAATTTTAATTTTCGTTAACCTTATTCAAATTGATGAGAAATTTCAACGATTAAACGCACATTTCTCAATCTTGCTTTATATTCAAACAAGTTTGAAAAAAAAAAAAATTCACAAAACTTTCTAGTGCTCTTTTCAATTAATAAGACGAAATACTTAAATATGGATATAAAACGTACGTTTTCCTTGAGATTTTTTCTCATCTGAAATTACAAGCGTGAAAGTTTCCATTCAAACACAGAAATATGTATGTATGTACATGTATATATATATGCATACACACGTTTTTCATTTGATCGTTCAAAAACATTCATTTGTTCGTTATCCCTTTAAAAGTAACGCTTCCAAATCTAGCGTAAACAAAGTATAAATCAAAGAAAACAATTCGTACTCCATCAATGCGGTAGAATATATACAATCCGTCGATAAACGCGTACACGCGCATCGATCAAACCTAACCGTATACCTATGCGAAAAGTAGCGATAAATTCCAATAACCCAAACACAACATAATAAACAACAACAATGTATATGGGAATTTTCAACGACGAAGCACCGTTAAGAAATTAATACGAAAGACACAACATTACGACGTAGACTTACTCTTATACAAACTTCTTTCCACGCATCCAATCTTCATTCAAAAAAAATAAAAAAATACAAACAACTCGGCAGGTTTATAATACCATCGGTAGAGATCATTTCTCTCTCTCTCTCTCTCTCTGGCGAACTACCAACCTACAGATTATACACGTGATGTATCCTTTAAACACACCTCGAGGCGATGCACACTAACGTATACGTGCATGAGGCTACTCCAGGGGAATGCGTTGCTCAATGACCTTTTGCACATCTGCACTTGAAGAGAGAAAATCAAGCCGCTCGCGTCTTAGGTATATATGCGTATGTATCATCTATCTACGTATAGTATAAACATCGAATAGCTCGCGGCCCTTTCGTAATTTCTCTTTCTCTCTCTCTCTCTCTCTCTCTCTCTTTTCTTATCTCCCTTTTTCTCTCAATTGGGATTCAGCGCTTTTACACCCACACATCCGTACACAAACGCGCCGATGTTCCATTCGCCTTTATAGAGAGATGAGTATACATAAGCGTGTTTCGTCGCGAACAACGCGTGCATGTATACAAGGAGGAAAGAGTTCTTGGACTTCATCGCGCGTTCGATGCTTTATTATATATGCATACTTGCGACACGTGAAAATGAGAAAAGCCGAACTGCACGAGACCTTATTAAGTAAGCCATCTAAGAGTTTGAATGCTTGCATGCGTGCCTTGGGCGTGTCTCGATTCTTTTTTCCTTTTTTTATTTATCGTGATAATCTCACAAGATCTGATTAAAATTGTTTTGTTGTTACTTTTTTATTTTCATTTAACCGTTGTTGCGTTTGAAAATTTTATGGGAAATTTCGGAGAGCGTCATTCATCGTCGCTATACATTTTGGGGTTTCCATATATGTGTTCATCGTTACGATTATCGTGAGACAGACAAATTTTTTAACGATTTATAAAACTTGTTCTTTTTTTTAAAAGGAAGATAACATTTGAATTACGACCTTTTGTTTTCTTTACACTTTCGCAGTCAAAAGTTTCAAAATTATGTAACGCATCGGATATTTATTGTACATACACGAATTTCGTATGATACGTTTTCAGGAAGTTTATTAACCATTGTGAAAATTAAATGATACGCGAGATATATTAAAGAGAGAATGCTTGGAAAAATCTGTATTACATAAATATTATCTGTAACGAAGAAATTAATTTTCATCTATCATGTATGTGATTAGGCAATATAAATTTGTAATCGTGGTAATAGCAGATAATAACATTAAAAAATTAACTGTTTATTAAAGTTCAGTATTTTTAGTATTGTTTATTTTTTTTTTTTTTTTTTTTTTTTTTTTTAAGAAAAAGTATTGATTTATCGTCATAATTCAAGTAAAACTCAATAAATAAATTTTAAACCAAAGACTTTCATATTATGTAAAAAATAATTATTTAAATTTAAAATACATACCCATATTATTGATAACAAGATAATATTTCTTTTTAAAACGACTTCAAAAATATTTTAGATAAATGTAATAGAAAAATATAATAGAAAATACTATTCATGTTTCAAATCCTTTTTAAACCTGATTAAAATCTCTTAAGATTATATGGTAATGTATTCGACGGTACAAGTAGATTCTCCTTAACCAGTTTTTTCTAATGTATTGTAATATATTTCTTCTTACGGATTATTAATACACGAATATCAAAATTTCCTTGAATCCAACGAGGAAATGTATGCTGCTTTAACCTCGATAAAATGAAATATTACGGATAAAAAAAATTATTTTATTTTTTACTGGATACTTTTTTTTCTTTGCTATAATATGTAAAGAATGTTGTAGGCTATTCAAAACAACATAACATACGACGTGTAAGTCGTGCCTTTAAGAATATGTGATAAATGTTTGATATTTTCGCCCAGAGAAAAAAAAAATTAAAATTGCATTGAAAATTATAATTTATAAATATCAAAGTTTTAAATAAATTGTATTAATAGCGTTATAATAAATGCTTGTACAAACTAATTACAAAATAAAAATTTAATAACTGAAAAATTTTTGCGAGTACTTAATCTACAAGAACAAATCGATATTACGCTGATGAAAAATCAATAATTTTCTTTTGATAGATTCTTATCGGTAATCATTTTTCTCAATTCTACTTTTTTATTGTGTTAAAGTTTTAAACTCGGTGTAAAGCAATATACAAATTGTAATTTTTGTCAATAAACTGAATGCCTCATACATATTTCTCATCATTTAATAACTGTTTCATTAATTATCGTCACTTTATAAATTTACTTTAAAACAGTAAATAAGATACTAGTAAATTCATATTGTATGTTTTTTCAGATTGACCCGCGTGTTGACTTTTTTAAGCCGACGTTTCGTGAAAATTGCAGTTCACTTTTTCAGGGCAGACCTGAAACTATAGTATGACTAATTATCATCGCGAAAGCCTAAAATCCTCATACTAGTAAATTGTACGTTATATTATTTTTTCATTTCGACTTGTTGATCGATAAAGTAATCTGTAAATGCGTCATAATAATAATAATTAAAAGCACAATGAAAAAGAAAAAGAAATTCTTATCATTTGCGCAATCTCATTAAACACCGCAATGCTTTTAACAATCCATTTTTCAATTACTAATCGATTTTGTTTTTGATAACGCGCAAGCGTAAATAATACCGATAAACTTAATTATATTTTAAATACTATAATTTTGAAATAGCATTATAAAAGCTAATGAATTTTAAAAATACTATTTTCATTATTATAGTTTTAATGGACTTAAATCTTTGCGCATTAAATAGCAATTTTACCTTTTTAAAACGCGTGACGGAAGAAAAAAATTTTACACTCGGAATTCCATTCGATAATTGTAAAAATGCATTCTTCTTCGCGAATAAATAAAATATCTCACAATTACTCAGTAAAAACATCAGAAATATCTCTCGAGTAAAAGATCGACGTGACGAAGTTCGATTCGCGCGCATCGCCTGAAATTTCTCGCTCGTTCGAGCTGCATTTTATTCCGTAAACACGAGAGAGAAAGGGAGAGAGAGAGGGAGAGAGAGAGAGAGAGAAAAGTCACGTAACAAATAAAGCGACTATTCAAGGCAGGAAATCGCTTCATTCGTCGTACTTTTCTTTTTCCTTCTGTCTCTTTCGCGGCTTTGTAATCGAACAACATTACACGTACGTACACGCGCCAGGTTTGCTCAACTTCTCGCAGCTTATCGAAAAAGTAGCGGCGAGCATTTTCTTCCTTACTCATCGATAAACGAGTTCCGAAGCGCCGTTTCAATTAACGAAACCACGAGATAGAGAAATTCGTAATGATCTTTTTCCATACACGCACATCAGAGCCGGGAGAAAAACTCGAGCCGACCAAAAGGTAAATCGACGTTTCATAAGCACTGTCAGAACTAGTGAGACACGAACACATTAGCAAGACAGAGAGAGAGAGGGAGAGCCGATAATGACTTTAAATCTTAGCGAAGGTGCGCTATGCGCACGAAACGATCTGGTTTTGCGAGCGTAACGTAATTGCAGGATATACAAGAGGGGATTAGGTAATAAGTAGGTAAAAAATTCGCATACTAATCGTTTTTAATGCGCAAAAAATTGGCTGATTTTCGTCCTGCGTTTAATTACGCTTTTTAACGGCGACAAGACGAAACGTTCGACGGCGAGCCAAAGCAGTTGCAAAAATGATTAATGAACAGGTATTTACGCTATGCGTTCGAGTTTTGTATTACGTAAAATATTTTCATTTTTTGTTCTGAGAAAAATAAAATCTTGTTTTTTTTTTCTTTTAATGGATCTTTAATTTTCCCTTTCTAAGCAGAGATTACGTTTTTATGCACTATTTTTTACGCTTAATTGTATAATTTATAGTAGGATCGAAGAAATATATGTACATAAAATAATTATTTTAAGAGATTAGAAAAATAATTTAGTTTATAGAAAAATAGGTTTGTCTAGTAAAGATAAATGAAATTTCTATAATTATAGATTTTTTTAAATTAAATTTTTCTTTTTAAAGTAAGAATATTTTTATAAATGACTGCAACGTGAATGAATTTAATCAAAAACAAATAAAATACATTTTATCTATCGAGAATCATATTTGCATACATTTGCATTTTATATCACGATTTATCTCCTTTTTACTTTTCAATACTTATAAATATTGCATAATTTTGTTTAATTTTTGTATGAATAAAATTTATTTTGCATTATTAAATTTGCACGCACATGCAGTATTTTGTAATTATAAAACTTTACTTGTTAAACAAGGTATACCGTTTAATGTTTCAATTTAAAAGGTAACTATATACGATTGAAAAAACTTTTCCGTTATTATCGCCGATAAAAAGATGGTTGGAATTTAAAAAAAAAAAAAGAACGACTTACCCTGACAAATCTCGGCTTGTAACCGCCATCGTCGATGTCCCCGGCGACGATCGGAACGTTCATGTTGTCCTCATATTATGCGTGCGTTCACCGATCTCTAATACTCCAAAATCAGCACAATATGCAAAAAATTTATTTCGATCGCTTCTCTTTCAGCGGTAGTCGCACAAATCCACTTCGTTTTTCCTAGTAAAAATGATTATAAATCACATCCCACTATACTTTCTACCACAATCGAGAACAACATCATCGGCGAAACATCGAACACCCCGTTTATTTACTTTATTTACTTTCCCCCGAGTACTCTGCGCACATACGCACACCCACGTAAAGCAAAGGACAGGCGTATCGGTTTGTTGTATCCCCGCGTAATAATAATTCCGGAGAGAGGTTATGTTCGCGCCCTTTTTTTCGAACGCGCGCACATCAGCCACTGACCGCCGCTCCAACGGGAGAGTAAAACCGAACCGAAACTCGTGAGCACGGAGTTTGTGTTCCTTCTCCTTCCTCTCGTCGCGGTGCATCGACGCGACACTACGTCTTCTCTCGGGCAAAACACGAGAGCGTATAAGTCTCTCGCTCTCTCGCGACGATACATACAACACCAGGTATAGGTACCGTGTTGTGCGCGAACGCGAAAAAACGAGAGAGAGAGTGAGCGCAACGCTCGGTGTGTGGAGGTGGTACACGCGATGGGTATAGTGTAGTAGTTGGCGTTTGTCCTCTCCAGGGCAAGCGCAGAGAGAGAGAGAGAGAAAGAGATAAAGAGAAAGAATGGAGAGGACCGCCGTCGAGCAATGGTCCGTGAACGAGTGCGCCAGCCTTTGCGCGCCCAGAGTTTTGAAAGCGCCCTCTGCGCCTACGACCTCTCCTCTCTTCTCTCTTACTCACTCTCTCTCTCTCTCTCTCTCTTTCGATCGACCTGCGCAGTCCCTCTGTTGACGTATACGTTTGACAGCTGTGCGGGGAGGCCATATAGCGTTTTGCTCCAAGGTGTCGAAGTTACTATTGCTGTGTATACTTTTGTTATTTTTTAAATATGTTATTATTTTAAAAATTATAAGGTAAGGTTTAATAATTGAGAAAATTATAGTTATCGAACGCCGATCTTTTATATTTGCTTTGTAAAAAAACAGTTTGCCGATATAAAATATATTATTTTATAAATTAAACTTCGTTTTCGTCAATTTAACGTATTTGATTGAAATTATTCGTGTGTAAAAGTTGTTTTAACGACTGTTTACATTACAAGAGAATCTTTTTCAACTCTTTATTTAAGTGTTCTAATTGATTTGAATTTGAATTTATTTAGAAATTTTGAAGAAAAATAGAACTTTGCAAGTGAATCCTTTAATTGCGAAATAGAAAGAGTTCTTCTTTTATTTTATTCGAGCGAAATATTCATAGCTAAATAATTATAACCCTAAATTATACAATTACGAAGCTAATTAAATCGAAATAAAATGCTTTTAAAAAGCAGCAGGATACTTTTCATACTTCATCTACAACATTTAAAACTTTATAGAAATTGACGTATAAGTTGTTATTTTTTGGCTATTGTTTACTTTTACCGGATAATGAACAAACAAACGAAAGCACTTTAAAATAATTAAAATACAACATACCTTTACAAATTCATCGCGCGTAACATATACCAATCACCGATTAATTCAACCATGAAAAATCGCAAATTCAAACATTTCACGCGCATTTCCACTCTACATACAAATATACCGACCAACTTTCCCACACCGAAAAGCCACAAGTAAATTCCATTGGCGATCGGCGCTATAGATCGATTGAGTGGACGAGTGGTTATATCCGTGACGTCACGCGGATAATGCATGAACACGTGCGCGTAAGATCGTGACTCGTGCCGAGTTTTTCCGTGCCCCCTCCTCCGATAATGCATTCACGCGAGTGAGTCAGAAGAGAAAGAGAGTAACGATTTTTCTCGAAGTTAAATTTACTTTTGATATTTTTATCGGCAAATTGACGTTGTATAAGTGGAACGAGTGTATTTTTTAAAAATCGAGAGAAATTTTTGTTTAAATGCTTAGGAATATCGAAGCTGATTTACGTGAGGATAAAAAATTTACGCTTGCTGAAAATCAGTGAAATGATAAATTTTCTGTCGTTGTGAACAAGCGGTATTATGTTTCTATAATTTTTCAGTAAGGTCTTGCTACGGTTAATATCTGGATTAATAATAAAATAACTATGAATAATTAGAGGTAAAAATTTCAAGTAATAGTAAATGATGCAATTAAATATTTATTTTAAACTGGATGAGATGTAAATGTAATAAAACAATATTTTGGATTATTTTTTTTAGTTTTTTAATATAAATTTTAAAAATTTTATAAATCTTATTATATTAAAACATTAATGTTTAGTTTTTAACAATTATTATTATTTATAATTCACATAATTAATGAACTATAATAAAATAAAAAGTTATTCTTATATTATACATAAATATTGCAAAGTGACATTATAAGAAGTAATCCATTCGTTTAAAAAATATTAATCTATTTGATTTTTATCCTAATTCTTATATTTTTACAAGTATTTTTTTTTAATTTTATTATGTTAAAATAATGACGTTTAATAAAAAATGAAATAAATTTAATTTAAAGTAACTACATATATATATGTCATTGTATCAAAATCACGCACTACATATTTGCATT
The DNA here is from genome assembly GCA_949987625.1 of Chalcis sispes. Lineage (NCBI taxonomy): Eukaryota > Metazoa > Arthropoda > Insecta > Hymenoptera > Chalcididae > Chalcis > Chalcis sispes. Next base: position 68,915,039 of record OX465097.1, on the reverse strand, counting down.
AGCATAAAAATATATAAATACGTTTTTGTTTGCTTTTTTGCATTTTATAATTTACTAAAAATTTCATGAATTTTAAATTTCATTAATAAAATGGCACAATTTAGGAATAATAAATTCATCGTTAAGTATTGTGTATTAAAAAATTTGTAGCCAGTCTTAGTTGCCTTTTTATTTGCAATCTTAACGCCACATAGGCCATTAAATCTAAAATGACATAAAGGCTTGCTAAAATCATGATAGAATACCAATAATCTGAATTCTTCATATCTACGGTAGTCAGAAGTGTGTTGGGCGATACAAAGTGACAATAATCTGATGAACATTTCATTTTTGGTCTGTCATATCTGAGAAATATAAAAAATATATTGAAATAAATATCATTAATGTCACTGATAATTAAAAATTGTCAACGAATGATTATTTACCCGTAAACGGCGACTATAACCCCCTCAAATCCATATTTGAGGAAGGATAAATGGAAGAGCCAGTGTAAATATGGATGAGCGTCGGTTAAATGTACGAAAAATCCACTGAATATCATGAATGGCAAAATTAAAAAAGGCCCAAAGATAACTCCATTCTATTCAACGTTTAAAAAAAAAAAAAAAAATACATTAGTTCTACCTAAATAAAGCTAAAGTATTAAAAAAATGTCGCTAATTCTTATACATAAAAATTATACATTAAAAGTAAAATAGTCGTAAAAAAAATGTAAAAATTACCTGTACACTTAAACTAGTGCCAATTACAAGTCCAATCATTTGCGCAACGAGGCTGACGAGTATGCAGATTATGACGAACAAGCCGAGTCTCTTAAATTCCGGTATCTGTCCACTCATGTACCAGATGACGAGGGTGTAGATCGATGCCGCGGCTATCTGTACCGGTAAATCCGCGAGCTTGTTCGCTATGTAGAATGAGCGCAGCTTGTACCAGCGGTTAAAGTGTTCTCGCATAAGTATCGGCAGCTCCGCTGGAACTTTACGTTGCCATTTTATCGTAACGTATCTCGTTAAAGGCTCACCGGATTTGCAAGGTGCGTTAACGCGAAACTACCGAGCTCGTCTTTGCGTTTATGGCGCGAGGGATGATGAGGTAAGTTTTTTTTTGTTGCCGGAAGGGACAAAATTCCGCCGAAGTCTTGCGAAATGGTTTGGAAAGGAAATTTTCGATATGGTTTTGGTTTTATTATTATTTTGTTAGAGAAAGATTTTTAGTTTAAAAAGGCTAAAAATAATTTCATTTTCAAATATAATCTTTTTATAAAATTACTTTCAATAATATACCTATAAAATTTAAAAATATCCTAACAATAAATTTTACAAAATTCACATCGAAAAAAAAATCACGAAAATTTTTAAAAAATCTTGCAGAACGAGTAAAAATGTAGAATAAAAATAAAGCAAGTTTAATGAAATAATGTAAAAACACTTACACGTAATTACAGTAGCGTTGAAAGCACTAAACATGAGAAACATTAAACTGAAGAAGAGTAAATTGAAGTTGTCTAAAGCGTAAGCCGCATCCTGTCCAATTTTGTAAAATATCGTGCCGACGAGTAGTGCGATCAAGAGGTGCATCGTTAAGCGTGTGAATGTGAGTACCTAAAAGGAAAAGTGCGTTTCCATTGCTTTTCTCTCTCTCACTCACTCAATCACTCACTCACTCACTCTGTCTCTTTCTATATAACAGACGCGATTTCTAATTTTTTTTATTACTTTTAGCGCCACATGCGGTGAAATTTTTGCTTAAATTTTTTCTTACAATTATTCGTGTAAACTTTATTACATTTATTCACATTAAAAGAATAATTTTAAACATTTTATATAATAAATTTGCTTTGCATTAATTTATTTACAATAATCTCATTTAAATTTGTTCGTTTCAACTTAAAATTTAGAAAATCAAAGAATGTAAAAAAAAATTTCTTAAAAATTTTAGTTTTTAATATTTACCGGTTAAAAATGGAGCCGATTAAGAATTTAATCTTGAAAAATGTTTATCGACAAATAACTTCAATATATCGCTAACGATAAAGTATCGTAGAAGTAAATATGCAGGTGTTATTTCATCTGCGTTCAAGAGGATATTTATAATTCATACTTATTTTTACAACGAATTATCGCGCACGTTTATCATAAAATTATAAAGAAATATTATTATATATAAAAAAAAGCAAAATTAAAAAGTCAGACGTTCTTATTCTAATCAAAGCTTTTACGTTGTACTATTGAATAAGCAAAAAACTTTAGCGCATACGTTCGCGTATATTTTTTTTTTTTTTTTTTAATCTGTCAATGCACATTATAATAGAAGAAAAAAAAAATACGTTTACTTACCTTATCTCTAGAGAGCCTTAATGTATTTCGCCAAAGTAGAATGCGCAACTGCCTCCAAGAACTGGTCGCATAATAAGCGGAACCCTTGAGTTCGCTGTCGTAAAAAATTGGCGTATTGGGTAAAGGTAATTTCGGCGAAAGTTCAAGGTTCGTCGGTGCCAAGCCTTTGAGCTTTCTTTTGAGCTTGTCCATTTCGTTACCGGGACTTCGCCAAAGCTGACAGCAGCCGTTCTCGTTCGACCTTATTAGTCTGGCAAGATTGTCGCCGTAGTCGCCATTGATTGTTTCTAATACTGAAAGTATATATATATATATATATATGATGATTATTTTTTTATTTGTTTTTAAAAATAAATTTACGCGAAAAAAATTAAGGTAAAAGATAAAACTACACTTTACTTTATTTAAAGAAAATTTACACATTTGCGTATCGCAAATTGTATTTCCGTATGCATTAAAATTGAAAACAATGAAACTTTTCAAATACCGACAAAATAATCCATCATTACACGCATCACTTTATTCGCACAAAAGCATCAAAAACATTGCCTCTATTCGTGCGCAAACACAATAATCATTCAACACAATGAAAAAACGGGCAGATAAAAGAAAAGAAAAGAAAAGAAAAAGAATAAAACTTACAAAAGTCCGCCGGATTGTGATAGGTAGGACAATGTAGCCCGAGACTACCGAGAAAAGGCACCAAATTACGCGGTCCACCCGCGTAAGCGCAACGTCCATTCGCGATGACGTACAGATGATCGACCATGTCGAAGAGGGTTGCGCTGGGCTGATGAATCGAGCAAACGACCGTTCGTCCCTCGCGCGCCAATGATTTCAGTAGACCGAAGCATTGCCTCGACGTCACGCTGTCTAAGCCGCTGTTGGGAATTGTCAACGTAACGTAGGTTAATTCTTTATATTGGTGTTTTTACATTGATTTTTCGTTTCTTTTTTTTTTTTTTTTTTTGCATGCTATAAGCCTACTTTCGAAGAGCTTTTCGTTCTACGAGTATTTTTGTGATTTTGTTCTATTTTTCTAATCTATTGATCTAATTGAATTTTTAAGTGTGTTTTTTTAACAGTAAATAAAGATGGGTTATTGTACTTACTAACAACGTACTACTGCTTGTTGCGATGCATGAAAATTGAAAATAAAATTAATTTACTTCGTTAATTTAATTTACTTCGTTTCTTTCGAAGAATCAGTAATAGATCATTATTAGTTATTTCATTGCGTTAGACAATTTGAAACACACAAGGTTAATCGAATTCAATCTCATATTATTATTTTTACTTTTGAAGCTTATTAATTTTTTTCTTCTCAATAGAACAATATTAAAGCTATAATCCATATAATACTAATATTTTTTACCATAACGTGGATTTCCACATTATTAGATTTTACAAACTTATAAATTAGATTGCGTTCAAAATTTTATTTAAATATAAAAACGGGATACATTTATCGATCGATGCATACCTTGTGGGTTCATCGAAAAACATAATCGGTGGATTGCTTATTAATTCTAATGCTACAGCCAGTCTCTTTTTTTGTCCGCCGCTTAAGTTTCCAGTGCACGTTGTTCGAGACGCGTCAAGTCCCAATTCTTTTAATATTAAATCTACCTAAAACATAAAAATGATTTTCTTGATGTAAATTAAAAATTATTCAAACGACAACGATAATGTGAAAATATTATAATAAAATACAAAGGGTCGTTTAAATCTTTTGAAAAATTTGATTATTTAATCGCCTGAATATAGGCAACGATTGTTACCGCACTGTATTCAAGATACTTAGGCACTGTACAATAATAATGCTTTTTACAGCATTTAATTAAACGATAGTTTTATCGCGAATTTTTATAATTTTCTCTATAGAGATAACGCATTTAATGAATAAAAATTATTTGATAAAAAATTTACTCATTAAAATTCTTTATTAAATTATATTATTTAATTAATCATCTAGTATGTATCATCAAGCTTTAAAAATGTATTATTTTTGTGTTAGAAATTAAATAATAATACTTTATAATAGTCTAAAAATTATTTAGTCATAGATTTAGAAATAAATTAACAAAATGTTCATCGTCACCTTGCTTTTCGTAAATAGCAATTTAAACTCAGACTCGTAAACAGTTAAGAAATCAAAATTTATATCGAATTCATTGTATGATAAAATCGAATAACCAGCTAAACTTACAAATTTTAAAATACCGACATTTTGAACATAATATTAATGATTATTAGCTACATTAAAAATAATATAATAATTACGTTAATAATCTTTATACAATTTTCAATCAATTAATTAAATCTTCCATTATTCGTTTTAGTTGAGATATAAATATTCCGCAAAGAAGTGGTAAAGAAACCAATAATAAAATAAAACAATATATCTAATCATTACGCTTTGTTTCTTGTCGGTTGTCGAGCTTTCGAGTTTCAGATCCGCGGCTATATCCATGGCCTCTTGAACCGTGAGCAATGCTTGCAGATTGTCGTTCTGCATTATGTAGGCGGAGGAGCGACGAAACGCCGAGAGGTCTCGTTCCCTTCCGTTGACTAGTATGTTACCCGTTACGTTTGTCTTTCTGAAATTTTTTATTTTTTATTTTTTTTTTTTTTTTTTTATCAGTTTAGGATTATTTTTTCATGGATGTAGATTGGCTTTCGTTGACTTATCATTTAAATGGTTGGGAAAATTCGAATTTATTTTATTTATTCATATTTGCTTTGTATCAAACGAATCTATTAAGTAATCGAGTAATAAGATCACGGATAAGCAAGCATTCAGTTAAACAGATTCAGTTTAGATTTTTTTATTCTTATGATTCATGCAAATATTAAAAATTATTTTTGTATTAAGCCTGGAAGTTAGAAAAAAAAAGTAAAACATTACATGTATTCATATTTACATGTGTAACAAATTTTGGTATAAAGCAATAAAAACAATTAGCATGATAATTGTTATTTTAAAATTACAATTTTTTCATTCATCTTTTTTCTCTAATTATCGGATCAAGAATTTTTGGCACTCAAACGCGCAAGCTTATCTTTATTCATCTTTATTTAATAGATTCGAATACGGTAAAAATCTTTTATCAAATTCAATCACTCCAAGCAATTCAAAAAAAAAAAAAAAAAAAAAAAAAAAAATTAAACGCCAAGCTAAAATCGCTTTTATTGCCAGCATTATCGTTAGATAGAGAAACTCATCTCGTTTTAAATGAGGATTAAATCAAGTTATAAATATGAAAAACAATGAAAGACTTGAATTTCAATGCGATTAAAATTTTTTTTTTATCTTAATTCTTGGCTAGGTATTTGGTTGGACGTTAATAAAAAAGAAACAATGTTGTCAAGTTTAATAATAAATTTTATCAGGATTTAGTATAAAAGATGCGAGCGAAAATGTAGATGTAAAAAGAAGATAAAACGCATACTTTGTTATATTTCGAAAGAGATAATTTATTTTTAAGGCCTTATCAAGCTTTCCGTTCTCTATTGCATGAAATTTTAATAATTACTCTGCCTTATAAGATTTATTTCGATTATTAATTTTAAATTGGATAAATTTAAAAATTATTTTAGATCGAAAATAACATGTACAATATTAGTCGCGACTTAACCAATGCGAAAGTGTTTTAAGTTTGCAATAAAATAACATCTTCGAAATGTTATTTAGCACAGAAAAGCCAAGAGCTTAAAAAACCACAAAGTATCTATATTTTTAAGCGAATAACTCACGTGTAACCGGCTAATATATCCATCAACGTAGATTTTCCTGCGCCGGATGGTCCCATAATTGCTGTGAGTTCTCCAGGTCGAAAGTCACCGCTGATATTGGATAACAATTTTTTCTTCTCTGCAAAAAAAAAAAAAAAAAAAGAATAAATAAATAAATAAATAAATAAATAAACAATATTTATTGCTTATTGTGTAAAAAATAGTAGATAATTTTGAGATAAATTTTGTAAAACTCGTTATTTCTCTCGGTCATAATGATTCATTCAATAAAAGTGGTTGTGAGTTCAAATTAACATTTATATTTAAACTAATGACTTGACGTTGAGAAATTAATGCTTTATCATCAACTTTTACAAATTCAAATAAATTCTACCCAAGTATATATATATATATATATATACATACATATACATACACATGTTTTTTATAAGCGAGCAAAATTTCGAAAAAATTAAAAAAATTTTATTTTAATACCAATATTGGCTTATCCCATCTCCTCATCGTATATCTAAAACACGCACGTGTTGTAAAAAATTTAATTAGCCTGAATTATCTAAATTGCGAAAGTATAGAACAATATTTTAATCAAAATTTATCAATTTATTAATTATGTGCGACACTTATAATAATAAATTTGATAAAAGCAATGCTTAATGTTTTAAACTATTCCAAATAATTCAATCGAGTTTTAATCTTTTTTCTTATCTTAGAAAGAAAAAGGAAAACAAAAGAAATTTTATTTAACGTGCGGTAATAATTTTACGCCTGAATTCAAAGTGAAACTCGTTATTGAAAAATAAGAAAAAAAAAAAAAAAAAAAAAAAAAAGAATAAAATAAAGATTTAAAGAGTAGTTTAGCCGGTTTTACTTTTATGCGAATAAGTTAATGCTTTTATTCGTTAAACATTTCACATACGCACATACATACGCTCTAATGTCATCTCGTAAAGAGACAAAGAAAATGCATTAACTCAAGCTACAAAATGATTACGAGAGAAGATGAAGAAATTTTACAGCTGCGCGTGTTCACTTTTTTTTTTGCTTTTTTTTTGCTTCGCAAACGTTTTGAGATAAAATGTCGAACGTTGAATTTTATGCATAAACAAATTGAAATATTACAAGAAATATAATTCTGTGTAATCTTCGTATTTTCACTCAGTTTCGTTGATTTATGATTTGTTTAAAAGTTTGTTAAACAAACAATAACTATAACTGTGATTTATTCAAATAAGCTTAAGGAGAGAAGTCCAACTTAAAAGCAAAAATTATCATTTTCTTCAAATTTTTATATCGTTTTTAGAAATTACTCACTGTTAGGAACTTCAAAATTAGAATTATTTTAAAGTAGCAAATTATTTTCAATTATTGGTGATATGATTTCGATATCTAAATTAAATTTTATTACATAAGAGTCACTAAAGTATGCCTCGTTATCAATTTCGTAAATTTCAAAATTTAAATTAAAAAATTCTTTATAATAATACAACAATATATTACTATATATATTATCGACAAGTAAAGTTTTCAACTACTCTGCGTGCAAAATATCTAACTCTTATTTTCATTGTACGTATATTTTTGCCAATAAAAATTAAATTATTGAAGGAGACTATAAAAAAAGATTGTTTTTAAATATTTTATCGCGTTATTCATTGTATATTTAATAAACAATGAAAGAAGATGAATATCGAAGAAAAATAAAATTATTTAAGAATCATCGGTGATTATTTATGATAAACTTCTTTGTCTGCCAATTACACATCTGAAAATCATTGCAATTTTTACATTACGATATTTATATTTATATCTCGCATTTATTATATCAATGAACATATTTTTAATTGTTATACATATGTAAAAATATGATAAAAAGTGATATAATAAATGCAAAATACAAATTATCCATAAAATTTGACCCGAAAAAAATATTATATACAGATACGATTAACATTTGAACAAAATGCTGAAGCATTTTGAAAAAAGCATTCAATAAAGCAAAATTCAATTATTACTAATTATAATGATAATTTTACATGAATCTTAAGTCGATAATATTCTTTAAGATTAAAATTGATAGTTATCACAGATTAAACATAACAAGATTTAAATTCAAAGCAATACTTTTATTTTAAAATACGATTAACATCAGTTCTTAAGCTTTTATTAATCTATCTATGAACGTTAAAGTGAACATTCGTGAATCTTTAGTATCTAACCTTATGAAATTGTTTGACTCGCCTCGTTTTTAACAAGATTATGAATATCGTTTTGAAATTTCCTATCTAATCGCTATGAAATTTACTTCAAAATTAAAGTAAATTAAGTTAAAATTTTCTTTATAAATTGGAAGCATCTTTCTGATGACGTTTCAATGCGAGTATCGGTGACTCACTAATCCTTGCAAAAGGAAAATCTAAAGTATTTAATACTTGATTACAAATTCTATTTATTGACAATAAAACGAGGCTCTAAATAAACTAGCTCCTTTCTAATCTCCAACATATTTTCCAGCACAGTCGATAAAACAGCCTATTTTAATAAAGGTTGTTACCTTAAGTAGTATCATTCCTTTGATCCGGTAAATCTCAACGAGGTACAATAAGCACACTCCCTTCATAATAAATAATCCTTAGCGAGGTAGAAAAAAGACGAAAAATAAAGGCGAAAATTTTTAAACGTATGAAAAGAAATTTAAAACGTATGAAAACCCACCTTTAGAAAGTAATCCACTTCGAACGGAATAACTTAGCTGGCTGAACGTCAAGTTGAGCTGATTGGTACGGGACGAGGTCGTCGGACTCGAGGGACAGTCGGATCTCTTAAATATCACGCCGAGGCCGCTCTCCCCGTTCTTTATCGCGGTTAAATCCAGTTTAAGATTCGCCGGTTTCAGAAAACCTAAGCTCATCGTTAAACCCTTCGTCGACGTTGTCTCTTTAGTCTCCATTTTTTCAATTTTGATCGAGTTTTTGATTCTCTCTCTCTCTCTCTCTTTCTCTCTCTTTTTTTTTTTTTTTCTTTATTTTTGATAAACTTTATGCCATTGATGTTTTTCTACTGGAAATTGAGTTTTGAATATAGGTCATCTTGTTAATGAATTTCTTTTGTTCATTACTATTTTACAAAGTTGTTCACAAACACTGATATACTTTCACTATGTACGTATATGCTGTTCCTATGTCGATAATTATCTGCACAATTTGTTTAACACGATTACGCAAATTTCTCCGATGTAAAATTCATTTTCACTTTCCAAATTGTCTGTTAAATTTTGTTGACTTTAAACGAGGCTTCCATCTGAAAAAAATCATAAAACGAGTAAATATTAAAGGAAAATATTTTATTATACGATCTCTCTCTCTCTCTCTCTCTCTCTTTCTCTCTGTCGGAACGATCATGTTTCTCCTCACAAAGTTTCTCTGGGTTGGCTGCGTACTGATATGAGGAGACAGTTCATGGCAGAACAAATGTACAAAATCGTACGCATGCATGTACCGGACTACTTAGACGGCCTCTTCTCTAAGTATGTGCCCAGGGGTGCACTAAGGAGTACGGCATCGTCGTTCCGTCGATGCGCACTGAGATTGGTAATCATTCGTACAAGGTGCGCATTTGTGGAATTCCCTCCCTACTGAGTTTCGAAATCTTTCGTCTCTTAGGAGATTCAAGAAATCAATTAAGAGTCACCTCCTCGAACTCGATTGATGTATTATTTATTTTTGTATTTATTTATTATATGTTAATTTATTTTTTGTATTGTCCCTTATGCATTGATTTTAATTGCGTGATTGTATTTAAGGGATGAATGAGTGATGAGTGCCTGTATTTATAAGGATGAATTAGTTTTATTTTACTTTTGTTTAATTAATGTATTTTATATATTTTATTTTATTATTTTTATGTATTGACCGATATATGAACAATGTATTAAGTTTTCGTTTATTAGTATTTAAACATGGCTTTGATATCGTTTTTATTAAGACTGACTTACAGTATTGTATATTAGTATTTATTAGTATTAAGACTTGACTGTGGTATCATTTGTGCAATATTTTTATAATTTATTTATAATTGTATTTATTGTCCGTTTTATATTCTTTTGTACATATCGTACGAATAAACATATATCTATCTATTTCTCTGTCTCTCTCTCTCTCTCTCTCTCTCAACTAAAAATAAAGCTAAGATAAGATAATAAAAGCGTTGATATTTTGCATCCTTTTAACCTTATTATTTAATAAAATCATTTGATGCAATGAGTAAGACGTTTTCATTTGCAATTAAAATTTTATTCGTTTTAAGTTTCACATCGAGATCGAACAATCTTTAGTTTTAAATATTAATGTTAAAAAAAAACAAACACAAAGAAAAACTATCGAGTTAAAAGCGACGGCGTTGTCGGTTCACTTTACCGATCGATCGCTTAGTAACAACTAAGCAAAAGCTTAGATCGATATGCGATATCAATAAGTAAAATGTATCTTATCACCGATGTTCATGACGGTTATCATCTTTTCGCAACGTCATAATGAATGCAGTATACGAAAGCATCTTTACGTACGTACATATATAATATTTCGTGTAAAAATCCACTTACATAAGCTACATAACACCGCACGCGCACGAGAAGTGAAAGTTCAAACTAGGCGCGAGAGCGACTTACAGCAGAAACAATTAAGTATACCTTTTCACGCGATCATCCCTCGACGAACTTCGCCATCACCGATAGCACAGATGTAAACACAGAATCGACGACTCCGGCTGTACCAGGCTCCGAGGGTATAAAATAAACGACGAAAAACACCGTTCGCCGTTGTACAAACGACACTCGCGTGGGTCTAAATATTAACGAAAAAGCCCGCCGCGTGGCGTACACGTACAACGAAAGAAACGAAAGATTAATAATAAATAAATAAATAAATAAAAAAAAAAAAAAAAAAAAAAAAATGTAGAAGTAAGTGTGCGAGCGACGCGCGTCCGCGCGCTACAGTGACGACCTTACGACTGAGAAAGTCCCGCGCTCGGTTTCAACGTTATATTACAACCGCAGCGGCGCGCGCGTTCCTTTCCTTGTTAACTTACGCGATTATGCGTGTATGCGAGCGTGTGCGCGTTGGAAAAGCGCCCGAGAAATCTCGAGTGCCATACGCGATAAAGATACGAAGCCACGAAGCGTTCTATAGTTTTCTTTCTTTTCTGTCCGATGATGATTGCCTCGGTGGAAAAGAAAATTAAATTTTTTCTCTCTTTTATTGTTTTATACCATAACGCGATTGTATTTAATTTTAATTTAATGTATGAAAAATAAATAATTAAATAATTTACATAGCAGCGTACGACGTAAATAATTATTAAAAATAAAAATATCTATAAAAAGATTAATCATGAAAAAGTACTTAAAATCAAAATGTATAGCCGAACAAAATTGAAATGCCGATAAGGTAGAAAAACATGTTTATACTGTAGGACGATTACGATATTTACGTTTTTGTAATAAAACACACACAACACGTTTTCAGTATTTTCGTCATTGATTATTCAAATATCGAGATTTCTTCTCGCATTTCTTCGCTTTCACCTCGCGCTCACACATTGCACGAACTTTATACTTAATTAACGTTCTAGATATTCAAACTATGCACTCTAAATATAAATATACCTAGTCAATGTCTTCGTTCGCAAATAACCCTTTATTCGCTTAAATCTCAACTCGTGCGCTTGCGGTAATAGAACTTTACGTATATCGTTGTTGAATTTATTCGAAAAAAACAAAACAATTTTCCCATAACGTTTATTCGAAATTTTTCAAGCTCATAATAGTCTTTGTATAATCGGTAATAAATATTTGCTCGTATATAACAACTAAAACATTGACGCTTTCTTATTTTGAGAATTATATAGATAAGGGATTCAAAAGGATGATTCATAAGCGTGGATAATATCAATGTTTAATAAAAAACGATACAACGAAATTTTCATTCCGTACGCGCGTAGACTCTGATAATGTTCATCGGCACGTAACAGCAGTTTGCTACGTTCATTCTCCGCGCGCGTATGCGCTTGCGTTTGCTTCAGGATCGTACATTGTCACGTCGCGAGGCCATACGTTGCAACGAGTAATTTCTTTTGTTTATACTTTTACGCGATACACTTGCATTTGTATCGTGACGCGCAAGAGGAAAATAAAGAAAGAAAAATAAATGAAGTTGTAACTCTTTTTTTTTTTTTTTTTTTTTCTTTTATTTTTTGCTTGACGTGTTTTTTAACCATTTAGGCGAGAATCGAGACGCGGTGTGACGTTTGAAATAATTACGATTTCTCGCAATAGCTTCAAGGTTTTTATTTTTAAAATTTAAAAAAAAGTGATATATTGTATTGTTATTAGTTTCTTTTTTGTATTAAAAAAAAAAACATGGAAAATGTAAAATTTCTTAAGCGGATATTGTTAAAATAAATGTATCGGTAATAATACTAGAAAGTAAGATCCTCATAAGTGACACATTGCGAATTGATAAGTTTATGTAGACAATGCTCACGAATTGATATTATTTTATAAATTTTATAAAAATGTTGTATTAGTGAATTTTTAATAAAACTTAAAAATTGTAATTAAAGATATAACTCACGATAACGATTTCTAAAGTTTTTAATCATTTAAAATCATAAATACTTTAAAAGACAATAATTTATTTTAATTAAATAATTCATTTGATTGCCCATTTTTTGTTTTTAAATAAAAATGAAATTAAAAATTAATTTCATAAATAGTATCGGTCATAGGTCGCGTAAATTATTAGCATTTAAAAGAATAATAGAAAATATTTTCAAATAAATTAACTTTACCGATTCCAAGATATATTTAGAAAAATACTGAAATATAATTGTTTATTTATTTTTAATCTTTTATAATTTTATTAAATTCAAACATTTTCAATTAATAAACTTTAAAATTGTTTTACTCGTATATACAAAGCAATTAGATATTCATGAAAAAACTAATTTGAATTCTATACTGTCGCCATCTTTCTTTGAATAAATTAAGATCGTAATTATTGCTTGCATCTCATTTATCTGTTAAATTCACCCAATATATTGTAAAGTAAATATTACAAGAAATTTTTTATTTTTCGAAATAGTTATACACTTTAAAAACCAATAATAATTGCAATTACCTCATGCATAATAATTGTAACAGGCAAAATACAGAAACTGAAAAAAGAATCACAATGTGAACGATTATGTTGCCGTAACAATGATACTATACTATATCGATGTGAACGTTAATGAAAACAAGATTATACTGAAAATGCAACAGATGTCGGCACAAACTACTTGCTTCGATATTAAATCAAAAAATTGTCGTAACTGATTATATCTACATTATCGACTTAATTTACTTATTGTATATGTTACTTGAGTTAATATTAACTCTTATTCGAATTAATATTATTATTACAAAAAAAAAAAAAAAAATTTTAAATAAGTAAAAAATTAATTTATAACAAAAGTTAGAATACTCATCGTAGCATCATACTTTGTTGTAGAATAATTATAATTCTCATACAATAAAGTAGGCATAATCAACCGTATAAATCAAAGTAGATCGATGTCAAGTGTGAACAGGCACAAAGTTTTTTAACAGACTATATTTAATTTTTTATTTCTTTGAATTATTTGTTTTGATTTTATCATTAATTTACGAAACTTTTGCACATAAAATGTGAAATACGACATTTTGAAATAAAAAAATAGTTATTTCTAAATTTCGTTTTTTATTTTAAATAAAACCATAATGTTTAATAAATTTTAAAATATAATATATGGATCATAACAGAATGAAAAAGTTCATAATAAATCAATTATTTAAAAATGAATGACAAAGATAATTTTTTCACATAATTTATTGAGAATACAAGTAAAGCTTTATTAAACAAAGTACGTAAAATACGAAATACAATATATGAATTTATAAAATATAGATAAATTCGTCTTTTTTTTTCTTTTTTTAACGAGAAATAAAGTTGGAACATTACAATCGAAATGCGCTCAACGCATTTTGTTTTTAAGAATCGGCCGTTTTTCATTTAATTTACAAACTAAATAACGCGTTTACGGTTCTTTCTATTTAAATATCACGATCAAATTCGATTTTTAATTTTTTTCTCCCCTTCTTGTTTTAGGCTTCTTTTTACATTAATCATCACATTGTTTTTCGCTCATAATCGCAAAAATTGCGATACTGTATAAAAAAGAAGGCGCTTGTTTCAACGCACAGTCGCATAGTCTTTTATTCTCCGTTAATAGGAGAACGTATATCATACAGATACACCATAAGAGAATTCGTCTGCGGCAGTGCGGACAAAAAGTGTAAATAAATCGACGTTCGATCTATAAACTTATGAATATCGCTAATCTAATGGTAAAAATATTAATAAGTTGCCACTTATAAAATTAATAGAGAGATTCTTTTATACATATATATATATATATATATATATATATACTCGTATATAAGGCTTTAAGTACCCTAAGACTTTTTCTTAATAATATTAAGATTCTATTTAGGTTTTTTTTCGCAACATTAGTTACTTTTATTATTTTTTTATTTTTTTATTTTTTTTATTTTTAAAGAAATTTAAAAAAGTACTGTGAAATTTTACAATTCCCTGACCCCTATTGTAATGTTATAAGCCAATACTTTCGCGGTAAAAGTATCGACAAGTTTTCTTCCATATTTATTTAAAATTTGACAAATATGAAAAATTATTATAGATATTAAAGGAGATCAAATAATTTTATAAAATTAATATTATTAAATTAATTTTAATAAATATAAAGCTCGATAAATTTAAATTTTATGTAGCTTCTCTTTGAATTTGTAAATTCCCTGTTAACAATTCCGTTTGAAAATCGATGACTGATTGCATCCTCATCTTATTCTAAAATGCGTTACAAATACATTTTCATTCGTGTACGCATATTTTTTCTTAAATCACTAGAAAGCTTAAAATTATTTGTTATACAAACTTATTCTCAACTTTCATAGTTCAATAGTATTTTTATAACCGTATATATTATTTTTATAAGATATATGCGTAGTACTTTCATTTTTTAATAAACTGGGAATATTTTATGAATATATAACACTGGCTGCTCAACTTTCTACATTTATTCATCATTTTCAATAATATAATTATTAAGAATCTGATAGCTATATTTGTATACGCGTAATTATAAAATGAAATTTAATTCCGATAGAACTAAACTATAAGACTAGTGCTTTTGCTAATCGTCTGATAATTTAGAAAAATGTACCGAGACAATTTCTAAGTAAGTGAATTCATTTTTTACATTTTTAATGTATAAAATTATGTGATTTTACTCGCCATACAATATAATGCATTTTACATATTGCAATTACAAATCTACGAAAAAACGTAAATCACACGAGAGTTTTACAGATAAATAAATTGTTCTTAATGGCAAAAATCTGTACAAAAATTTATTTTAAATACTGAACTACTGCTCTGATAATGCAAAATTAGATAGTTTGACTTGTTCTTTATTTTTTTTTTTTTTTTCTTTTGTTTGTTTATAATGGAGAAAAAGAAATTGTGCGACCCATGTACATATTTATATTAACGACGATTTTGATTAATTCATCACTTCTTAATATTACAAAATTAACATAATATTCATAAAATTTATAATCTACTTAACAAGTATTTTAACCTATATTTTACAAATATTACATTTTCCTCAAGAATAAAAAAGATAATAAATAAAAACGTAAAATACGAATTTCGTCTCCGAGTCAAAGCTGTGTTGTTGAGTTGCCTCCATTATCGTCGTTGAACGACAAATTCAAGAAAATGAATTTTTCATTTTAAAATAAATCGAATTATTTTACAAACAATAAAGTTTACAACTAATAAATAAACAAAACAAGCAATATAATTACAAAGATATAACATAAATGCGTTCGTTCAACATGGATCAAGTGATTTAAACATTTTTGTAAATAATATATTTTAACTGATCGAAAATATTTCTTTATATTTTTTGAAAAAAAAAAAAAAAAAAAACTAAGCGTTATAAAAATATGTAAAAATTTATAACGTAATAAAAAATATAGTTAAAAAACTAACACGATTAGTTTGGATCATGTTTCAAAATTTATAGCTTGTTAAAATTTTATCCTACGGTCGTTTCGATGAACGTACAAAAGACATTCGGCAAAATATTCTCCGTGTACAACATTAGAAAAAAATCATCTCGATCGTATCGGCTTGACCGAACGCGCCGCAAATGCTTTCACTCGTTACCGCGGTAAGCGGTCATGTTTTTTCTCGAATATAGCAATACCAGAGTGTCTACCGTCGATTTAATTTGCACCATAGTGCACTCGCCGTTAGAAGATGCATAAGTACACCGATGCCAACGATAAGCGTTAGGTTATGAACGACGTTCGCCTGCACGATTTCCATTTCTTTGAGGAACTGCGACGGCTGCATGTAGTGGCAATATGTGACATCGTCGGGTTCTTGCTCGCAGTGAAGATTCGTCCGGTTATTACCGTAAACCGTGATAAGAAGACTATGGAAACTTGCCCGAAAGTACGAGATATGGAAGAGCCAACGGAACGGCGACGGCGTATCCATGTAACGAATACAGAAACCGAACACAGAGAACAGTACTGCGATTATAGGACCAGCAAACACTGCAATCTAAAATATGTCGTATTCGATTTTTAATTAAACTTTGCGACATTATGAAGGATACATTTTTCATAATCTGTTACAATACCTTAACCGGAGTTGTAGCACCGATGAAGAATCCCCAAGACTGTGCACACAAACTTGCTGCGATGCTGACGATCATGAACATAACTATTCTCTCAGCTTCAAAGGGTTGACCGGTTAACCAATAACTTACCGCCAAGTAAGTAGTAGCGCAAGCTGCTTGAAATGGCACTTCGATTAAGAGCATGCTTATGTAGTAAGGTGCCAACCGATACCAGCGGTTAAAATGTTCCCTCGTCAAAATTTGCATTTCTAGTGGAACTGCAAAGAACAAAAGAAAATAGAACTTTTATTTATAGCTATATGTTACTGAGATTTATAAACAATTTGGTTAATTTGACATTTTTATAGATATATATACAGAAATACAAAAATTATTAAGGAATGACGAGTTTTGTTAACACTGAATAATTTACGATTTAAATAAATTTAATGTTTTATATAGTACAGCCAAGTATTAGATATAAAAATTGAAAAAATTCGGTACAAAGTATTGCAAAAAAAAAAAAAAAAAAAAAAAAAAAAAAAAAAAAAAAAAAAAAAAAAAAAAAATTTCTTTTTATATCATTAAAAAGCTTGTTTTTACAATATTTATTTTAAAAAAACAAAAAAATATATTGAAAAATAATCATCATCATACTCACAAGCTAACGTCACAGCCATTTTACCAGTATAAACAATAAGCAACAAAGATCCATAGAGGTAAACATAATTAGCCAAGACACCGTTTGCTCGGTAACCACTTCCCATGTAAAGGTAACCAAAGATGATACCGATGAGTAGATGACAGAGTAACCGAACTACCAGTAAAAAGTAATCGCGTTTTAGACTCATTAGCTGTCGTTTATACAAAAGATAACATTGTGAGAGGAAACCTGCGGGTGGCGGTGGATCATTGTTTTTGTTCTCGCTATTTTGACTGTCTAAAATTATAATGTAGATTGTTACAAATTATTAATGTATTATTAAACGTTTGCTTATTGTAATTAACTTTTAAAAGACACTTACCATCTAAAGTTGGTTTGACGGATGGAGCGATCATTTTCTTATTTTCGTAAGATTTATCGATCGCCGATATGAGTTTGTCGGTCGAGATACCATATTCGCCAATTGCGACTTCCAAAACTGAAAAATTGTCGATAGTCGTAAAAATAAGGACTTTTATTTTTTATAAATTATTAAAATTAATGAATGTAAGTAGAGCTAAAAATTAAAAAAATTAGAATGCAAAGTCTTGCATTCAATATAAGATTAATCGTTAAACGATATTAGTATAATTAAGTAAACAGAAAATAATTTTATCGACAGACGACAATAAAGTAAATAAATCAAACTATAAACGATATTTGAGAAATGAAATAAAAAAAAAAAATTGAACCTAATAACTATTAAGCGGAATAAAATCGTCTAATCGTACGATAATATGCAATCTCTGAATCGATCAAAAATAAAATGACAAAAAAAAAAAAAAAAAAAAACAGTATAAATTATTTAAAAAAAGCATCGATACTTACGAAAGTCGGCAGGATTATGATAAGCGGGACAATGTAAGCCGAGCGAGGCGAGATGACTTATCAAATTAGAAACCGGTCCACGGTAAATGCAGTGTCCGTCGGCCAGTGCGTATAACGAGTCGAACATTTCGAATTGCAATGCGCTCGGTTGGTGAATCGTGCAGACGACGGTTCGACGCTCGATTCTCGCCAATCGTTGCAGCAACGCTATGCACTGGCTGCAGGATGCGGAATCCAGTCCTGACGAGAAGATTGACGAAATTAGTTTAAAATTTTCGATGATTTTTGCAAAACTTTCAACCTATTTTTTTACCCTTTGATTATATACAAATTTCGTAGATTTTAATAAGTGTTTTATTGAAATACTATAATATCATTAAAATGAATAAAAAAACATCGTACTATTTTTAATAATTTTAAAATCAGTTTTGCCTTGAATATTTAACTGTTCAAATTAAAATTGTCCTTTAACACCGGTACATCGGTAAATAAAATAAAAATAAATTATATTTTACATCGTTAATTATTTGAGATAAAACGTTATAATGAATTAATTCTAATTACTAAACTAATAATACGTGCAATAAAAATTAAATCAAATTTACCGGTAGTTGGTTCGTCTAAAAATAATACTGAAGGATTGCTAAGTAATTCCAAAGCGACATCGAGTCTCTTTTTCTGGCCGCCGGAAAGTTTTCCACATAAAGTATCGTAACAATGACTTAATCCTAAAATTTCCAAAAGTTCCAAAACCTGAAATAAATAATGAAGAATTATAGAATAAAAGCTTTGTCGCGTATTTTATATATTTATACTATTTCATTTAAACCCGAACATTTTTTAATAATTATTTATTTTATGGACAATTTTATAAAACTTTATTTTAAATTTTAATCAGACATTAATTTAGTTTAAAACGAAAGTATCCGAGAGTCAATTAACTTTCCTTGAGAGAGTTCGAGAAGGTGAAACGATGTATAAGGAATATTAGCTTGGGTACATTGCTTTCTCGCATTTGCGATTGCATAATTAATAACGATAGATGAATCATTTTATCGAATTATCAAGGAAAAAATTTAACCAAACGAACGATAAAATTCAGACGAAGAAACACTTCCTTCATATTCAAATGACGTATAAAACACTGTTTATAGGTAACGGTTATCGTTGCTTGTCAATTACTTATCGTCACCCGATAACAGTAGGAAAGCTTTTTTTTTTTCAAAGAATGAAACTTTGTATCGATTAATCTCGAGCTTCATGAACGCGTTTAAATTGAAACAAATAATCAAAAAGCAATATTAAATTTGAAAAACATGCTCAAAAAATTCTTAATTTTTATAAAAAAAAATACAGGCGTAAATATAAAATTATAAAATCTACCAAACTCGTAAATATAAGACTTCAAAAAACGAACTTCTCGGTACTCGGTATAGCCGTTTTCAGCTTTCACAAGCCGCAACCTAATAAATCTCCATTAAAACGGTAATCGCGGTTGTTTACATACATAAAAAAAAAAAAATATATATATATATATATATATATATATATGTATATACAACCACGAAATTTCGTAATAATAAACACACATCGTTTGCTAAAAGCGCACGTGTCCCAATCTCTTCTACAGACTTTACGCGTGGCGCAATCCATTATCGCATAAAACGCGAGCGCCTTCTTCCTCGTACAGATCCGCATCCACACACAAATGGATAATTCGTTTCTTCTGCATGAGCGCATTAGACACAAGCGTGCGCGCGCGCGAACTTTTGCGAAAGCGGACAAAATCTACGAGCGATCTTTCTAGAAGGTATGTCCGCTTGAGAAATTCGTTTGACGCGAGCGAATTAACGCCGTATGAGTTTATCATAGAATAAGAGGGTTACTTTGACGCGTCGATTGAACGTGTTGGAGTGTTTGGAGCACGCACTAAACGCATTTCATAAATATAATTAAAATATTTTTTTTTTTTTTTTTTAAATTAATTAATTTATCGATATTCGTAAGCGCGTCGTCGGGACGCGGGTTACTGACTAAACTCGGCTCTTATGTCCGCGCGACTCTCTTTGCCTGTTTCAAAATTCTCGCAACATTAATATCTCGTCATCAATTGGTCATAATTAATTAAATTAAGAAAATTGTTACGTCAAGCGCACCGAACGATAATATAATTTTTAATACGCGTATATAATTAAGAAATTTCAAATCTCTCACGAAGTTAATTATACTAATCCGTAATAATAGCTTGATAAATTTCGATAAATTGTCATCTTATTTTTCGTTTATCAGTTAGTTTCCATAAGAGAGCAATGTTTATTTTTGTTCTTTTTTTTTTTTTTTTTTTTTTTTTTTTCTTAGTTAACAAAAAATTCGTGAATCGTTGCGTATCAAGGATAAATTTTAACCTCGCGTTATCTCCCTTATAACTTTGCAGCAATTAGCGAGAATTTGGTACAAAGTTGAGATTTTTATCTCTTTGACCCACTGACTTTATCTCGAGATACGAATAATTTAGAACATTAACGTTTACTACGAAATCTAGATATTTTGCGATAACCGCGAAATGATAAATATAGCTTTGATGATATCAATCGAATGAAATCTTAATTTAACATTCATTATTGATTAGTGTACATGTTTATATTTTTTTCAGTGCTCAAATTTTTTACAAGTTGTTAAATTGATATAATTGATATTCCTTAATAAAAGCAATGTAACCGTTTCATTCGGCATTGAACTACTATAATATCGGTAATGGCAATTAGCAACTATGATAAGTCATAGCATGATATAATTATCGCTGCATAGCTGTTTATTTGAAATTGCTCTATGATTTGTTCTCAACAACTCAACTGTTCTCTTTAATTAAAAAATTATACATTCCGAAGGAGAAATTTAACCTTCATCCATTGAATTCTGTTTTGTTTTTAATATATTTCGATAAATTTTAAAAAATATCGTCGTTTTTTTTTTTTTTATGACATTTTTACGTAAAAAATTGAATAACGATAAAATTCCAAATGACCGTATCAACGATATACAGAACAATAAAGCGATTTGGTAAAACTCACCTGCGTGTGCTTAAACGCGGAACTAATGGTAGAGCCGAGCTTGAGATGCGCGGCTAAGGTCATCGCCTCGCCGACGGTGAGCCTCGTACGTTGCACCGAATACTGCTGGATGTAACAGGACGTACGACGCCACCTTTCGCTGTGAGGAACTCGCGTCTTTCCGTTTACCAATATCTCACCGGTCATTCCTTTTACCCTGTTGATGAGATTATTTTTTTTGTTTTTTTTTTTTAAGTGGATTATTTCTTTATATAGATAAATAATTTTATTTTAATTTTTTTTTTTTTTTTTTCTTTTATCGATTAAACAAGTTAAATATTGGACTAAAAACGATTTTGTATTAAATTTGGATCATGAGAGATGATTTGTTAAACGCGTGCGCATACGTTTAATTTTTGTTCTTCAAGCAATACGCACTTGTTAATTTTTATCCGGAAAATTAATTAACCGAATTAAAATAAAGGTAAAGTTTTATGTTTCTCGTTATCGATTATCAATTATTATCCTCGAGTAAAAAATTTACGTAAAATTCCGAAAGCGCAAAATTCAAATCCATTGAAATTCCCATTCGATTATAAAAATCTCACAGAATTATCTCATAATTTATAAAGTTCGAGATAGTTTTTTCCGCAACCTGCGATACGCTCGATTAAAAAATGCCATTTTCTCTCGAGGCTTGAATTCCAGCACTACAAGAAGTACACATAACGTTTCGATCATCGTCAATGCATATATCATCCCATTTTTCTAATCTTCCTAACAATCCCTTCGTCTCTGAATACATTCATATCGCAATAATTTAATTTTCTTCTCTTTGTATGGATCAAATTGCGCGTATATTGACCGCACACACGCGGTAAGAAATATCGAGAAGAAATGCGAGCATGCGTTTGCGTAGACTGAAAGAGAGAGAGAGAGAGAGAGATAGAGAGAGAGAAACGAAAAGTGAATAGTCGATTTCTATCCGGTAACGCATACACGTGAGTACGAAAACTACGTTACTTATTTTAGTATATTTTTACACTCGCAATACTTTAAACGTAAGAGAATTCATTTTGTTATTTGAATCTGTGTAATTAATGGGAAAAGCTTAAAATTCGTTAGCTTCAAAGAGCTACGAGATAAGAAAATGCGATTAAAAAAAAAAAAAAAAGAAAAAAAAATTATAACGTATCATTTTCAATGCTTTTATAATCGATGGTTAATTTTGTAATTTGTTAATGAAATTTATTAATAGCCTTTTGAAATGTCTTTTTATAAATATAATGAGGTCAAATAAAACAATTATAATTTACAATGTCGTTAAAAATCACACGCGCAATTTTAATTGTAGTAGTTGATTATAAACCTTACGTTTGAATCGTCGGTTTAAAAAAAAAATGTTTAAAGAAAGCATTGCAAAAAACAAACTAAAAGTAGAAAAAGTTTATGTGATGCTTTAAATTATTTAAATTACAGGCTAAATAAAAATTTTCGATAATGATTTTCTGTTGATTGAAATTTAAGGACACTTATCACAAATTTTCTTTACAAATTATATTAATCTCCGACCTTATGTTTCCATAATTTTATTAAACATTTCAAACATCGTCAAAAAATTGCCTCAGGTAAACAACAAAAGTAAAATTTATAATTTTATTTTAGAAAGCAATGAGATTTTATTAAACATTGAATTATTCTCTTTCGTTAGTTTGAAAAAAAAAAAAAAAAAAAAAATGAATAAATAAATACTTTATAAATATATCAATATAATTTTTTACTTGATTTAAATTTCTATAAAAAAGTATACATATAATATAATTTTAAATCTAACAAAAGGAGAAGACGTTAAATAATAAAAAAGAAGCCTATCCAAGTGTACAACACGTAACGAATAAAAAAAAGAAAAGAAAGAAAAAAACCACAGGTTAAGCTTAACAATCGCGCGCTTGCGCAGAAGAACATCCGTCAAAGGCTTTTCAATTGTTCTATCTCGGGATTACCTAATAGAGTAGCCGGTATTTCCCAAGTAAGCCGATCGCTAATTATTCGACTATAGTTTTTGCGGCCTTGCATCTTAGCGTCGCCTTTAATATGCATTTAGTATACTTGCACTTGCTCGAATCGTCGGCTTTTCTCTCTCTCTCTCTCTGTATATATACGATGTATATCTCCCTATCTTTTAAGTATCCCACGAGTTTGAACATTGAAAATTATATTAGTTTATGCGCGATGTAACCAATGATTTTACGTTGTTTTTTTCTTTTTTATGTCTTTGCCGATGGCTTTTTATGTCTAATTTTCTTCATCATTTTTTTCTGCTTCAAGAAAGTCATGCGTAAAGGTAAAGTTTTGTAAAATAAATAAAAATGATTTATTAGAAAATATAAATATTTTATTATTAACATTATTATTATTATTATTTTTTTTTTTTTTTTTTTTTGAAATTATTAAAATAATAAAAATAAAATGAATAACTCTTATTTACATAATACAAAAATAAATACGTTTAGATACAATATTCAACAAGTTTTTTTTTTTTTTTTTAATATTTGATAAAAAAATTTGTGCTACTTAAACATTGATTAAAAAGGTATGTTTAATCCGATAACATTTATATATATACATATATTTTTTTTTTTTCTATTTGTATTATACGTATAGGAAATTTTGCGCAAGTATATGCAAATAAGGTTTAGAAATGGATATATATATATATATAAAAAAATAATAAGCAGAACAAAATGATTGTTCGTAAATAATTACGAGACTGCATTGCCGTAACACATCTAATTACAATTATTTTTCTCGTTCTTATTATTACGCTTATAAAATTCAATGGCAATAAGTTCGTTTACCGTTACCAATCAAATTTCAAAAAAAAACTCAATCCATTTCTGGCACGTCGTTTCAACGTTATTCAAACGATAAAAGGTTCGTTTGAGTACGATCCGAAATACCGAACAGTTCCCAAATAAGAATCGTGTTAACGCACGGTCGCGCCAAAACGATTGACATATATATGCAGCACTGTTCGACATTTAATATGATAATCGATCGGCTACTCCGATATAAACGCGCACACTGGATTATAAATGTGCACATAAGTATTTGCTTTAAAACCGCCGGTTATATGTACCGACGTCATTCGGTGCGTCGAGCGCGAGAATCTGATGTCACCGGCTTAGTTTAAACTTTCGGGGCTTATGCGAAACCTTTAATTAACTCAAGGCGCGTGCGCACGATTTAACGAAGAAGCAACATTTATTTGCCATGTGAGACTATGGACGACGATTTATTGCTCAATTAAAAATCATCTGAAAATTCTCCTTCATTTAAATAATAATTTTTATATATCAAATTAATCAAAAATGTGAAAATGAAATGGAAAAATTATTTGGTGCTATTTGCATTATTTGAAATTTAAAAAATAATTATCAATTATCGGTAATCTTATACATCGAAATGTAACTTTTATCGTTACTTAATCGATAATAACAATAAACATTATAGCGTAACTATTGATCATAAAAATAATAAAAAAGAAAAAAAAGAAAAAAAAAAAATTCCAACACGAACGCATCGCTCGTTCGCATTTCCGATATTAACTATAATATTAAGCTTTCTGCGCTACATAATAATGCGATTTCACAACGAATCTTTCCTGGCAACATAACGGTAATTACACCTTTGCACGCGATGTAAATTAATTTTCATTCCGCGAATGAAAGTTAAAGTTTCGCTCGAGAGCAAAATATACATCGATAGAGCAGAGACGATACGTTACTTGTCGCGAATTTCTGCCAACTGCGGCATAACCCTTTTTCCCAGATAATGGTGTTTACGTATTCGCGTAAGACAAAAATTTAAGCGCTGCATTGTTGATCTCGTTCGAGGGATTTTTCTACGTACGGATACATTCTCGTACTTATGTGTACGTCAATGCGAGAATGAAACGTTGCGAAAGAATGGATAACATATTTATACGTGAATACGGTAACCTGCTTAATAGTGTAGATTTTTTTATTAAATTGCTTTAATAAAGAGTATGATTTATACTGTTTTAATTATATGCTTTTTACGTACATACGATTATTGTACGGAAAACGTAATTACAAATACGATAGTTTATATAAAAAAAAAAAAAAAAATTTTTTTAAATACACTTAACTTTGCAAAGAATTTGCAGAAATTAAAAAATGTATTTTATTGAACATATTTACGATAAATTGCGACTAGAAAAAATAACTTCACTTACGTAAATCCAGCGAGTACGTTGAGGAGCGTCGATTTTCCGGCGCCCGAAGGGCCCATAATCGCCGTAAGCTCGCCAGCGCGAAATTCTCCGCTAACGCCGTGAAGAATTTCATTTTGTTCTGTAATTTAAAAGCAAATATAAATTCGAATTAAAATTTTTAACTCATAAAAATTCTGCCTAATGATTTTTATTATCGTTCGTAGGATCGCTCAACGAAGCGTATATGAAAAAATTATAACGTGCGTTATTATATCTCTTTGGTACTTTTTGTACCAAGCGTTAGATTGTGAGAAAAACAAATCATAAAATTATTAATTTCCATATGCTTTTTATGTCAATATATCATCAACTTTTTGTTTTTTCTTAGCGACTTTAGAAGAAAAAAAAAAAAAAAAAAAAAAAAGAACCATAATTAACTTTTATTATAATTTGAATTTACTAACATAGAAAGAAAAAGTAAAACAAGAAAAAACAATCTAATGGTTATTGGGTTATTGGCACATCTTCATCTACTTGCATCAATCGAATAAGTTATCGCACGTAAAGACACTATGAAACAAAGTGTGACGAGGTTACATATTATTTACGGACATTTTTTGCAAAAAATAATTTCAAATGTCTTTGAAACTCTGACGTAACAATCAAATTTCCCGCGTAAAACATTTTTATTGAATTGACAAAGTGGTATAGTTATAAACAAAATAGAGATTTCTCTATCTCTAAATCGGATCGTTATTTTTAGATTCCATCCTTACTTCCGCTCGCCTTACTAAGTGTTCTACTTTATCTCAAGTACTTCGTCGTTTGAAAATATTCCATATAATACAATCGCTGTCGGTGATGAATGTTTGGAATTAAAATTCTCGGCTCGTAAAGCCTTGATCAATCGAGGAGCGAGTCCTCGATTAAAACTATTTTTCGTTATTTTCTTTTTTTTTTTTTTTTTTTTTTTTAAAAGTAGTTACATTTTTAAAAGTAAAGCAAAATGTTTATTTCGAATAACTTTAAACTTCCGCGTTAGATTTTTAATTTTATGTTCAGTTTGAAAATCTTCCAGACAAATATAACACTAGATTAAAGTTCCATTAATAAATTGGGAAATGACAAGAAAATTAGGCAAATTGATTGCACGACTATTGGCATAAATAATAAATCTCGCTGTCTCAAATAATGCAATAATCATCCAGACAGTTTTAAAAAGTTCTTAACGATAACAAACTACCGATTCTCAACAAATACAAAGATATAAAAGCATCGATAAACGTTCAAAGTACATTCACGTAGCCTAAAATATATCATGAAAAACAAAACAGCGACTTAGCAACGCGTATAAAAATTTGCAATTCATCATTTGTCGTATTGCAGATGACTCCATCCAAATATACACTCTGACAAAAAAGTATCCGGAAATTCTCATTTAAATTGCCCGCGTTGAGTATTTTTAAGTATTTGAAGTTTCTGTATGTTGGTAGGACTGTCCGTAATTACTATGCCAAACATGAGTGCGGTCTGTCAACTAGTTTGTTTACGACAGCTGTTGAAACCAGTCGACCTCAGTGGTAGTCTGCGAATGTTACAATGGAAAAAAATATTGAACAAAGAGTTTGTCTCAAGTTTTGTGTTTTGAACGAAATTTCGTGTGCTAACTCGTTGCGAATGCTGGAAAAGACTTATAGAGACTCTGTTTTATCGAAAACCCAAGTGTACGAATGGTACAAAGCCTTTAAAAACGGTCGGGAGATCGTCGAAGATTTGCCTCGTTCAGGACGACCGTCGACCTCTTCAACCAACGATAACGTCGAAAAAATCAAGGAAATTGTGCTCGAAAATCGTCATGCCAGTGTTAGAGAGATAGCTCGTGATCTCAACATCTCTCGTGAAACCGCTCGTTTGATTTTGGTGAACCAATTGGGCATGCAGCGCGTCGCCGCTCGGCTCGTTCCGTTAGAGCTGAATTTTCTTCAAAAACAGTACCGGATGCAGGTAGCTGCAGACATGCTGGATCGTACGAATTCTGATCCCACGTTCATGGGACGGATCATAACTGGTGACGAGACATGGGTCTATGAATACGACGCACAAACGAGCCAATAATCATCGGAATGGGTGGGAAAAAATGAGCCGAAACCGAAAAAACCTCGCAAAAGTCGTTCGAAAATCAAGACGATGCTTATTGTTTTCTTCGATATTCGTGGTGTGGTTCATCATGAATTCGTTCCGCAAGGTCAAACGGTCAATAAAGACTTCTATTTAACTGTTTTGAGACGTTTGCGTGAAAATATTCGCCGTAAACGGCCGGATTTGTGGCAAAACAATTCGTGGATTTTGCATGACGATAACGCACCATCTCATCGAGCCACGATTATTAACGATTTTAAGACCAAACACTCGATAAATACAATCGACCAGCCACCTTATTCGCCTGATCTAGCTCCGTGTGACTTTTTTCTTTTCTCCAGACTGAAATTACCGCTCCGGGGAACCAGATTTGACTCCATAGACGCCATAAAAGAGAATTCGCAGAAGGAGCTGAAGGCCATCCCTGAAAGCGCCTATAAAAAATGCGTTGTTTCCATGATTGGAAAAAACGTTGGCACATGTGTATTGCTTCAAATGGAGCATATTTTGAAGGAGATTCAATAAATATTGAAGAAGTTTAATATTTTTGCGTTTTATTTCAAATTTCCGGATACTTTTTTGTCAGAGTGTACGTTGCCAAATTTTTTTTTTTCGACTCGTCGAAATCGGCCGATTGCAAACAACAATCGCCGATTTTCTCTTACGCACGAAATACGATCGATGAATGATCAGCGAAATATCCAAGGCGATCGATAGTTCCCCAATAATAGTAAAATACAGCAGCGAGTAGTACAACGAGAAAAATACTCAACTAGTGAAATTATGCGTCGATGGTGTCTTATCGATAAAGGGAAAGGACAGGGGTACTGTATATAAAAAAAAAAAAAAAAAAAATCTGCTGTTTTCAGTTTTAAAGTAGGCGTTTGTTCTCGATGTTTCTTATGTTCAAAGATTTTGGTATCGATTAGGCAAATTTACACGCGAATGCGATTGTAATTCGTGTATTTGATACTTTGATGGATGACTTCTTTTTACTAATTCAGCATTTTTTTTTTTGTTTTTTTTTTTTTTGTTTCATACAAAAATCCAGGAAATTTATTCTTAGGTTAGTCAAAAGCTATTGATTCGATGCCATTTTTCCTCTTTTTTTCGTCCATTTCGTAATATCGATATCAATTGAAAATTTGCTCATCATAGTTATGGCATTAAGTATCCGAGATATTATCATATGTCAAAACTTCAAATCATAGAAATATATGCATGACAAACTTTTTTTTTATAATTTTCGTTTTTCATTATCTAAAAAGTCAATCGTATGAATTGAAAAAGATTTTAAAATTCAAACAAAAAAAGTAACATGCCAATTCAATCTATTGTCTCATCAATCACGAGGAATTTTTTGTTTTTATCGGCTACTAAAACTCTTGAAAATTTTATAATCACGCTTTTGACGATTTTTTCTACCCATTGGCGATATTTTACTTTACCGTTCGCGTAATTTTTTAAAAGTATTTTTTTACACCTTAAATTTCCCGTGCAATTCTAAAGAGTTTTCCTCGTTGGAAAATAGAAATACAAAATCAGTTAAATTGATGAAACATTAAGTTATTGATAAAATATCATGGAAATTTTCAAAACTACAAGTATTTTTCAAACATATAAAATTCTCAAACAAATCATTACGAATTCACATAAAAAGTCAAAAAACTGGTTAAATCCTCGCAATATTCGTCGCGCATGCGAATGATTCAACGGAGAAGAAGAAAAAAAAAAGCGGAATAAAACGCAACAAAGGAATGTAAACAACAGAGACGAGAACTTCGGTTATTCGTAAATGCAAAGAAGAGTAATAAAAAAAATAATACGTCGCAGTAAACACACTGAAAGAGGGAGTTTGCGAGACGCGCCGACGCGAGACATATTTCCGATAAAGAGAAAAAATTTAAGGTCGTCCCATTTGAAAAATTGAGAATTCGTTATTTTACGTGGATGCTCGCAGGCACGCGCGCACATACCGAATGTGTTTATTTCGAATTTGTCACTTTTGCCTAACATGCGACATATAATGTTTTTTTTTTTTTTTTTTTTTTCGTCAACGCTTTAACACGCACACAACATCGATTATCTAAGATTTAATTCAGAAAAATTAAATAATTATATTATCGGACTTTGAACGTTAACGAATCGTGACTTACTGAACGTCGATCGAATTGATCGATGAAATTATTCGCTGACTTATTCGTGGTAGGGTATGCTCGTAATTAAAAATAACGCCATTATGTCGAACTTATAATGCAATATTTAATTTAAAATATTCAAAATTGAAAACTTATACGTAGAATATACTCGGAGTTGAACTTAGAGCGACCAATTAGAACGAATAGTTTCGTTAATTCAATTATGTAATTAAAAAAAAATATACAGTTGCCAAGTTACTAAAAAATACATATTTTTAATAACAATCGCTATATAATTTTATCGAATGGCGTAAATTTAATTTTAAATAAGAAATATGATCTAACGATTCTCGATATAAAGTTTAACGATGAATTTTCAATTTTTTATGCATTTTAATCGAATTAACAATAAATCCTAAAAGACAATACATCAGATCAGATCACTTTGCGAGGCAAAATTTCATCCGTTCAATAGGTAATCTTAAGTATACTTATATGGTCCGTTAACAATCTATCGCTTAATAAATGTCGTTTCAATTGCTTATGAAAAGCGACTCGCGCTAACTTTGAAAAATTTTCTTTGCCAAATATTACGTTTCTTAAATAAAGTACATCTTTAAAAAAAAAAAAAAAATTATTCCGAAAAATTATATAATTAAGCATACGTACAAAGCGATTAAATTAGATAACGATACGGCGAAAAAGCAACAGCATTCGGCGAGAATAAATCTGATTTTGAAATCTCCTCATTAATGCCGAGTGCGCACGAGCGCGCATTGTAAATAACGATTGTTAATTTCAACTGTGATAATCGTGTGACAAAAAAAAAAAAAAAAAAAAAAAATAAAAAAAAAAAAATTAAGTCGACACGAGGACGTAAGTTTCCTATAGTTTTAGTTATTCGCGTTTTATCGATGTGCAGTCATATTTACACGTTATTTCCTTTTGGTTTTTTCTCTCTATTAAACGTTCCCTTTTAACTTATTGGTATATCGATGGATTCAACATTCATTTATGCAGTTATAATTGTTCCTATAAGGAATAGGAATTAGGGAAAATGTGCTTTTTTCATCGGCTTTAGTTTTACGTTAAATTTCTTGGTATTTCGTTCGATCGATGATTAATGAACGAGCTTAGAATTTCAATCTAATAATAACTTTTCCAGGATTAAAGAGTAACGTAATTGCGCGATTTGACTTATAATAACGTCTAGTCATTAACAGAATTTAAATATTACTATTAAGTAATTTAGATTGTAAAATTATAATTTAATTAAAACTTTACAGATAAAAAAAAAAAAAAAATCTCTAATATTTTAAAAGAGTGATTAATTACACCGGATTGAAATTAGATTTAGATTAAATAATCCGATCTATCTGAATCAATAAAAAAGGATTTTAATTAAGCTTGACTGCATAATAATATTTAAATGAAATTATTTAATAATTATAAAAATACGCATACAAATTAAAAATAAAACTTGTTTTTATTTTTTTGCTGATAAAAATTACGTTACAGCTATAAAAACTTTCAAACACCCAAGTCATTTTTGTTAATTTATTTTTAGAATGCTAATTACACCCTTGTATAAACTGTGATAATCTTACAATTCATAATTGTCAGTTTCGATACGAGCAGCAGCAGCCAACGGTAAATGAATTCATAAAATATAATAACGCAATCAATATTCCATTACAAATTGTAAATTTTACATTTTACATATATAAAACTTTTTCAAATCGCGCATATTTCTCGCGTAAAATCATCAATAATATCAAATCGGACCCGATAACAATATTTCACAGTTGCGCTCGATATTCCGCGACCTTAATAATCCGTTAAAATATTGAAAAATAAAAATAAAGATAAAAAACACGCACAACCACGCGAACCTCGACACATCCCACGAACGGAAACAATCAGCGTTCAGCCGTGCGAAACAACGCATGCACGATATATCGCGGGTATGCTTCTGACTAATCGAGCAACTGGAAAGGCAAAAAAAAAAAAAACAAAACAAAAAAAACAAAAAAAAAAAAAAATAATGGCGCAACAACTCGACAAGAGAATGAAAAAAAAAATCAGAGGCGAACAATGAGCGTTAAAAGCTCGCTTGCTCGTACGAGCGATCGAAGCCTCTGGAAGCTGCGATAGCGTAAATCGAAGCTCGTTATTTTTCGTTCTTGAAAAGTCACATACACGAGATAGGACGTTTTATAATCAATGATGGGTAATTTTGCGTTACGTGCGTCTAAAGCGGCTTTGTCACGATCGATTACAATGTAAGAGTGAGAAAGAGAGAGAGAGAGGGGGGGGGGGGAAGAGAAAGAGAAATAAGTATAAGCATGACCGAACTAGGCGAATTTTTCAAAAGTCACATATGCACGCTTATGTTTACGTACGTTTAACAGTTGCGTAACGCGAGACGCGAAAAGAGCGGTCATGTGAGGATTGTCTGTGTGTCTAAAAGATTGACCGTTGGTTTTATTTTCGCGAAAATAGTTTGCGAATGAAAATAAGACTTGTGTATATGTGTGTGTGTGTGTGTCCGATGAAAATCATTTGTGAGTTTTTATGAAAAAAACTTGTATTTGCAAATAACGTTTTTGTCGTAAGCGAAAACCTTCCATAAACTGATAAAAATTTGTTTTATATCAGTGAAATAAGGAATTAAAGCGTTATGATTCAGCATATCGATGTTTCGATTGCTGTTCAGAAGAGCTTGAACGTATTTGTATTTGAAAAATTTCATATACGAATAAAAAAAAAAAAAAAAAAAAAAAAAAAATAGGTAAATTTTTTTTAGATAAAAATATACATTTGCATTCGAAATTAAATCGGCATAACAGTATCATTGCGATGAATAAACATAATTAACGATGATTTCCACACGATCATTGTTCAATTTAAAAAAAAATCAAAGCAGTCGTTTAAATAATTAATTAAATTACCAGAAACTAAAATATTTAAGCAACCAACTGCATACTCTTTACGTTTTCCACAATTTTATATTCAACAAATTAAAAATTGCCTTCGGCTAGAATCAATCATACCCACTGATCATGAATGTTTAAACTCACACATTGCAAAGCCATTTGAATATAAATAAGATAACTTTTAGAGGGAAATAAAATTGAAAATGAGTAATAAAAACGCGAAGCAAAGAGAATTTAAAAAAAAAAAAAAAATAGGGAAGTCGAAATGAGAGATAAGACGATAAAATACTAGTCATTTAGTCATTATGTGGAACGGCGATGAGTAAAGCAAGCATCGACAATAACAATAAATAAATGGGTGTTCTTTTTTATTACACATTCATATATATAATTATTACGAACTTGAAGGGATTAATTGCAATATGTTTTTTTTTTTGAATGACGAATCTTAGAAAAAGTACAATAAACGATTCGTTTTACGATCGATATTTTTGTTTAATGAACGAAGGTAAAGATTAAAAGTGTTCACTTTTTTTTCTTTCCTTTCTTAAATAAAACGATAAATAAATGATTTTATACATTCAACGGAAGAAAAGCTACGTATACACGCGTACATATTTACAATGTGTCTTCGATGAATAATTTTAAATTCATCGAAGAATTCATACCTACGGGAAGCACGACAGATTGTTCCGTTTCATTTATAGATCTGTTAAAAACGGCATCGTAATAAATATTATTGTTATTTGTATATTAAATGTTTGCGCCGCGCTAATTACGCCATTCAGCGTTTTGCGCGGTTTACGAGACCCGTCGCTTTTTTTTTGTATCTTCTTGTTATTTTACATTTAAAGATATCTGACATAAGTAGATTTATGACGATTTGGTATATATATTCGCTGAGTATTTATAATGTGCATGCGATTGCGCTAAAAAGTTGTCGTGTTTACGTACACTGGAGAAAAAAAAATAATAGAGTTGAAGAATTTGCAAATCGAACGTTTGCCGTATGATTATCTGCGAAAGGAATGTTTCTCTCTTTCTCTCTTTTTTTCTTTTTTTCTTTTTTTCTTTTTTTCTTTTTTTTTTTTTTTTTTTTTTACTAAACATTGTTGGTGACACATATTTGTTTAAATAAACTATTCTTTTTTGCGAGACGAGAAATACGAAATTTCACTTTTATTTAATATTCATTAATTATTAGAGATAGATGAGTTTACGGTGTACTAAGCATTGAATTTCTCTTTGTAAGAAATACTAACGAACAGCGCACGCTTTGAAGGGAAAATAGGTCTTACATTGATGATAAAAAATTTGTTAATTTGCCAACAATATTATTTATAATTACAGCGAAAAATTAATTCACGCATAAACGATACAACAGTTCAATTTTTCAAAACAAATCGTCAAATAAATCTCTATCGTTCGGCATTTAGAAAATAAGTGCGATCATTGCATCACACACAAAATTTAAGAACGGCGATTTAAGAAAGCCAATTAAAAAATAAAACGTAAGAGAATTTTTTTTCTTTTTTTTTTTCGAAAAGTTCACTTATAAGAAATCACTTTTTGCGAATCGATGCGAGTATAACAGCGAGTTCCCACACTTCCGTACCGAGACAATGGCTTGTTTACCTATATATACACGCGTGCGCGCGCGAGTCACATGAATAAATCAAGGCGACGACGTGTATATATATATATATATATATATATGTATATGCGGCGAAGAAAACAACGAAGGAAAAGACTATAACGATGTTACTTGTCGTCGTGGTGATTATCCGGACCGCGCGTATCAACTTTTAGTTGATAGGTGTATGAGACTGTAAAGTTTTTGGTTTTTACGATAAGGAGTATGCAATTTTGCCACGTGTAACGTTATTTTTTGAATTATATGTGTTGTTTTGGTAAAATTAAATGAAAAAATTATTTCCTTCGTTTCGCATAATTTTTGTCATTAGGTTGAAATCGATGTACTTTTATTTAAAAATTTTTTTTTTAATTATGAATTTAATACAATAAAAGTGCCGGTATTTTATTCAATTAAAAACTTATGATAAAAATTTTACTGAAAAATAATTTTAAAGCTATCGATCACTTTCGAAGAAAATAAAATGAGAAAAGCAAAGCCAATGATAAATTGTCTTGTCAAAGTCATAAAATTTATATAAAACAAATTACGCTTTGATTATGACAATTTATGGAGCGTTAAAAATAAATTAAAGCACAATAAAATCACGGTAGCCTTTGATAGCGATAAAACGATAACCATGAGATTTCGTTATTGAACGTTATGTTTATCTTTTGCATAAAAAATTTACGACTCTTTTTCTCGATATTGCTAACCTTTAGATTTCTGGGTAATAAATTGCCTTCCCTTTATTAATCGCATCTTTTGAATAAAAATGTTCGTGTTTAGTTTTTCGAATTGCGACTTGATTATATTGTTGTAAAGTGTCGCTTAAAACATACATTTACTTAAATTATTAACCTAATGAAGTATACAGTTAAAGAGAAAAAAGTTTCACAAATTGTTATGTTCCTTCGAGTAATATTACCGATTCCGAACGATTGAAATTCCGAGGATTGCGTGCAAGGAAAATCGTTTCCTTAATGTAAAAACTATAATGTATTAATAATTCATTAACTTGCGTTTTCCCGATAAAATAATTGAAACGATTATTTCAAATACTTAATTATAATGTAATTGTTAAATTAAAATACATTTTATTAAATGTTACTGAATTTTTAATTAAGCAATTCAATTTTTAAATCTTGATAACACTGTAAAATAATTACAGTGAGTTTTAATGATGATGCCTAAGTGGATTTTTTAGTTTAACTCGTGTGTCGCTGCATTTAACCCGACCTAAAAAGTCTTTATACTCAAGAATTGAGAAGAATTACTTTCTTTCGTGACACATCTTAAAGATATAATACTAAAAAAATTTATCGTACAAACTTTTTCATTCTCGTTGTAGCCTTTTTTTTTATTAACGTACAACTGTTTTGACAGTCTCTGAATTTCGGAAAAAACGAATCGTCATTTATACTTATTTATTGTAAATTTCGATAAAAATAGCTCGAGTATATAGATTTTGAAATTTTTCGATTGCCGACCGATCTTTATTTATACACATTTGTAATTTAAACATTAAGCCAATACGACTTTAAACCGAATGATTTACTGCGAAGATTACTTAAGCATAAAGCTTGAAAATACAACGTTCGTACAAGCTCGATGATTATTTTAGAAAAAGAAAAAGAAAAAGGGGAAAAAAAGGTATCTACGCGTAAAAAAACAACATTGTGTCTCTTAAAATTAATGTGTTAACTTAACTAATCATCGTCGGTACGGTGTGAAATAAGCATATTCAATTAGTATACCAATAAAAGCAACCAATTATCAGTAAAGCACACGTTTATTAGTCATCTCGTCATTAATTACGACGACACTCGGCATCTCGTATAGCGACTTCGTAATCGGGACTTGGCGCGAGTGCGGAAAAATGAAAAAAAAAAAAAAAAAAAAAAAAAAAACAAATCTCCTCGTCCTCGAAGCCAAAAGCATTGGAATACTTCGAACTTCTGAAAATATTCATAATAACGAGAGAGAAGTTGAATTGAAGATGTATATACTTTTTACCGCTGACCTAACGAACTTGAACAATAGCCGCGATGGCATTCATAAATATATATCTGCGAGCGCCTTTCTTAATAGTTTAAAGAAACGATAAAACAAAAGGGAAAGTGCTGAAGCGATTGTTGAAAATCCAATAACTCATTTTTTAAAATATGTCTGTGACTTTGTGATTTTATAGTCTATTCGTAAAGAATTTTATTGAGAATTTTTTTATTCGATATAAAAGAATTAAATGAAATACTTTCAAAACAATAAAAAATTTCAATTTGATCAAAAATATATATGGTACTTCGAAGTACGAAAATGTACAAATATGTTGCGGTAGAAACAGACTTTATATAATCGGACGTAAACTATTGATTTTCAATTATTCGTATTTCTAACTAAAGCGATTTTATCGTACTTTCTCTCCTTCGATATTATTTATTGTACCAAACTATCAATTAAAATAAACTTCCATCTTATAACTTTCTACAACTTTCGTTTCTGTAAAGTTTTACTAAAATTCTACGATTTTACCGGCAAAGTAACATTTTACCTTTTATATCGAATAAAAAAGTGGACCGGCGTTACATAAAAAAAGAAATAAATCTCTTCCATTTAAAATCTGACCGCGAAAAGAATACAGATAAAAAAAAAAAAAAAAAAAAAGCAAAAAAAAAAAACAAAAAAAAATTATAAGCGAGTGTGACGATAATTTTAAAAATCGGCATAACCGGACCACGTGAAAAACGTGACTGAGAAACGCAATTAATCGACGTAATGGTCGATTCGTTACCACATCAACTTTAATGTTGTTTATATGTCAAAGAAACAATTTTACTATTTTTATGAAAAAAAAAGTAAAGTATAAACAATTTACCAATAATTGGATAATACAAAATGGATGAAAATTATTACAAAATCAACTTAAACGTAACCGAGCGCAAGCATTAATTTATATCTTGTTATTATAAAATCAGAACTTATTAAATATTTACTATTAGATTACCGATAATGTTAAGCACGTGCGAAACGTGATCAAAGCATTTAGAACGTTTATCGCTGTTTATCGATTCCTTTCCTTATTTTTTTGACTCTTTCCTGTAATCGTCGTTTCGATAAAAATAAAATATTCAGCGTGCATGCACAATTGCCCGTAAAGGAACATAAAAATGAAATTTCCTCGAACGATGAGATAAAATTTAGTTGCGCAAATTTTTTTATTTGATTTCGATTAACGTCCCTTCAAAAATTCTGTTTACGTATACGTAATTTCAACTACTTTCTGGTGTAAAACGATAAATACCATAACGCGTTATTTTTACTCTTTTTTTTTCTTTTTTTTTCTTTTTTTTTCTTTTTTTTTTTTTTTTTTTTTTTGCGAAACGAAATTTCTCTCAATAGGTTTCTTCGAGAGTCAGTCGTTAGCATCGGAACTTTCGTTGAAGGCTACTTTCCATTTTCTTTTTCATAACTCAACTCACAGCTAGTTTTTACATTGCTTTTTCGCGTTTTAAAAAAAAGAAATAATAAAAAAAGAGGCACAATCTCAGTTTATTTACATTTATTATTAACGATGATTCTCGCAAGGATCAATAAAATATGCGTAAATAATTTCTGAACGACTTTGACGTCCATTAAACATAAATAAAATATTACTTTTAATTTTTATATTCTGCAATTTTTAAGCTTCACCGTAATGATTCACATATGAATTATTACGTTAATAAACTACATTTAACAAAAGATTCGAACCGCAAATGAATTAATAATTTTTTACTCTTTCACGATGAGTTAAATATTTAAATATAGCCTCGCGTGAAAAACTACTTTTTTTTTTTTTCTCGCCCTTGAGAAACGTTAAAAAAGCATAGGCCAACGAACCTATTTTGAAACATTTACCCAACCGAAGTAACGACTTTATGCAAAATAAAAAAGGTAAGTAACTGATTTTGTCGGTCGAAATTGAGAAAGAGACAATAAAAAGTAAAAAATATCTATCTCGAACATCGTCGATTGACCGATTAGTCACGCATGCGCGTAGTAATAGAGAAAATGTTAATCATCCGCGGCGTATTGCAATCAGATGAGTTAAAAAAACTTATTAAATCTTCGAATCCGCGTTATTTAAATTTAATAGAGCAGTGCTAAACAGACCATTAATAATAAACATGTTTTTACGCATCTGTTAGTTAATCGAATTATCGGAGAATATGACATACTGTTAAAACTTGATGCACTTGTCATCGACACATTTTGTGTCGAGCTTTTTTTTTTTTTTTTTTTTTATTTGTTTTTTTTTTTTTTTTGTTTTAAAAACTGATTGCTATTTATATAGTTAATTAATCAATCAATGTATTCACTTTCCGAGTTATGTGTTTTCTTTCGAGTCAATATTTTGTTACCGACAACGTCTTTTTTTTTTTTTTTTTTTTTTAATCTATAATGACATTTACGTAAATTTTTACCATATGTTAACATTTATCACGACAAACAATTAAGCTTGTAATTTTACTTAAAAAAATATCAAGAACTCACTTGATTTAAGATTCCTAATATTCCACGTCTTGACGCGATACCTAATATCCCGAAACTGAAGATCCACCTCGGGTCTCTTCGGAAACTGATGTTTCTCCTGCATGAAGTAATTATTGTTGGCTTGGACGATACCGTTCGCGCAAACCTCGCGCATGTCGTTTTGACTGCTGTTGTCGACCTGACAACAACTGAGCGACGAGCGCGAGGGCGAACATTGCGTCGAGTCACCGGCCATTGTGACTTTAAGCTCCCTTATTCCTTTCGTTTATTTATTTAGTCCTTTCGGCGATTTATCTTTTTCGATCAGAGCGACGCGCACCACGTCGCCGTATCCGATTCTTTATGGCTTATTGTCGTTGTGTTGAAGAAAACGAAAAAGATAAATAACGGACGCCGTTGAGGTTTAAGATGCAGCGTGAGCTTAAGTGCAAGGATAGCCCATTATGTACGATCCGTATTGTGTTTCCTCTTTGACGCTGTAAAAAAAAAAAAAACAAAAAAAAAATGAAATGATTGAGCGAGTTTTGGATGTTATCGTTTGAAATTTATGATTACATATAGGGATGTAAATTTATGAAAATGGCAAATGCTTGAATATTATTTTATAAAGAATTAATAAAATATAATAGTCGTACATTTGAACAAATAATATCGTCTATTCAATTCTAGATGCTATATAAGAAAGTAATTTTATTGTACTGTTGACAATTGAAATATTTATTGTCTACTGTATAAGAACACTAGAATTATAAAGTTGCGGATAATTATTGCAATTACTTTTATTGCAATAATTTAAAAAAAAAAAAAAAAGGGAAATACAATTAGATCGAGCCTTGATCTAAAAATGTAAAAAAAAAAAAAGTAAGTGTAAAATCGACAGCCAAAGGTCGCGAGTAAACAAACAAAAAAGGAACAAAAAAAAAAAAAATTAATGACAATATTTATGCAAGCCAATCAATCCCTTACGCAACTGCCTTTCATTAAACAAAAAAAAAAAAAAAAAAAACAAAAAAAAAACAAAAAAATTATCCAAGCCAATCGAACGTATCATTCGTTAAATGTTTATCGATAATAAAGCTTATCGTATAAATTTTACTAATAAATAATATTTATAAAATTTCAATATCCTCCAACGGAACCATCGGTACTTTAAACATCGTGATAAAATAAAAGAAGAAGAAAAAAGCTGTTGCTCGACCTTAAGCAACAACGAGTAAAGGTCGATCGTCGTCCGAATTAACATTAAAACGAAAGTTATTGGTGTATGTACAACCGGTTGCTTAGTATTAGTATATATCTCGTAAAGGCACGAGCGCATAAAGGAAATTTACGTCGTTCGTGCTTGGAAAATTAAACTCTCGCGTGTGTGTATAAGAAAACCGTGCTCAAAAGATATTGTCAGAATGAAAGAGACAGAGAGAGAGAGAGAAATGTAATCGCGCGACTTGCATGACGAATCTATTAAACGTTTCCGCGAGCGTCAGAGTCGCTTTTATTATGGAGAGTCAAGGGCGTATGCTTACACCGTCGGTGTACGGTTCGACGACTCGACTGGATTTTTAAGGTTAAGCGTGCAGAGTTGAGAAATTCACGAGGGAATCGGAGAAATTTCGTGTACCGATAAAATAAGGAAATGCTTTTTCTGTTTTCCCTTTCGAATACGAATTTTTAAAAGAGTTCACGTATTTCACGGGATTTTCATTTTGGTAAATATTTTCTTTTTTTTTTTTTCCTTTTTTTCTTCTGCTTAAACGTTGATTTATACGCGCGTCTTAATAAACGTACGAAAAAAAAAGTCATAAATCATCATTTTACATAATCCACGTCATGACAATTAAAATCGCGCTTGAAAATACAATGGTAAGTATACGTCCTGAAAACGCCGAAACAATCGACGATAAAAGTAACGACTAATCGACTATTATTCTCTAAAATCGCTGAAAGCGCTTAAGCCTAAAGAGCAGCTGCTTGGTAAAAATAATGTAAAAAAAAAAAAAAAAAAAAAAAAACGACGATTTACCGGCTTAATTGCACGCGAACGCGATCAGAGGACGAATTATATAAAAAGGGAAAACAAAATAACCGGCTAATTTGCCGTTAGAAAGTTATTTCCCTATGAAGAAGGATAATAATGAAATAAAGAATTTCGTACGTTTTGAGTTCGAATTTTATCGGGCGTTAGAAAAGTCACGATTATACGCAAATGTCACGGTAAGTTGGCTTTCTTTGCTCGACGTCGTCATCTTCTTCGTGTCTTCGTCGCTCGCACGTGGACACCTTTACCATTATTCGATCGAGTTGCGTAATGGTGTCGCGTACGTGTGTACGTATGCGCTACACCTCTTCGAGTCGAGTACACATGTATAAATATCGAAAAGAGCCGGACATTAGAGATGATTGAAGAGTTGAGTTTCTATCTAACGGAAACGTTGCGGTTGAAATGTAGGATGATAAAGTTCATTTTTCCTTTGGCACATTTTAGCAATGAAACGCAAACGCCGATGTGAGCCGATGATGTAAGCGTTCGTATATGAATTGTTTGGTTGTTTTGTTAGGAATTAGTATATAATTACCGAAAACCGAGGGATTCACGTTAAATTAACCGTCTAGATAATTTTGCATCGGCATAAAATGGATGATTTATTTGAGTGAGCATTTTTTACAAGAATTTTAAAATTCAATGATTTGTCCGATGCGATAAAATTTAATAATTTTTTAATTCACGAAAATAAACCTTTAATTCTATCGAGCTACCGAATTATCGAATTTTTTTAATCGTGCCATACTTTATCAATTTTATCTTCAATAATCATTGAATTTTACTGCTTACATATGTTATGCATTTCAACTACACAAATGATGCAACAAAATAAACGCGCGTCCAATAAATGAAATTAAATATAAATTCGAATAATTTAAATGTTAACTGTCAATTTTACATATAATAAAGGCAATTTACGACAATTAATTTCATTCGGTAGCTTTTGACGGAGTATAATGATACAAATCATTATATAATTAAATAAAAATGATAAAATCTTTGCAAGCATTATATTTTTTAAATGTCTTTTAACATTTTAATAAAAATATATTTTTATTTTGAACAATTTATAAAAAATTTCTCGTGTTGTTTTATTTTCAATTTTTAATTTTTTTAATGGATTATTACAATTTTATAATTGGGGTTTTAAACATTATATTAAAGCATTATAAAATTCATTGTTTCGAATATGCGTCGTACATTTTATAGATACACAACTTTATGTATAATAAAATTTTATGACTTTGAAAATAAACGTTTGTCAAAATGAATAAAAGATTACTTTAGATAACGGAAATTCGTAAAACTGTTCCAATATGCGTTGACGTGTCGGATAGGATTTTTTTTTTTTTTTTTTTTTTTTTTTTTTTATAATTTTTTACTGTTTCTATTTAAATATTAACTTTACGCAATCGTACAATATAATTCTTAAATTATTAAACTAATGCGAATCATCGTTGAAATTTTATTATTTTTTCAATAAAAATTTAACTTTATTAACGAGAGTTTAAAACTTGAATCATCGATCGACGCGAAAAATTTTTAAATTTTAAAACAATCGAACTCACTAATCAAGCTCTCACCTTATTCAACAAAAGTTCACGTTAAAAACCAAAGTAAAAATCGCAATCACTAACCTTCGAAGAAAAATAAATAAGAGCTTCCAAGCGTCTCCTTCTCTATGCACCAGCCGATAAAGGTTCGAAAATTTAATACCAAAAAGTTAATCGGGATCGTTAACTACAATCCATTCGCGGACGCGAGCGCGCGCTTGATCCTTTAAAAAAATAAATAAATAAATAAATAAATATATATTTACAGATACAAAAAATGATAAAACGTAAAAACAACAACAAAAAAAAAAAAAAAAAAAAAAACAAACGGAAAAAAAAAACTAAATAAATAATAATAATAATAATAATAATCGATCTCGCGTTCATACAAAGTACATAAAAGAGGAGCGCAGCCGGCGTGCGCGAGCTGCGCGAACTAACTGATCGAGGAGCTCGCGCTAGACGCCCGCGCGGCCCCGACGCTACTACTACTACTACTACTACTACTACTAAGCATTGTACTACTGTATATATTGCATGCTGCATTGAAAGAAAGAAAGAGAGAGAGAGAGAGAGAGATACGCGCGGCGCACGATAATCTCCTTTTAAAAGAGAGAGAAGTGGGCCAACCGCGTGGATTGTTGCAGTTGAAGTTTATCGGGAAAAGATGTAATGTTAACTTTTTTTAGCTTTTTTTTATTTTCTTTTTTTTTTTTTTTTTTTAACGGATTTGGAAATAGTTTGGTGAAGGTTGCGTTTAAAGTTTTTTTCATCGAGAATGGAACTTGAGTTTTCATTGCTGAGTGTAAAATGTTTTGCGATAATACGAAACTAGTTTAAATAAATGAAGAAAAACTTTACATTGTACGAAGACGTTACAATTTTTATTACTAAAGATAGATAAGCATTACAAGACGATAGATCCATCGAAATTATGTCGTTTGTATTTTTGTTAAAAAAAATTAAATTAAAATTTTAATATTCTTATAATGTTAATCGGTTGGTTTTTAAAAAATTCTTTTTAATAAAAAAATTCAGTAAAAGTGAAATAAAGATGACGAATAAAAAGACATTGCATCCGAAGCTCTTGACACACTGTGCTTACTCGGGGGGGGGGGGGGGGGGGCGAAGATAAACGTCTCGTGTGTAAAGAAACGGAACGACTGCTGGCACGCGTTGCAACGATTAATAATATAAAAATGAGAAAAACAAATGATAAGGTAAACGGAATAAATAAATCAGATGAAGAGAAGTGTCCAATAAAGTCATAAGGGCTCGCATACCTGATATTTCGTGCTTGGATTAACAACTTTGTGTGCATTCGATAAAAAAAAGTACAATGCGTAAACTATGGTTACAAAAAGCAAAATGTCGAGGAGAACGGAAGAAGGTCGATGAACTTTATTCTTTTCGACCTTCCTCCCCCCCCCCCTCTCATATATGTATATGTTATGTACACTGTCAAACATATATTTTAAAGATTGTCAAGTACTCATTATCAATCAATATTCTATGTCTATCGATTCTCCTCGGGATCGATACTTTTTTTTTTCTCGTCGACAATTTTCAGAAAATATCCTTCCTAGTAATTAAAGTTCGAGTATAACGATAATAATTATGTAACTATTAAAGCAAATAAGACGTAATTGTGAAAATGAAGATATTTGCTTAAAAAAAAAAAAAAAAAATTATCATAAATAATTCATCTCGAGTAATTATGTGTCATAAAAACTAATCATATACTATTTATTGAACTTTGTGCTTTTGCACTTTACGAAGTTTGTATTAAAAATCGTACCGATTCATAATATATCATAATATTTCAGGAAAAAACTTTTATCCTTTTTCTCCGTAAAAAAAATTGTTACAAAAATTTTTTTTTTTTTTTTTTTTAAGTTTAAAAAGCAATGCAGTTAATTTGGCAAAAAAAAAAAAAAAAAAAAAAAAGAAAAATTAATTAAAATTCTTATTAATCAGCGCACAATCGAGACTCGAATAACGACAGGACATAAAACGAAACGAC
Source organism: Chalcis sispes (assembly GCA_949987625.1). Classification (NCBI taxonomy): domain Eukaryota; kingdom Metazoa; phylum Arthropoda; class Insecta; order Hymenoptera; family Chalcididae; genus Chalcis; species Chalcis sispes. The sequence goes on along the minus strand of OX465097.1, from coordinate 68,870,345 downwards.
TTTGAGAATTGCGACGTGATAAAAATACATTATATATTGGGACAATCCGACGTAATGGCCTCAGCAATGAATGTTTGAACTAATAATTGTAAAATGTTGCATTTTCTGAATTTAATAATAATAATAGTAAAGATGGTTATGACGTATGACTTTCTTGCAAGGATGAACAAATTAAAATATAATAATATACCTTGATCAAACATATATCAAACGTAAATAGATCAAAAAAAGATAGTTTTCTCTTTTTCCGTCGATAAGAAATAATCTCTCAAAACGAGTGCAATCACGTGCGTAAACTATGCTTCCCTTTACCCTCAAAAAAAAAAAATAAATAAATAAATAAATAAATAAATAACTCATAAAACATCGAGTCATCGAAAATTCTTCTCATACCGAAGTTGAAATAAAATATAGTTTATCGGTTAACATAATGCTTATCGTAAATTAATCATAAATTTACGCGCACGAGACTTGAATATAAGAAAAAATCAATAATATTTGAAATCAAATTTTCTATCCGTCTATATACGCGTTTGTTTACGACGATTTTTTTTAGCCATGTATATTTGCGCGTGTGTATGTGTGTGTGTGTATGTGTACCAAGAGATACGTTTGTACATATTTTTAAGAAACGATTCGCGATAATGTCATCGAATTAATGCCATTATTGAAAAACGATTATTTACAATTAGAAAATACTTACGTGTGTGCACACGACAATCAATTATTGTAACTGAAACATTTAATAATTCATCAACGTTTAATTTTTCAAATCATTGTCGCACCTATTATGATTAATAAAAGCTAATGGCATGTGCTTATGACGGATAAAAATTTTGCTCGCAATTTCATAAAACGCTACACGTTTTCCACACACATATGTAAGATCGATCGAACTAACAAATTGCAATTACTTGAAATGATTCATATTGTTGACGATTACGCCATTTATTATAATGCTCATCGTTATTTTAGAGAATTACTCGATGATTTACCGATACACATTGTGTGACGCAAGAGAAAATCTCAATCGTTTTGCAATATTTATAGTCGGAATTTGAATTAAATAAAAATTTTCAAACTCTGATATTCAGCAGTACTCCAGATTAAAAAATTGAAAATAAATGACGTAATAAGTATTTTGAATTGAATGCATATGCATATCGTTGATATCTGTTTTTAATCGTAACGATTAATTACTTTTCGATACCGTTTAAAAATTTTCAACGGAATGTTTCTTACCCTTTTTCGCGACCTCGCTTACTAACAAAGTAAAAGTTATATTATCTCGATGATAAGATGCCTCTTTTTTTTTATCATCTCCATGATTCACGAAACAAAGTCGATCTTTCGAGAGAAATCACTGATGTTGATATACACAAATACTAACGTCAATGATTATAGATATTCTTAGTGAATTTGTCATGTTTGATTATTAATCTGATTATTCATAATTTTTAATTTTAAAAACTTTCAATTTCACGATAATTAACTTTTTTCGTTAACTTTTTAATTTTTAAGATTAATAAATTTTAATTTCAATTTTGTCACGTTTCATTATTGTTATTATAAATTCTTAGTATTATTATAATAATTTAATGAAAGTTTAACTACTATGACAAAAAAATAAAATTTATCTATAAAAAACATTTCAGCATATCCAAACTATTGCAAAATCTCAATAGCTATTTGATAAATTGCGAAGAAACTTTAAAACGTATTTAATCTATATATTCTCCAAATTTTTTTTTTCCCTTTTTCATAACGTTACTCAAAACAATATCAATTTTAAAAAAAAAAAATCAGTTTTACTCGCTCATGCGATGATAAATATATTTTGTTACTGAAATTAATAAGCTTACATAAATTAAATTTTTCATCCGAACGAGGAAAAGCTTCTGTTCTTTGCTGGATAATAAAACAACGGCGAGACGTTTTATTGTACCGAAAAATTCACGATAATTGTTCGCGCGATTAAATAACACACCGCGCGCTCTTTATTATTATTTTTATACATGCATGCATACGTATACCGCATACACTTATCAGAATTCATCGCGGATATTTATGCGATTCGTGCGATCAACAAATTTCGAAGTTAATTCGACGAAATGTACTTTTCTTCTTCTTATTTGTTTTTTACACAGAGAAAGTAATAAAAAAAAAAAAAAAAAAAAAAATTCTATAAATCATATCGCTATGAAGAGAGAAAGAGAGAGAGAGAGAGAGAAATATATATATTTATTGAGCAGTAAATGGTGTACAACTGAATAAGTATGTGTAAGAATAACAATTAATAAAGTATAATAATAAACAGTAAATTACGATTAAAATATAAAAAAATAAAAATAAATTAACAATAAAGCAAAATAAAATAAATAAATCTGAATAAGAGTGATAGAATACCATATATGTGATAAAATATATCACATTATAGTCTCGCTAGCAGAGTGACAGTATGCTCTCTCTCTCTCTCTCTCTCTCTCTCTTAACGGAATGAAGGAAGGTTAAGATTGTGGATTTAAAATGGGAAATAGGTAGTAAAATAAACTATAAAATAATTTATGATATAGAAAGAATAAGATAGACAGTTCCAAAGGCGGGACGAAGAAACGAGAAAGGATCTATCGCGTAACTCAGTAGTCGACGACGTTATAGCCAACGGTATCGCATCGCCCCGAGTGGTCCTATCCGACTGCTTCCATAATAAATTGTCAAATAGATACACTGGTGGTGCGCGATATTTAAATATTTTATAAAATACGGTAATAATGAAGTATTCGCGCCTATATGGAGAGATTAACCAGTCGAGAGAGATCCTTATAAGGAGCAATGTGCTTGGGCCATAGATATAACTAACACCAGAGTTGATGAGTCTCTGCAGTTTGAGATCAAGCTCACTGGAAATACGAGTACGACAGTGAGCGGCGACGCAGGAGTAATCTACAATAGGGAATTGGAGAGAGTCTCGATTAAGTGCTTGCGCAGGGCAAAGTTGGTGCTACGACGGAAAAAATTTAATCTATAAAGCAGAGAGATTGCTTTACGGCAGATGTAAGCGACATGTTTCTTCTGGTTAAGCTTGGCATCGAGGTAAACACCAAGGTTACTGATTTTTCAAATCGCACAAAAGTATTATTTATGTGAATTCCTTTGCGGGTTGGCGTCTCGGTAAACTTATTGATATAAAACTATACGAGCCAAAGATTACAGCTTTTGTCTTAGCAACATTGAGAAGAAGATGATTTTCATCGGCTCATTATAAGACAAGTTCAGCTTGTCTGCCAATGAGTTCCACGTATCTTTCAATGTTGGACGATGGAAATTACGTATATCTAAAAGTCATCGGCATTGATTGGTCAAAGATAGTAGAGTCAAAACTGCTGGATACATCATAGATGTTAATGAGGAACAGTAATGGCCCGAGGACTGACCCCTGAGGAATACCGCTGTTGAGTTTAACAAACGACGAAGGAATGCCACTTCGATCCAGCACTGCCTGAGAGAGAAAAAGAGAGAGAGAGAGTAGGAGGAGGAAAGGAAAGAATTTTCGAATTTTTCATGGCTCGAGAATTATATTTCGTCGTCAATAATTACGCGACGACGAATTTATATCTGCATTTGTGTAGCGAAAGTTTAACGTATACACTTTGAGCACGTTTCGGACGATGAAGGAACGCGAGAACGAAGAATTGAAGCGACCGTGTTTGCGCATTTAATACAAAAGCATTGTTTTGAACTCGAAATTAAAGCCGAAATGGCACCTTTTTATCATTTTTTATACGACGAACAATAATTTTTTCATCAAACTTAAAATTAAGCTTAATCGCGATATTTTTTTTTTTTTTATATTTCAAACCGCGCCACGTCTGCGATTAATCGCACGCCGATCGATTAACGAATCTTCGCATATCAACGATCCAAATATCAGCCAAAGGCGAATAATAGCGCTATAGCTGAAAAGCCACGACGTTAATTCAAATCGGGCGACCAAGGCACGGAATACAAATTAAAACTTATAAGCTTCCGCAAAGCGTCGATCGATTCGGATGTTATATACAATGCCTCGTGCGTCTCTCGGCGATGCCAAGGTCAAGAGTGCGGCAAATCGTCGATTAATTTTATAATGAAAAAAAAAAAAAAAAAAAAAAAAAAAAATACGCGACAACTCGATGACGATGAGTCGCGCGGATAACTTAAACGCGTCGTTATTTCGCCCGAACTACTTAGCACGACACGTTTAAAATTAATGATGTTTTAAAAGAAGTATTCTCGCGCGTCTGAATAAGTTTTGAAAATTTGGTGAACTGGTAGCTTTGAATAAAATACAGTTGATGCATTTGACAAAATAATAAAAGTATTTAAAACTCTCTAAAAAAAAAAAAAACGACTCTGTAATGATTTCGAATTCGTACTTGTCTTTTCATAACAAAAGTTTATTTAATTAAAAAATAAATTTGAGATTCCATAAAATCGTAATTTTATTTTCAGCAAAATCGAGATTAATTTTTTTTTTTTTTCTGTGAGATACAAATATTATCTCCACGAAAAATAAGCAAATTAAATAATTTTTTTGTTTAAAAAAAAAATATATATATATATATATATATATATATATATATATATGTCGTACTTGATAAGAAAATCAAACATAAAAAGCCGATAAAACATAAATCTCACAGAAATTTTTTATCATCGATTTCAACAAATTTCAAACGTCAATACATCTGTTAAAGTTCAAAATACATGTGCGATATCGTTAACCCTTTCATTTACACCGACTCGATCAGATAGTGCAACGGACGAAAATTTGTTTTGATCTAGCTTGTTAACTCAACGTAATCAACGACGATAAACAAAAAGAAGCCAAAAAAAAAAAAAAAAAAAAAAAAACTGCAGCGACTGCAACAACCGATTTAAATCGACGATCGTCAATGTGCTTATTAAAAAAAACGCTCACGACGAAATTTGACATTGACCGTGTGTAACTAATCTTTCGGTTCGTCATCGCGTATACGTAATACGCGCTGAAAAATCTTAAGTAAAAAAGAGAAAAAAAAAAAAAAAAATATCGAAAGAAATAAAAATAACGAACGTTATAACGCCCGTCGTCGTAAATTAAAACCGCGAAATTCGTGATCGGAAATTAAACAAAGCTCGAACTGGCTCGCGCGCGCGCGCGCGCACGTTATGAAAAATAGTTAAAATGCTCGCCGGTGATAGTTTAGGTAAAAAAAAAAAAAAAAAAAAAAAAAAAAAATCCGTGCAGTTTAAGTAAACTCGCACATAAAAATTGCCTGATTATTTAACATTCGAGTTGAATTTTTTTTTCGAATTTTCAGGTGCACGTTCGCGCGTGTATTAAAGCGAACGGACTCATTGCAGCGATGGTTTGGAATTTTAATCGGTCCTAAATAGTTTAAACGAAAGATTAAAGATTTTAAATTTTCTTTATGAGCTTCGGAGTAAGCCTTTTAATTATTAGTTTTTAAAATTTAACATTGATAATTCGTTTACCTCGGGCAAATTATTTACGAGAAGAGTATCGTTGGAAATGGAGTTAAGGTTACGAGGACGCAGCTGGGTAACTTATAGTATTCCAATCTAGAAAAATTTATTCTATATATTTAACCTTTTTTTCGTATTATCAATCAAAATTATTTATGCCATTATTTTTAACTATTCTTACAACTAAAGAATGTTTTAATTTTCGTAACGATATTCATTAAATTATCAATCATACTCGCGTTACATAAGCGGTTACTCTTAAATACACATTTACGACGAGTTTAGCAATTTCTAAAATTTCGTAGAATCGGTTTATTTCGCGAAATTTTATGCTTTTGAATAAACACACACTTTCAAATCCTACGATGTCCCTTCCCATAAAAAAGTGAAACTAAAAATTGAAAAAAAAAATAAAAAAAAAAAAAATAAAGAACAAACGACGTTTTTTTTCACCGTTTTCATTACGTATACGCATATAAAATCACAATTTTCACCATGATTGTATACAAATACGTATTTACTTGTCAGTCTCAGTAAAGCAAAAATTATTTATAAGATCAGCGAAGTTGACGATGAAAATTGGAAAAACATAATAGAGAGAACATAAAACGGAAGACGCGATAAAGAGAAATTAATTTATTTTCATTGAATAATTTGATAAATTATTTATAATTTGCTTGTTAAAAAACGATTTTGTCATTAGTACTTAAAAATTGACTGTTTAGGTATCAAGTGGTACAATTCAATTTGTTACGATTTCAAGATGGTTTAGTCAACAAAAAGAAATACTCACAATTCTCATAATTCTTAGTTTAAGAAGTTATTATTTGGAAAACGTAGATTATGTAATAACTACTGAATATTCAATTCACTCGTTCATAGTTTATTGGCATTCTTCTTTCCGTTTTCTTTTCAATGTTTTCAAATATTACATTATTTTAAATTACTTGCTTTCTTGCATTGTTTACATATACTTAAAAAAAAAAAAAAAAATCAAAAAATTACTTTCTGAATATTTTCAATAATGCATTGTAATTTATTTTTTGATTTTACTACATTACGATGCCTCAAAAATAATAGAAAAGTAAATTTAAAAATCCAAAGTCTCACCATGCGAGAAAATCAAATTCAATCAGATCAATAATAAATTCGCATACACCGGCCGGAATGAATTGAGATCGCAGCTCCAGACAAGGTTGCGTGATATTTCTCCGCTCGAGGAGACCCGTTACGACTCCATGCGAAAAAAAAAAAGTGTCAAGGAATACGATCCTATATGTATGTACATGTAAACACATCCATCCAAAGGATGAATTAGAGGCGAGGTTATGTGTGGTACCGCCTGCAATTTGTAATTTTTTTTTTTTTTTTGTTTTTGTTTTTGTTTTTACCGTTGCGCTTATTTTCACACATGCATACGCATATATATATATTCATTCGCGTACGCGAAGGTACAGCAAGAAAGTGCATCGGCGTAGCACAAACTGTAGAGAAGAATCTACTTTCGAAATCTCTCTAGAAGTAGGTTGGAACTAAGCGAATAAGAGGTATACATCGTCTATCGTGCGTTAATCGAGCTCCGGAGATGAAGCACCGGATCGAATGTGTCTTTTTACCTACGTGCACGCGTTCGTGCTAAACCATTACGCGGGAAATGATGAGACGATGATTATTGGTATTTATAGATAAAGCGAGAATATGTTCAGATAATCGTAAGGGGAAAAAATTGTTGATCGATTCGTTCTAGTTTCTTTGAGTTTTAAGAAATTTAGCGTTTACAATGTATTCGGAATAAACTTTGTGTTTTATTGAAAATTTATTTTAATTTTATACTATCCATTTTAATTATTTGTTTAAAAACTTGCAAAGTGTTTACGAAAAATCCTTTGAAAGCTCGAAAATTTCAGCCTCGATAATATTACCAATGTATGCTAAAATTTGAATTAATCCAAAGTACATCTTTTACTAGTTAAAAGACACCCGAAGCATAACGGATTATACGAAATCTAGAACTAAGAAAAAGATGCGATATATTCAGAGAACGAGCGTTAAAAGACCGTTAATTTAGTTATTTGGGTCTATTAAGTCTTAGAATCATTATGCAAGTTGTACCATTACATTAAGAATAAACTATATTTAATAAATGTATCAAAATCTTTAAAATTTTAGTTTAAATAAACCAAGGCTCTTAAATTTATGCCAATAACTTTAATTAACGATCAATAGAATAATGAAAAATTTCGAAACCAAAACGGGTAAGTGTTACGTTTCTAAAAAATATTTAATATTTCTTGTGCCTTTTCATTTCCTTTCCAAATTCTAAACATAACAAACCAAAAATAAACATTTAATACAACGACGGCTTTCTTTTTGCATGAAAAGCACAATCTCGAGACCAAGAAAAAAGTAAGCTTGCGAAGGTGTAGTTATGCAGATAAACATAAACCGAGTGACGAAGTAAAGTCGCATTTTCTCGTATTTAAACGTCAATCACGGACCGATGAAAATATATTGACAAGAACCAATAAGACTCTTGCTTCCCTTTCCCCACTTCGGTGAAAAAGTCGTTCACTGTTCTTAACACATGCAGTAGTAAACTCTCGTTGCGACTTTATGAGGCGAACCTGTTTAATTATCCTTGACATTCGATGATAAATGTTTGGAATATAGAACGTGTTTTAACATTGTTCGTTAGATTTGAAAGTTTTTCATCGTTAATTTTTTCCAGTAAAGTAATTTTTTTTTTTTTTTTTTTACGTTTAGGGATTCGCAAAAGTGAAAAGTGAATAGTTAGCAAATGTATTTGTAATTGAAAAGGAAAAAAAAATACAAATAATCATCCGTAAACCAAAAACAAGTGAAAGTTTCGATCAATTTCAAAGATTACCTAAAAAATTTAAAAAAAAAAAAAAAAAAAAAAAAACAAACATAAACATAAAAAGAAACTTTTCTCGTGTTACTTTGCCCGCGTATACCACACTTTTGTGACAACACCTTACGCGAATGTAAAAAAATTTAACGTACGCACATAAAACGAAGCAATACGAAGCGAGAGTTCTGAGAAGAGACGATAAATACGAATGCAAAAAAGGAAAAGAAAAAAAAAAAAAAAAAAAAAAAGTGCAAAATCGGAAGCGAGCGTCGGATCGGTGAAAGTGCTAAATTCTTTTTATGGCAGGACAGCTGCGTATACATACACACACGTTACATCCAATACGAACACGCGTACACATATCCTGAATTATATTACGCCCCAGGCGGCATCATACTTTTACTTTCTTTCGCGAGGGCGACGATTCCGGTGATATTACGACGATTCTGATGCACCGTTTGCAAAATTTCGCTTCTGGTTTATTATTAAAATACACTTGCGCGATATACATATATTATAGATTTAAAAAAGAAAAAAAAAAAAGAAAAAAAAATATTTAAAATTATTTAAATTTTAAAAATTGAAGCTTGTTTTTAACGCTTTAATTATTTTAAAACAGAAGGGAAAATAACATAACGTAATAATTTTATATTTAAATCGATAAAAAAAATAAATAAATAAATAAATAAATATTTATAAGGTAGCATTGATTTTTATAACAATAGATGGTATTTATATTAAGCTGTATTCATTACTAAATTCGTTTGAACTTTATTTCTTAGAATTAATTGATTTGAAGTAAAAAAGTATAGGAAAAAACAATGAAACTCTTGAAATTTTGATTACATACCAATAACAACGATAAAAAAGTAAATGAAATGCTTGCAATTACAAAGCGAATGAGTAATTAAAGATTCTTTAAACTTTTTACGTCGTCGCTTGTAACTTGAAATAATTAACGTTTTATATTTTAATGAAAATATAAGAAATTCAAATTTTTAGTTATTAGTTGCTAAATTAGACAACTTATTTATATTTTAAAAAAACTTTTATAGCAAGGACATACTTATTCGTTATCTTGGAATAATTAGCAGCTAAGAAAATCCAACATCTTTTAAAGCGATAAAAAATCGATAATACTTGACAAAACTTTTTCAACTCGATTCTTTATTCACGCACATAAAGCCGGGAACTTAAGAAATTTATATCCGCGATTCTTCGGATCCACCCGTATATACAGCGAACTCAACGCTTTCTCGTTTCTTTTTCTTTTTCCCTTTTTTTTTTTTTTTTTTTCTACACAAGACCTCGGAACGTTTGTGCGTATTGAATACGAGGACTTTCTCCGGTTCTTTCTCCTCTCTTAAAAGACGCGCGATGTCTCTCTCTCTCTCTCTCTCTCTCTTGCTCCTACGTTCGAGAAATGCAAAAAGAACCAAACGACAATGAGGAATTTACTTTCGCCGCGAAAAAATTCAAGTTTTTGGCCATTTCGTAAATGAGAGAGAGAGAGAGAGATTTTTTTAACCGGTTTTCGTAGTCGATGTTTATGTAAAAATAGATTATTGAAAAGAATAACTGTATTGTTTATTTGTTTTTTTAATAAAAATTATAAATGAATAGATTTTTTATTTAACCTTAGTAAAAAAAAAAAATTTATAACAAACAGATGGATTCCAAACAATAGGTCAAGTTAAGAGTAAACTATAAAAAGTTAATAATTAAATCCATACAAATGAAGAATTGTTACGGCAACCGGAAACACTTAGCGATTCTATAAAAAATTTCGCGTGCACTAATTGTTTTTAGCTGAATAGAATTATAATTACAATTACGGAAAAGGATGTTTCAAAACGTATACACAACCGGTTCATAGTAATTCCATAATTACGAAAGCTGCGTTAACGATTGTAAATTTATTATATCAAAGACAAAAATTAACTATTTTTTTCTTTTGATAATTTGTCCAAAAAAAAAAAAAAATTTTTTGTTGAAATTTTTTAAAGGTTTATAGATAAGGATTGCGAAAATTGAGTTAATATCTAATTTTAATCATCTTAATTGAAAGTTTCAAATTTTCGTCATAAATATTTACAAGCGGCAATTAATTTTCACTTTAAATTTCACTTTTATTATAAAATCAATACTCTTTTTATTTTGTGACCCGTGTAATAGATTTTTAAATTGTTTTCATAAACAATGGCTAAAAATAAAATAAAGAATTATAAGTGCATTGGTAAATGTTTGATTAAGATAACGGCGCAATTTGCAGCCTACAACCTGCGGTCGTTAAATAGATAAACTCAACAAAGAGGTTCTTTTCCTGAATATAAAAAAAAAAAAAAAAAAAATACTTTTAGAATATTTTTTGCTCGCAAAAAATACTAGCTTAAATTCAATTGAAATATAATATTCGCATAATTCAAATTTTTAGATTTAATGATACTTGTCCGTTAAATTTTTAAATAAACAATAAAATAATTTCGCATTTTATAACAGCAAAACTTAAATTCAGCGCAGTCTAAGAATTATAATACGATGACATAATAGCATAAAATTGCAGAATGTCATGACTAACCGCAATCTTTAATAGACTATCCGTTAGGTTGTAAATTCCAGCCGTTTTAAAATAGAAAATAAAAAGTATCCATCGCTCAACATCGAACGGGACTCGAGTAAACACAGCGCGCGACCATCACGACCCAATTACCGATCAAACTCAATTAAAATATTTAAAAAAATAAAACAAGCGCACTATTACACCTTTGAGCTACAACAAAACAATACAAACGACAAATTGATAGATAATTATAATAAATTTCACTCACCTAACAATATTAATCTGGAAAAACTTAACCTCGAAAAGGTTCGATGCACTCTCCAATGGAAAACGATGGAAAAAAGCAACGGCGCGAAAGAGACGCACTCACTCGACGAGAGAACCACGCTTATATGTATACGATGTGCACTAAGTGACGGTGGAGAAGCGAGTAGTATAGTAGTTGTAGCATTACACTCGTCGATTCGCCCGCAGTCAGCTGCTCCGTTTTCTCTCTTTTTTTCTTCTCCACTCCCCCTCCTGCCCTTCTTTTATGACGCGCCGTGTATGTATATATATATGTATATGTGTATTTAAACACGGACTTTTTACGCGCACCGTAACCGAAGTAAAAAGCTACAATGGTTAATCTTAAACTACCGCATAAAAAATAAATCAGCTCGTGTATACGTTTTAGGCGCTAGTTAAGGTCCTGACCTACAAAAACGATACGTAAATGCATGGGCCAAGCCTCGATAAAGACTGTGGACAGCTTATAAAAGCGTCGCGATGAAACTAGAAAAAAGGGAGAGAAACGCCGGCCCGCATGCGCGCCGCGACGCTTGTATATACACTGTACGTAATTTATATATATGTATATATCTACGTCTTTCTCTTCCCTTCTCGCTTAACGGTGCGCGACTGCGTGCTATTATGCTACGTAATGCAGGCACGACTCCGATGAAGCCGGCTCCTTGGGTTCCCCAATGTTTCATTTATTTTTTTTTTTTTTTTTTTTGAGAAATTTTAATTCAATAATAACTTGGATTATCTTGTATTGAATTGGATTACTTTGTTTGAAGAATTTAAACATTAGCGACTGGAATCGAGACTGACGCATTTTGATGTGCACACGAGGAACTTCGATAGACAGTTCGGGAAACTGAAGATAGAAATATAATTACTGTGAATATTGTTTTTATAATAATATCTCAACTTCTATAAAAGATATTCATTAAAATTAAAATCGGTATATTTTTTAATAACAGATAAAATTTTTTTCAAACTATTTATTTGCGATGCAAACAGAAGTGAAATATCGCACTGCATCAATCGCATTTGTTCTTTGTTCAATTATCACCTACAAATGCAAGGCTGTATAATTTTAAATAACACGTCAACGATATTTATACAATCACTTTTTCATTTTTTGATTAAACTTTATTGCACATTAACACAATACGTGAAAAAATAAAAGCCATCTAGCGATTATTAAAAGATTTGAAAATTTGAATCGAATGATTTTTCAAACGTATATAAAGCTCGCCTACTTTCCTATAGAAAAGTTAAAATCACTAGAAATACCCAAATACATTGTGACAGCGCTTATGATAACGGAATTGGCTACTTTAAAAACACCATGTTATTCTGGAAGAGTACACGAAAAGAAAATACTTCGTTTTGTACCAACCTGAATTTTAATTTATATAGTTACGTTTCGAAAGAGGACAAAAATTGTTTGTTTCACTTACTATATTATTCAGCAATCTCTAGTTTAAGTAGATTACATCTATATGAGTCAGACCATGTAGCGAATACTAAAAAAATTTACGTTATTTTTTTTTTTTTTTATATTTATTTTTTTCGGTACAAATTCTAAACTTTTTTCTTCACCATTATTAATTTAAATATGTTAAAATAATTTAAAATTTGTAAATGATTTGTTAGTTAGAGTTTATGAAAAAAAGAGAATGAGGATTTTTAATAGATTTTGTTTAGTGTTGCGAATAAATTTTTAAATTATGTGCAATTCAATTTAAAGTGTAATAAAAAAGTCAATTTTTAAAATAAATTAAATAAATAATTTTAGTATTAAAACTTATACTACTCAAGTCAGTAAATTTTACAATCATAATTAAAAATAGTAATAAAAACTTGTAAAAACAATTCCAATTTTTAGAGCAGACAAGAAATATGAGTTATCAACATATAATTTTAAGTATTTTAATAATTTTTTTTTAAGTGTATCTTAAAATTATAAAATATGTTACTCAATTTATAGAAGCGCTACTTGAAATCGTCACTTAGGAAACTTTTGTAACAAAGTATGTTAGCTTTACAACATATATATATGATATAATTATAATATAAAGTTCTATTATCTTGTAAGGAATATTTATTAATGTTTTATCGACGAAGATTGTAAAATTTTAGATATACTTTAATGATTTATCTCTAGGTGGCACTGAATCAAATGCTTTTGAATGCGTGTACGTAAAATGTTTACCATCCAAAGCACAAATGCATGTGAGTATTGACACGCATTTTATATTACTTTATTTATACTATCATTTAAGTAAGGTTATAAATTGATTAAAATATTTATAACATTAACAATTCAACGTTTCTTAAATATTATAATATTTAAATAATAAAAATAATATTCTGTATTATAAAAATATTAGAGTTATAAAAGTAAAATTATGTAATCATGTTTAAAAAAACTATAAACAAAATTGTTAATATTAAATTTTGGACTAAATTATTAAAAAAAAGGCATCATGTGAATTCTTGTGTATAAAGATATTTTTAACATGAAATCTTTTATATTAAGTAACATTTTTTTTGCTTATGCTTTACAGCATGACAGAGCAAGATTTTCCAACTTTGCAAAATGATAGAATATTAAGAGCAGCCAGAGGTGAACCTGTTGACAAAGTTCCAGTATGGATAATGAGACAAGCAGGAAGATATCTTCCAGAATTTAGAGAATTACGAACAAAACATGATTTTTTTACAATATGTAACACTCCAGAGTTGGCTTGCGAAATTACTCTTCAACCAATCAAGAGGTTTTCACTCGATGCCAGCATTATCTTTTCAGACATCCTTGTCATTCCACAAGCTATGGGCATGATAGTAGAAATGAAACCTGGCATTGTAATATGAATAAATTATGAAACTTATTATGTGCAAAAAGGTTTTTATCGATTTGTTCTATTTTTTTTTTTTTTTTTTTTCAAGGGGCCTGTCTTACCAGAACCTTTAACTGATCCATCACACATTTCTAGATTGATAATGCCTAATGTTGAAAAAGAATTGGGTTATGTCGGTGAAGCTATTACGTTAACTAGGCATAAACTAGAAGGAAAAGTTCCACTTATTGGTTTTACTGGAGCTCCTGTAAAAATTTTGTTATATTTGGAAGATTGAAATACTTTGAAAAATATTAAATTGTAGATTTTTTCACTTCTATTTTAATATTTTAGTGGACACTTATGGGATATATGATCCAAGGTGGTGGAAGTTCAACTATGGCACAAGCTAGAATTTGGCTTTATAAATACCCTGAAAAATCTCATCAGTTGCTGCAAATGATTACAGATGTTGTAGTAGACTATTTAGTCATGCAAGTGAAAGCTGGTGCACAAGTTTGTTTTAAATATTAATAAATTTATAAGTATATTATATTTAAAAAAATGAAAAATAAATTTAACTCTTGTTATAGCTTTTACAAGTATTTGAAAGCCATGGAAACTTTTTAAATACTGAATTATTTAAAGAATTCTCCCTTGAGTATTTTAAACAAATTAGTGAAAGAGTAAAGGAAAAACTAAAAATGCTAAACATTCCACAAGTGCCAATGGTATTATTTTGATATTTAAATTTATGAATTTATGAATTATATATCATTTTTATTATCAACAATATTTTTTTTAAGATTGCATTTCCTAAAGGAGCAACTCTTGATTCTTTAGAAATTTTTGCTAATGTAGCTGGTTATGATGTAATTGGCTTGGATTGGACTGTTGATGCTGCTGAAGCAAGACGAAGAGTAGGACCAAATATTACTCTCCAAGGAAATATGGATCCTACTGCATTATATGCACCTAAGGTAATTATGTAGCTTTTATTAAATTTCATTAAAACTGATATTAAAATTTTATTTAATTTGCATTGATTTTTAAAATTGATTTATCTAAATTAAGAAAAATAATAACTTTTGAATTTTTCAAAACATTCATAATATCATACATTTTCAATAATTCTCAAATAATTCAATAATTATAAAAAAAAAAAAAAAAAAAAAAAAAAAAAAAAAA
Source organism: Chalcis sispes (assembly GCA_949987625.1). NCBI lineage: Eukaryota > Metazoa > Arthropoda > Insecta > Hymenoptera > Chalcididae > Chalcis > Chalcis sispes. The sequence continues at coordinate 68,855,104 of OX465097.1, read as the reverse complement.
TTAATTATTTTAAAAAAATAACTTTATCATTTGTAATAAAAATAAAATTCAACAACTTAAGGTATTTTTTTAAAAATTTATTTATTTTCTTAATTAAATAATAAAATAATTTATTAATTACAGGAAAAAGTACGTCAGAGAGCTGAAAATATGGTGTATGAATTCGGTAAGAATCGATATATTGCTAACCTAGGTCATGGAATATTACCGGATGCACCAATTCCTTCAGTCGAAGCATTTATTGAAGGCATCCATTCTGTGTAACAGAGATTTATTGTGATTTTGCTATTTTTATTTTACATGTAATATAACGTTTGTAATATGACGAGTATTTTATATGAAAAAAAAATTAAAAAAGAAATCAGAATAAATAAAGAATGATAGAAGGCGATAAGCAAATTCAGAACAAAAAAGAAATGAAAATTGTGTTGGGCATTTATTTGTTTCTTTAAATTTTTATCTTGATATAACAACTGTAGCCTTGGCATTGTCAAACTATATATCATCTCGACGAGAAATTTATAGACTATTTTAAATCGTAAGCTTAAAATATTCTATTTTTCTTCGCATTGTTCACGGTCTAATATCTAATTTGTGTTACGCGAATAAATTTCGTCTTCTTTTCCCGAAAATCGTGATCTCGTTCCTTCACGTTTCTTAAAACGCTAATATATCTCGATATCCTTTATACATGGCTTTGCGAGTGGCTTATCACAATATGTATACACTAGGGTTCCTTAAAGTCATAAACATCACTTATGTCGCAATAGAAAGTTTGGAAACGATAAAGGTTTCGCGCACTTTATTTGTAACTTCTTACAATCGCACACCTGTTTCAATACAGTTCCTTTTTCTTTAATTTATACTTTCGAAAGTTTTTTTTTTAGTTCAATACCTAAAGTAAGAATTAACATAAATCTAAAATGGTAGATAAGTATTATGCTACATTATTTACAAGCCAATTTTTTTTCACCTTCTAACGAGATAAATCTCTTTAATTTATTAATTCGTAAAGCTTTCTTTACAAGTATTACTAATTTTATATAAAGAATCTCTCTTTTGCGCAGTCGATTAATATATAAATTATTAGAAAACAAGAAGAAAGAAAAGACGAAAAAGAAACACTTAACGTGCAAGAAATATAACAATACAAATTTTAATTATTATTTTTAATGATTAAGAAATAAAAGTTAACGCTTATATCGAATTGAAAGTGCAATTTTAAGAATCTTGGAATGAATGCAACAATAACAAATAACATTTTTATGAGAAAATAAAAAAATTCTCACTCGAGAATCGGTTTTCTTGTGATCTTATAATTTATTAAAGAAAGCCTTTTTTAGACCTTAAAGCACATTCTACATACATATATATTTTGAAAAAGAAAATAATATTTAGGCGAAATTATTAATTATAGACATTATTTTCTTTATCAAAGCAATGATGTGTAAATATAAAAAATTCTTTCAAATGTCAGTATTGAAAGGGATACTGATGAAAAGTTAAATAATTTTTTCTGATAAAATAATAAAATATAATATTAATAGGTTTCTTATGATTATTGCAAATAAATTTCTAATGCTTTAACTGATCAATAAAATGATGTAGTGTATAAAATCAAAATTTTTTCAATTGATTAACGATAAAATCTTTGATCAGTATTTAAATGTGAAAAATATTAATATTTTCATCAATAGCTTTAGTCTAATACGAACATTCGAATCTTTTTTTTTCAATCGCGCATAACCGAAAAACGTAGTAAATACAGCCAAAAAATAAAAAATAAATATTTCTTTTGCAAAACCACACACGCACACTTATTATATCTCTGTCTCTCTTATGAAAGTTCAACATCGCTTTAGCCTCTTTCGCAGACACGTGAAATTTGCTAACACTGTACAACCGTTCGCTTTTTTTTTTTGTTTACTTAATTGTTAGAGGTACAAAATCTTGAAAGAGTGTCACTCCTCGTGGTCCCACGCAACAAAACGCACATCACGTTTCTTCTGACACTTTTAGCTTTTGGCACTGGAACTCTGTTCGTCTTCGTTCACCTCTTCTTCTTCAACTTCCTCCATTTCTTCGTGGCCTTCATGGTCTTCGTGAGCTTCGTGAGCTTCGTGAGCTTCGTGACCTTCATTTTCTTCGTCGTCCTCTTGCTCTTCAACTTCCTCCTCTTGGGAGTTGGTAATTTCCATTGCAAAACTATGCTCCTCATCATCTTCGTCACCTTGGCTTTCGACGATAGCTTCGTAATCTTCGAGAGCAAAACCTGTGCCATCTTGAAAGACATATTGAGCCATATCGTGAACTGAATCGTCATTTTCAAGATCGGCCATGTTTCGCTCAATAAGAATTTGATTGCCGTCTGCATCATTTGCAAGCATCAGGACGGTACCATTGAGATTGTGCATTTCGCTTTCATCTACTTCAAGCACTTCTTCGTTCATTTCATGATCCATATTTTCATCATCTTCTTCTTCCTCAATTTCTTGTCCTTCGTGCTCCTCCTGTTCATCTTGCTCCTCTTGCATTTCATGCATTTCATGTTCTTCGTGCTCTTCGTGTTCTTCATGTTCTTCGTGCATCTCATGCTCCTCATGTTCCTGATCTTCTTGATCCTCTTGTTCTTCTAGTTCTTCTTGTTCTTCCTGTTCCTGCTCATGCTCTTCTTGCTCTTCCTGCTCTTCTTGCTCTTCTTGCTCTTCCTGATCTTCTTGTTCTTCATCTTCCTGCTCCTCCTGCTCTTCTTGTTCTTCTTCTTGTTCTTCCTCATGATCTTCTTGATCCTCCATTTCCTCTTCTTCTTGACCTTCTTCTTCTTCTTCATCTTCTTCTTCGCATTCGCCTTCTGCTTCTATCTGTTCTTCCTCTGATTCTTGCACTTTAGCTTGTACATGCTCATCATTGCCTGTGATTAATATAGTACATTAGAATAATAATATTGTATTATTTAATACTTTTAATAAAGTAATTTAACGAATAACTATCAAACATAAATTTTGAAAAATGTTAAAATAAACAAATTTATTAATTTACAATACCTTCATTACTACTCCTAGAATTATTATCTGCATGAAAGTCAGCATTTGGATCAACGACTTCAGCTTCGTGTACAACGCCTTCGTCATCGGATGCCTCAGCCTCTTCTTCGCTGCTTTCTTCATCGCTCTCGTCATTCTTTTCCTCTTTCTTCATCGCGTCATTCAGTGTTCGATGCCTCAATGCTTCTTGACTGTCATCGTTATGAGCGCCGTTCGATTCTTTTATAGCCATCGGCAACATGGGACTAAGAGCTGGCGGTCCCTCGTCATCGGAATAGTTAACGAGCATAGGTTCTTTCTGCGACATCTCGTATCTTTCCTGAATCTCCTGCTGTTGTTGCTGCTGTTGCTCTTGTTTCTTTTTAAGGTACTCGTCGTCTTCCGATTCGGACATATGCCCGTATCTCGATTTATCCTCTTCCTCGTCTTCTTCTTCGTCCTCTTCGCCAAGGCTCATTGTTTCATTTTCCTCGATAATTTCACGCTTTCCGGCATCAGATTCCTGAATTTCCTCAATGTTTTCGGAATCTTTACTGTTGCTGTCTTCCTCGATATTTCTCGATCTATTATCATCCTCATCATCGTCACTGTCGTCGTCGTCGTCGCTTGAGCTGTTACTGTTGCTGTTGCTACTATTACTGTCAGAGTCGTTAGATTTATCAGAACTACTGTCCGCGTTCTCTGAATTTTCTTCCTCGGACTCGTATTCGTTTTCTTCTGGTTCTTCATCGTCGCCGATAAGGCTACCCTTTTCTTCGATCTCCTCTTTAACGACGTTAACTTCAGGATCGCCCCCTTGTTCTTCTTTAACGCCGAGACACGTCGTCATGTGATCCTTCAGCTTGTCTTCGTTCTCAAAGCTTCTGTTGCAACGTTGACACATAAAGTTGTTCTTGCAATTTATATGAATACTCATATGTAGAAGTAATTTGCTGCGCGCATTGTGATAACGACCGCAGATTTTACACGTGAAGTTATTACCCGCTGTCGACAGTATCGCCGGATGAACGTTCTTCAAGTGCTCCGATAAATCGTCGTACGTCGCGCATAGTTTTAAACACACGCCACAAGTGACCGCAGCCTCCGCACGATGAAAACGTATCAAATGCTGCCAAAGATGTTTCTTTGCCGGCCATTGTTTACCGCATACCTCGCAGGTACATTCCGTGTTGGTCGACTCGTCGTATACCTTGCGCGAATCTTTTCTCGAATATTTGGACGACTTGGACGAATGGCCCAATGGCATAAGGCTAGGTACCGGTTTATGACCCGACAGCTGCATGTTTATGTCTTCGAAGAGGTTGAAATCCGGAATGTTTAGGTTTGTTTCACAGAGTATAGGTTCGGGTTCTTCTCGCTTGATCATGTTGTTGTTCTTGAGATGCGCCTCTAGGATAGAAGTAGGAGCTTGCCCGGAGGATTTACGCGTACATGCGCTTACATGACTCAGATACAATGTTTTCGTGCAAAACTGCTTCTGACAATTTTTACACTCGTAATTTTCTCGATCGCGCATCTTCTTTTTAGTCTTGGTGGAGTTGTCGAATTTCATTTTCTTATACATGCGCACAGGTTCCGTGTTGTGAACGTTTCTGTAATGCGAGGAGAGGAGTTCATTATTGAGGAAGATTTCGGGACAGATTTCGCAGTCGTAGGTATCGGTGACGGATCGTCGCCTTTTGGAATCGTTCGAGTTGCAATTCTCGTCGTCGAAGGGCTCCATGTCGAAGTCCAGCTCCTCGGGCTCTTCTTTAACGACGACCTCGAGCGGCCCAAGATCGTAGTCATCCATTTTGTTACCCGCGACCTCGAGTCGATACTGGAACGCGTCCAGTTGATCCTTAGGAATGTTGTGTATGTGCTCGTAGTGATAACGTAAATCTTCGTCCGAAGTAAATACCGCCAAACACTGTTTGCAAGTACGGAAAACTTTGCCGTGGCACTTCTTTGTGTGATCGAATGCTTTCCACTTCGATGCGTATTGCTTGCCACAAACCTGTAATTAAATATTTATTATAACTTTTTAATTTTATTCTATTTTTTATTTTTATTTTTATTTTTAATTTTAAATTTAATTAAAGTATTATAAATTTTAATTATTAATATTATAATGATAAGTAAATTTAATTGCTTGAATTAATTATAAAAATAATGTAAATAATGTAAAAAAACACGCAAATATTGAGATTTTTATAAGTAATTTTTCTAAAATGGAAAAATATTGCATTCGAGTAAATTAACTCACACTAATTGAAGTAAAACTTTCGATGTAATTACATCAGTATCTATTTATGATACAACTAAAATAATAATAAATTAACTTATATAACGAAATTTTCTTCATAAACCATGTTTACCATTAATTACTTAAAATATATATTAATTATTTTATCAGATACAAAGCATTTTCAACATGCGTTGTTTATAATGAAATTAGATTAATATTTAAATCGATATCACGTGACAATGCCGTCACGAGTTTTTATGTCAGTGCCCCTATTGGTGACTCTTGAAACCGGAAAGACAATTTTGTTATTTTACAGCCTCGGTGATGAAATATTTTTATTTTATACAGTATTTAGTAGGGTATTTATTAATTATAATGCAAAAAAGCATTTTTAATTATTACAACAAAAAAAAAAGATACAAATTACGATGTACTTAATAACCATCAATTAATAATAGATGAATATGAATTGTTAAACAATCGCATTAAAAAATCAAAATAGTTAAGAACAAATGACTCAAGCATATAATATTTTAGTTAAAACAACTGACTAGCTTTATTAGATAGATAACAAAATTCAGATAAATTTATAGTAAAGTAAATACAGAAATTAATAAATATACTTATCATTTATTAGTATAAAAGATTATATATAGATTATTTAATTATTTAGTATAAAAATATAATTTTTTAAATAAGCTTATCTTTTATTTTATTGCTTAGGTATGTTTATTTTTTAATAAGAAAAAAGAACGTTTAAAATATTCAAAAATTTAAGAAACTTTTATTATTTAAGTAATATTAAATAAGTATATTCTTACCTGACAAGTATTTGGTTTTAATAATATACTCTCGTGCACATCCTCTACGTGCTTTTTAAGATCCTTGGGATCCTTCATTGGTATCAAGCAAACTCCACAGGAAACGCCAATTTCATTCCTATGTAAACTAAGTATATGCATTTTAAGTTTCAATTTATTTTCCACAGTATCTCCACAGAAGTCGCAAACGTTCGGACTTCCATGATGCTTATGATCTTTACGATGTGATTCTAAATCTTCTTTTGTCCTAAAGAGCTTCCGGCAGTTTTCAAGTTCGCAAGTAAGGTCTGGATGAAGCATGTGGTGCACGCGGTTGTGCGTCATTATACCAAGTTTTGAGGTAATGGTCACCTTACAAAGATGACATTCATACGAACTATGATGGTTCTCGATATGTTTTTGTAAACTCGCACGATCCTTGAATATACGCTCACAAGCTCTACATCGTGTAAGTAATGCGCCGGGATCTTTACGATAATTTTGACAGCCTTTCATATGACGACGTAACAGGTACCTGAAATATTGTGTATATAAATTTTTTTGTTTTTTATTGTTTCTAATGTGAAGAAAAGTTACCTTTACTTAGCACACAAATAGTAGAATTTTCGTTTAATTACGCACCTTTTATGGAACGACTTATTGCACTTCTCACAAAAGTGCAAAACATCCTCTTCAGCATCGGCTGCTACTGCTGTAGTTGCAGTATTATAATTAGTCTTATAACTTATCGCGTCTCTAAAGTCGTTTTTGACATCTGGTTCATATCTATGAATCTTGGCAATATGAGCCGCAAGGTGGTCTTTCGATGCACTTGTTTTAAGACAATAACGACAAGTAACATCTTCATGACCTTTGTGTACACGATTAACGTGTTTCCAAAGGTGGGAAGTACGCCCATAACATTTGTTACAGAGATCGCAAGGGAAAAGATTGTGAGCCATACGTCTATGATTGCAAAGATCTTCTAAACATGTGAATTTAAGATCGCCACACATCTCGCAACTTAGATCAAGCGATGAAGGCTCCACTGGTTGTGGTAGCCCATTATCTAATTGCAATGGCATTGGTGGACCTAAAATTTTAAAGTAAAATATTAATAATGTAAATGTTGTTACATTAAGTTTAAATGAGAATACTTATTAAAATAATAAATGATAAGATGAGTTTGGAGTATAATACTAACCAGACATTTCACTCATAGCATCGTTAATAATCAAACTGCTATTAGTAGCTGCAGGATTATAAGCTTCTCCATCGAGACCGTGAATCTTTCTATGCCTCAACATTTTGCTCTTATTTGAATATGGCCGTCCGCAAATGTCACAACTAAAATCGCCATTAGTAAGCGGCCAATGCTTTAACTTAACGTGTTGACTGAGCTGCATAACATCCGGGAAGACCTTAAGGCAAACACCGCAGATTAGCGGGACTGTATCTGCGTGCACACCCATAACGTGTTTCCAATAATCAACGCGACTGCCCCATAATTTACCGCAAATTTCGCAAGTATTAGGCGAAATGCCTTGGAGTTGATGATGTTGTGCATGCTCATTACGCAACGTTTTTGTCGCAAAAATTTTACCACAATCGTCACGTTCGCACTACAATGTTATAACAAAAATAAAAATTAGTTTGCAAGAAAAAATATTTTTGTTTTTTTGTTTGAATTAGATATAAAAATAGAAATTAACGAAGTTCACTTTATTCTTATTGATAAAATATGAAGACATGCTTAAAAATTATATAATTATGTAATCTCCTTACTTTAATAGAAGGCTCGTTGCTGTGCAAACTGCTGACATGTAGCCAACGTTCCCATTTACTAGGATGCGAGCTGCCGCAAAGTTCACACACGAAAAACAGATGATATTGAGCTCGAGTGCCAGTACCATTTTGCCCAGGGGATCCACCACTTCCACCGTATTCGCCAACTTGAACTATTTGCTCAGATTTATGAGCATTTCTCTGATGGCGTATAAGGTGATCTTCATTAGGGAATGATTTGCAACAAATATAACAATCCACCTTTTCATTTTCATCATCACAGTCCATGATTAACTCATTTCCTTCATTACTATTAATATTTTCATTGTAATAATTAGTATTCAATTGTACAAAACTTGCGGGATCGTAACCCGGATCAACATTATGAATAGATACATGAGTTATAAGCTTTTTCCTTGAATCATGCTGTCTTCCACATATTGTACAACTATACCTGTAATAGAAAATAATACAAATTTTGTCAACTATTTATAACATACAATGTTTATACGACTATTTTAAAATTTGAATATCAAAATTATAAAAAAAATTATTATTTAAATAAGATATATTACCTCCTCTGTTCTGACATTAAAAGTTTTGAACCTCCATGATACATATTGACATGATTTAATAATTGTGCATTATCTGAGCAAATTTTCAGACAAACTCCGCAGGCAAATGCCGCGTATTCTTTGTGAGTTGCTCGGATGTGTAACCATAGCGACGCTCGATCATTGAAATCTCGCGTACAAATTTCACATACAAAAACTGTCTCCATTTCGAGCATGTTTTCATTTCCGTTTTCATGTTCATCATCTTCGTTATCCATATTCTGAAAAAAAATTTGATTATTTTAATATGACATGCATAAATTAGAAAAACATTTTATTACATATTATTCTTAATATGGAATAAAACTTACGTCAGCAGAAAATGGCGATGTAGAATTCTCTTTGGTAACATTCTGCTCTTGCTTTATTACCGGCACTTGCATATTTACTTCTTGAACTGATTTTTTCAAGCATTTATCGCTCTCTATTAATGGCGTCGGATCTACTCCGTGAGATAGGAGTATGTGCCTACTCAATGACGACTTCAACACAAAGTCCTTCTCGCATAAAATGCATATATAAGGCTTGTCGGCATCGTGTGACTTCTCATGTTGGCGCAACTCATCAACGGTTGTGAAGTTTAAAGGACAGACTTCGCAGTACCATCTCTTTGCTTCGGGTTCAACCAGTTCTGAGAATAAGATTATAAAAATATGTAACGGACAGCTAACGGAGAGCTATTTTAGTACTGAATATTAAAATACCTTTGTTATTTGCAGTAGATTGTTTTTTTGCCTTACTTAACATTTTTTGTCTTTCTTCGTATTCTTTTTTTACACTGTCGCCCTTAATCAGAGCCTGCTTAAGAATAGTTAACTGAGGATTTTTGGCAAGTTTCGCTTCAGCACTCTTATAATCTTTATTCTCATAATCTGAGTCAACACTGGATAAATCTGAAGTATGGTCCAAGGCATTTTTAAGTTTTTCTGCGATAAAAATTGCGTTTCCAAATTTTTGATAAATTGTTTATTTTGAAAATATATTTATTTGGATAAGTTTGATTATTGAAATATATAAAATTATTTTATGTTTGAAAATTTTCAATTTTATATTTCAATTGAAAAATTATTTAACGATAGATATTTACAAAGTACACACACGTATATATATATATACAAAGTACGTATATAATTACAAAGTAAGCTAGATTAAATTTAATCAATGTCAAAAATAAAAACTTAAAACGAAGTTCACTTCATTGATAACGATGATAATAAATCGTTCATACTTACGGTTACGGTTTCTTTTACCGAAGGCTTGAGCACCGTAGCTGTTATTGGCGAACTCTTTGCGTTGCTGTTCGCCCACGCATACCCTGCTGTGCTTATTGAGATCCGTAATATTTGTGTACATCTTGGGGCAAGTTTTACATTGGTAACGCGAGTCCGGCTGTACATACGGTCCTTGAATCTCGGGCGGCGGCGGTAAACCCGCATGACGCGACTTAATGTGCTCCTCGAGATTCGTGCGCGTCGAGTAGATGCGCGAACAGTAGCCGCACGTCACCGCTGGATGGCCCCTGTTATATATTTTATGAAGCTTTATGTCATGGAAAAAGGTCTCTTCGATCAAAGTCGAAAAAGCTTTTAATAAAATTGTCGATAATTAGTATAATGCGTTCTTTCCGCTTACCGATGCGTCGTGGATACGTGTCCCCACCGATGCTTAGCCGTGGAATAAGACTTGTTGCAAAGATCGCATTGATAGGGCCTCTTGTAGGAGGTGTGATCGTCGGTGATGACTTTTTCGCCGATCACGTCTCCCGCGCCTACGTGTATCCTCGCGTGAAGCGACAGATGACCTTTCGAGCTGAAAGCTTTGTTGCACAACGAGCAAACGTATACCTCGTGCTGCTCGTTACGATGCTGGAATACACCGGTGTCTTGACGCTGCGGTTGAGGCAAACCGTGAGTCTCTTCCTCGGGAACCATCGCGCTCATTTCGAGAAAGTCGCTCGGGTTTGTCTCCATATCCATCTCGTACTCGTCCGACTTGTGATCGTCGTTATCTTCTAGACCTGCTCGAAATGGTAAAAAAAAAAAACAAAAAACAAAAAAAATCATTTTAATTAATTTGCTTATTATTGCATTAAATTTTATCGATTAAATTTAAAGTATAACTATAAAATTTAAGACACCTTAAATAAAGATTAAAAAATCCAAAGCGTACGAAAATTAAAAAAAAAAAAAAAAAAAAAAAACTGGCTAAAATTAAAATATTGTCTCTCACGTTCGTCATTACTCCTGCGCTCGATATCCTCGTTCTCACCGTCGGACTTGAGCCTCGGGGGTGTGCCGAGGGCCGCGTTGGGATTGACAACCGGCGCCTCGGGAATGAGCATCGGTACGTTTTCCTTCTCCTTGAGCAGCTCCATCCGCAGCTCCGAGTACTGCTCCACGTCCACGCCCTCTTGTTTGATCTCCAACTTCGTCTGCGATTAGTGCACGTTAATGCGCGAGATTAAAATATATTGTTTAATTTATTTCTTTTTATAATCTTTAAATTAAAAAAATATATATACGATGTTTCTTTTTTTTTTCTTTTTTTTTTTTTTTTTGTTTTTCTTTGTTTCTTCCGTCATGTAAAAAAAAAAATTTTTATTAAAATTGTTACTAATGCAATTCATTTTGCGCGTAACGACCATTTTTCGTTTTAATTTACTTATGAAAGAATATTTTCCGTTTAATATCAATATATGAGTTCGAATTATAAAAACAAATGTAAAAATAAATGTACGTAAAATTGTATATACTGATTAAAAGTATAATGATAAAATTGAAAGGTTATTAACTTTATATTTCATCACTATTAAATTAATGTATTTAATTTTCGTTATACATAAATCAATAATTCGACGCACCAAATCATCGTTGTTTAATTAAATTTATAAATTTCACATTAGAAGCAAATTATCATAATATACATCAATATTTCGATTAGTAATATTACATTATTATTTATCTTTTCGTTAAATCTTTGCACCAATTTCACAAAAAATAGTTAAATATACGTTTCTTCATTCGCCAAAAGAATTTCCGCGACATCGGCAAGAGTCGCGAGTATATATGCGCAAACGTTAACTTAATCCGATAAAAGCTTACCTCTTCCGGTGGTAAACATCTTTCCAATAGAGATACAGCATTGACGCAAGCCGTTCTAAAGTCGTAGAAGTTCTCCAAATTGTACATGCATCTGTAGCAAAGGCATTTCGGTAGCCTGTCATCTTCCGCTATCTGCAACGTAGACAAAATACATTTTACATCGCGTATCGGCGAAATTTATTTGATATAAAGCGTAAGAAATGTTTAAGGTAATCGATAAATTATACGATTTTATGGATATATAGCGTTAACCTATATATAAGCGAAGAAAATAATAGTAAACGCTTAAGTATAACGATACGTCGATATTCGAAACAAAAAAAAAAAAAATAATAATAATAATATGTCTTGTAACGCGAAATCTGCAATTAGTTTACATGGTTACACGATCGATGTAACGCTGGCTTTTTAATCCTAGGTAATTAAACGTGGATTTCAAGAAAATTTATATCATCGCCGTCATTCTCATACACGGATATTCTATTTCATGTTTTATCGGGGATGGATTTTTTTTATTTTTTGTTTTCAATTACTTCTAATTTTTCAAAGCATAGGAAAAAATACGTATAGGTATATGTATAAGTTTGTAAAAAAAAAAAAAATTTTACCGAACGAATGAAATTTTTTTTTCAATTTATCTAACTTTTTCGATATTTGATCAAGAGTTTATTAATTCTTCTTCTTCGATAAACTTTATCCTTTTTTTTTTTTTTTTTTTTTTTTTTTTTTGATTGTGGAAAATTGTTTAATTTTCTGCGATGTGATAAGTAATTAAAAATATATTGAAATTTATGATAGTTTTATTTTTATTACTTTTAAATTTAAATAAAAAATATTAAAAATTAATTGCGAGATATTAAGTATGTTAATTTTTAATTTAATCGATAAATTTAATAAATTTATTTCGCTATGCATCGTCGGTAATAACATAAATATACGGCGCTTCAATAGTCTCTTTTAAGGCGCATATAAAATACATGAATGCAATTATGAGAAAACCATAGAGTACACAAACGATCAAACAAAAACTATATATATCCTTTCTAAGCTAGCAAAAAGAAAAAAATAAAAAAATAAAAAAGTTCACGCGTACGATACACAACCTCAACCCCAGGAAAGAACTCGCTCTCTCGGCAACGGTTAACGCATCCCCCATTCAACCCTCGTAACAACTTCCCCTTCTCTCCTATCGCTGAACCAAGCGACACTATTCTATATGTACCGACGAAGCGAAAGAAAAAAGACACCGCGCGCGCATTAAACTACGTGTGTGAGTATATATATATATATATATATATATCGAGGCGAGCGCGCGAGAGGGAAACGACTATTCGCGTACTATATGCTACTACAGCTATATAATAAACGTAAAGCCGGTAAGCGCTTTCGTCCATTGATCCGAAGTGCGCGCGCGACGTTAACGGTGAGAAAGTACACGCGCAATGTGTACACGTGTGTGTGCGTGTATACTCAGCGAATTTATACACGTATCATACGTACGCGCGGTACACTTAACGCACACGGGTGCGCATGTACGTATACACACACACACACATACACACGCACACACACACACACACACACACACGCACACGCGCTATTTACCTTGGATATGGGTCAAGGTACGCGTGTAAGCGCTTAAGTAAGCGAGATAGAAACGGAGTCACGAGGTGTATAGGATGCAGGAGTTGAATTCAACGAAATTTTATTTACAGCCGAGTTATGCCTTTTTTTTTTTCACCAACTATTTTCCTTTCTTTTTTTTTTTTTTTTTCTTTTTTCTCTTTTTGAAGGTTTGAATATGGCGTTTCGAGAGAGAGAGAGAGAGAGAGAGAGAGAGAGAAGCGAAAAGTTTGTTTTTCATCGAGTGGAGTTTTAAATTGCGTAACGCGATGGTTGAGCGTTAAAGGACCGTGTATAGTTTGATTAAATTTGGAAGTTGGAGGCTCGTTGTTTGAACGAACCATTACGGGACGAAGTTAAATGTATTGGATACACATATTTTCAATAATATAGGTAAAATCGTCAAAGATTTAACGAGTACTTTTTCGTTAAAATGAACGTTGTCGTTAAAATCGCGACCTTTAAATTTTTACCTTTATCTTTATTCCATAGAGAATGGAAATTAAATAAAGTTTTAGCCATTCGAAAAAATAAACTGAAAAATTTTTTTTTTGTTCAATCTCCATTATAATTTTTCATAAAGATTCGCTGGAACTGTATTATATATCAAGGTGATCGGGTCAATTTTTTTTTTTTTTTTTTTTATCATCGATGGTAGGCATCTTTTAACGAAAAAAATTATAACGTAATTTTTTTTTTTTTTTTTTTCATAATGTAATAATAAAATATTAAATTTAAAAATAATTTAAAAATAATATTCTATACATACTTGATCGATATTTTTATTTAAATTTGTGAATCAAAATTTCAAATTAAAAGGAAAAATGTTCAAAGTCTGTTACAAAAAAATTAGACGAAAAAAAATAATATTTCTCAGAACTTATTACCTTAAAAATTGTTAGTAAAACAAGGTTGATAATTCTATTTATAACCATAAAAAATGCATGTAATAAATATGCAGAAAGTCACGTGGCACGGGTTATCGACCGAATTCATTCGCCTTTTTTTCAAAATTATGTCCTCTTAAATTAGTGCTCAAATTTTATAAACTTAGCGTAATAATTAATTGAAAAAAAAAAAAAAAAAAAAAATCGAAAAATACTTCGGAGAAGTAGCTTTTTTATTTAATTATAGAAATCTCTTCAAACAGCCCGCGTGTGTTATTTTCCTTTCAACTTTATGCTTTTAGAAGCACAATACATATAACAATTTATAAATAACCGAACGAAATAAAGTTGAAGCTTTATATTTACCTATAAACTAAATTTACAAATAGAAACTTTATAAATCCTTAAAAGCAATTTATTTTGTCGTAACTTTACGTCAATGAATATCCCTCGGTACGTTAAACATCCACAACAAGCAACAATCAATCCATCGCATAAAATCCTTTAAAAATTTAAAAAAAAAAAAAAAAAAAAAAAAAGATCCACGAGAATTTTCCTTTCCCCTACCCCCCCTCTCTCTCTCTCTCTCTCTCTCTCTCTCTCTCTCTCTCTCTCTCTTTCTTTCTCTACAAACTACGGGAGTTCGTTTACTCCGAAGCCAGTTCGTGAAACGAGCGCCAGGTGTGCGCTCACCCGGGCCCAGGTACACACACGCTCTCACACTTACACACAGACGTATTCTCGGACAGGCCATCAAGCGTACATATAGAATCTCCAGGTATGCACAGCCGAACAGCCTTCGGTTGGCCTGCGCGTGTATATATGTTTGCCAGAGGAGTTTTCTCTCTCTCTCTCTTTTTCGCCCACTCTTACTCTTCTCCTACTCCTTTTTTGTAGCGAGAGAAAGAGAAGATCAACGTATATACGTACACACACGTTAGCTTGTATAGATGCGATTTTTTCGAGAAGAGAAGGAGGACTCGTGATACACGCGCGAGAGAAGCGCGTTTTCTTTTTTACTTCTTTCTTCGCGCTGAATTTTGCGTTCACATATATATATATATATATATATATATATATATATTCAAGTTTCTTCTTTTTTTTTCTGTATTATAGGTGTACCGAGTTCGCGAGAACCAGATGCCAAGCCTGGAGTAACAGACGCTTTCGGCAACGTTCCCTCCGCGTGGTTGCACTCGATGCACCTTAGTTGCTCGATTCTCTGTTTTTTTTTTTTTCTTCTCTTTCTTTCTTTCCGCTTTTATACCGCGCATTGCATAAAGCACGCTAACGCGTGTACATATACGTAGACGAGCGAATGTTTCACGAGTATATATACGGAAACTTTGTGTACTCGGTTTGATGTTACCGTTTTTTTTATTTTTCTTTTTATTTTTGGTAACGAGTGAGAAGGCCATTCGCGAGTGATGTATAACGAGAAAGAAATTGAATACACGCGTTTTTAGGAAAGAGGAATGAAGTTGGAATAAGCTTTAACGTTAAAAGATTTTTTTCGATCGTTTACTACGTAAATGAATGTTAAAAAATTTTTTTCTAATTAAACTCTTCAATAGAATGATAAATCAAAATTTAGATCGCACATTACATACGTATATCGAACAAAGTTCACAACGAATTTAAATGTTACCTACAAATATTACATAATTAATAATTGTATTTCTGCATATAATTTTCGACGTTAATCTTGATTTTAAAACGAGGTTATCTTACACAAAGAATCGACCTAATTTTTTTTTTTTTTTTCTCGCTTTCTTGATAAAAAAAAAAAAAAAAAAAAAAAGAAAGATAGCCACTAAATTATTCAATTCATTAAAATAAAACAAATTATAAAATATAAATAAAATAAAAAAAAAAAAAAAAAAAAACAATCATTTGATTTGTCAAGTTAAATTTCAACTCGAAATATTAACGAATTTAAAATACAAAAAAATATGAAAACATCCGACAAAAATTTTTCCAACTTTACAAATTCCAGCTTTTAATTAACTACAGCGAACTACAGGAGAGAGGAAGAGAGAGAGAGAGAAAGAGAGAGAGAGCGAATCCAAGAAACGCCCAGAAAGCTACTAATACCAGAGACTTTTTCCTTCTGCTCCTCCTACTCCACCTCTACCTCTTCCTCGTCGCAGAAAGACATCCGAGATATCCACACGGATACACAGACATAGCAAGAGTGAACCTCATCAGCACAGAGAGCGAGAGAAGAATAAAAGATTGGAAAAAAAAAAAAAAAAAAAAAACGAGAGGAGAAAAGGAAAGAAGAGAGCGCGCAGGGTAAGAAGGAACGAAACGCGCGAAGGAGCCGCTCTCCTCGCGAAGCGAGAGTAAGGGAGAGGAGACGGAGGAGAGAAGAGAATTTCCCGTCCTTGTCTCGTCGTCGACGAGTCCGTCGGTCCGTGCGCGCGAGCCGAGGTCAAGCGAATCGAGGAGTTGGGCAAGCCGCAGATAAAAGCCCCTCGCGCACCGCTGCCGCCGCCGCCGCCGCCGCCGAAGACGACGAAGACCAAGTTTTGAGCGAGTATATGGCTCGCTCACTCGTGCGCGCGAGATATTTTGTTGTATGTATGTATAATATATTCTTTCGTTTGTTGATTTCGTGACGATTGCGTGGCCCTATACGCGTTTTTTAATGAATGTTTCGGATTTTTCGTCTCTTTTTTTTTTTTTTTTTTTTTCATTTGGCCATAAGCGTGTAATTGGTTTGGCTGTTTTACCGACAGATGTGAATTGTTTATGAATTTTTCGTTATAAATTATAATAATTTTGTACAAATTTACCAAGGTTTTCTACAGGTACTTGGATATTTGGGAGTTTGTCAAGTGATAATATGTTTCTTTCAAGAATTAGATTAAAATTTTGTTTTATTTTTTATTTATTTTTTTTATTTTATTAGAATACACCGATAATTTTTTTCTAGATATTACATCAACGGTGCATTATCATAATCAACTTTTGAAGTTAATAAACGATCGATAAGCGAAGCTTTCGCAATTATTTTTATGCACACAAATTTTTATGCAAACGTTACACTTTGTAAAATATGAGATAAGAAAAATTAATGGTGCAAATTAAATAGCAATTTCTTTCCTTTAATTTAACATCAAGTTTAATAAAAAAATAAATAAATAAATAAATAAATAATAATACTTTTACGTTCGTTTATCAACTATTCACGATCGTATTCGTCATACGTAAAATTATTCGAGTGTTTGTTATTTTTTTTTTCTTTTATGAATCATTGAGATAATTATTAATTTTTAAATATAATCGTTGCAAAATTGAAAACTCAAACGTAATTGGCATAAATATTAAAAGTGTACACAATCTTACAAACTCAAACAAAACTATTCAATAAGAGGATACAATAAATAGCTTATATACCGTCCCATCATTCATAAAAGCTCGAAGTAAAAAGTCGCGTACGCTTCGTAGAATTATTATTTACTGCTGACTTCGTAATTTATTAAGTGTCCAAAGTGACGGTTTTCGTGATAATTACGTAATACTAGCCGCGTGTGTATACGCAAGAGATACTTTCTTTCGCTTCAGGACATAATATACGCAAAATGTGGATAAGGATAATAACCGTACCGCTGCAACTTTATTGCAAACCTTCGGTGAGTTTTCAATCGATCGTTAAAATAAATTCGCTTATGGGATGTTTAATTTTATTTATTCGTAAAATCAAAATGAAAAGTACTTATTAAAATTTTGATTATTTTTTAAAAAATATTGTGCATATTGTATACGCGTAATGTAATACTTTATAAAATAAAGACACTCGAGAAAAAATTCGATTTTTACATAAAAAATATCTACGTATTAACAATTCGTTTCAATCTTACACAAACTAAAAATCAAATTACACCATCTGTTACCGCAAATCAACACACACACACACACACATCCACGTAAATCCATGTAACAACCGATAATGCAGTAATCTACTCTTACCCAAATAAAAATCCCCTGCGTCAACCATTCGGCCACCCGGTACGAAATAAAAAAAAAAGATTTTAGCCGCACCTCAACCATCGCGAGGACTAAAGAAAAAAAAAAAAAAAAAAGGCAGCCTACAATTCAAACAAACCTCGCTATCGTCGTATATACATTATACGAGTCGGCGCGCAAGCACACGAGAACCGACGCTCGAGCATCGCCGAGCGAAAGAGCGAGTAAGGATGATAAGGAAAGCTTGAACTCAAGAAAGAGAGAGAGAGAGAGAGAAAGAAAGAGAGAGAGAGAGAGAGAGACAGAGAGAGAGAGTGGGAAAGAGAAGAAGAATAGGCTCGGCGGCGACATTCCGTCCTCGGCGCGTCGTCGTCATCGTCGTCGAGGAGGCGGAGGAAAGAGAGAGAGAGAGAGAGAGAGAGAGAGGAGAAGAGAGGAGAAAAAGGGGAGGGGTAACGAGAACGCAAACTCGTCGCTGCTGTTGCTCTGGCTCTTCGGACGACGTCGCCGACGTTGCCGTACCGGCGATGCCTCTTCGTCGACTTCGTAACGCGCACGGGAAAAGTATATACGGCCACGATATATACGCTCGAGACGTGCGCGCGCGCGTGTATTTTATATGTACGTAAGAGCATCGTGTACGAGAGGCTATACGCGCTATTGCTTGCCGATGACCGCAAGGAGAATTGCTTGAGTGTTTCCTTTTGTGTTGTTGTTCTTCTCTTCTTCAGTTTTTTTTTTTTTTTTTTTTTTTTTAAATTTTTTGAATATAAGGTCGGTCCTATCACAGAGTTTATAATTGATTGAAAGAAGTTAAGATATATTTCGTTAAAAAAAAAAAAAAAGAGACGCATATCGGTAGAAAATTTACCGATATATCCTCGGTTTTTCACGAAATCAATGATACAACGATTTTTCAATACTCGCGCGCTACGAGGAACGGCACGGTGTTACGAATGAATAGTCAACGATATGTAAGACGGTCTGATTTTCCGTGCATGCATATATATGTAAAACATAAAACTGTCACTCAGGATACTTATGATACGTTGCGTACGTTATGTCCATCGATACATGTTATGCAACATTGTTTGAAAGCTTACTTTTATATTTAATCTTATGGTTTTACGATTGGTTAATTTCATAAAATATAATTATAAATTTTTATATCTATACATCGCGCTTGTTGAATCTTAATTTAAGATGTATATAAATATGCATAATCATCTGTGCATTATTTTCCACGCGGCAGCGACTGAATCCAATGAATAATTCCAACTGAGAGTATAGAATTCAAGTGGTGGCAAAAAAAAAAAAAATAAATTAAAAAAAAGAGAAACTATGTTAGCTAAGAGAAGCAGATATACGTTCGAAACAAAATAATATTTTCAAAGGGAAACACGATTAATCCTTAACATTTTGCAATCGTAAAAGTTTGTAAACCAATGTAAATTATGATTCTTTGATTTAAAAAAGTCAATTTATTAAAGAATATATTAAAAATTATCTTAAAGTAAAAATTTTTTTTTAATGCTTCTGTAATATAATTTATAATCAATCAACAGATATATAAAATCAACAATTATCCAATAAACTTCCGCAAAGCCATCTTATACTTTTCAAATCCTCACTCGAATCTCAGGAGAACTTAAAACCTCTCCATACCGGTTCATACAAGGTACACATCGAGCAACTCGAGTTCTACGCCCATGTAATAATCCTCTTTTTCGTTCTCACTCTCTCTCTCTCTCTCTCTCTCTCTTTCGCCTCTCGAGGTGCGCACTTCCGTCAGACATCATCGCCACAAGCTACAACACCGGGAAGTTTTCTTCTCTTTCTCTCTCCCTCTCGCTTTCTTTAGCTCGAAAACCGAAGGGGTTAGCATTTCTTCAAGGACACACGCCGATCGAACAGAGCGTACGACCTTCGAAATCGTTCGTTCTAGTAAGGCAATATCTTCGCATCGTTTCCTTATGAGATTTCGATGCTGATTTTATTAATCCAAGGTATATATCGGCTACCTATCGGAAAGAGAACCGATCGCGATGGTTATATCGGTAACACCGGTGCATTTTAATTATGCAAGCGGTATCGACATGCGCTCTATTTTTGCGGTGAACGATTCTTCGGGGGGTGAGATAGAGTGAGAAAGAGAGAGAGAGTGATTTACTTTCCGGGAGGACGCCAGGAATTCCTTACAATAACTCGTAGTAACTAACCGACGAATAAGTAATGATCGATGCGCGTCGGTAATTAGGTTCTCTAGAATTCCTTCCCTCGCATATTCTAGATTTATGTGTTTAAGTGTTATTGGTATAACATAATTGTAATAATAATAATCACGTTTGTCGATAAAACTCGAAACATCGTTTAAACCTAAAGTGTAATTTGTAATTCGAAGGAGAGTCTATTTTAGAGGTTAGATCGTTAATTTCAAGAGACTCGCGTGCAACTGACCCGATTCTAGTCGGTACATTTCAATTTCCTGTGGGTTCGACGGCTGCGCCCAAGTTTCTCAATTCTCTCTCTCTCTCTTTAGTATTACGCGAACATTTAAATCGGGAAATGTTATAACCACGATGACAATAAAAAACTTCTTCGATGATGAATTTGACGATGATTAATTAGTTAATATTTTTTAAAGATTCATCCTTACGCTTTAGAAAATTAATCGCTGTATATTAACTATATACATACAATAGAATATTCTAATAAATGTGTTATGGAGACATAAAAAATTATGCATATCGGATAATAAATCAGTTTATGGACATGCTATTCGGAGTCAATGTACTTCTCGTCGTTACTATCGTGTCACATTAATTACCGTACGATAAAGTTTATATTTCATTGTACAAAATATTAGATAGAAATTAAAAAAAAATAAAAAAAATAAAAAAATAAATTATTTAAAAATCAAATATTAGTATCAGTCAACGTCGTATCAATTTTACAAATTTCTACATAAAATTGATATGATTGACTAGAAAAGCGGGCGGAGATCAGCTGATCAATGAAGAGAACGCTGCCAACACAAAAGTGATATTTCTTGCTCTATTTATTGTAAACGCTTTATCGTTGTGCACTTCTCGACAAACTAAAACTGCAATAGTTTATTTTAAAAATAGGTAAGTAAACGAGCATCGAAAGTTTATAAAACCTCGTCGGACGTTACAATCACAAATTTAATTAGTTATCGTTACAACGAATAACATATATATATGTATATATATACGATTTCATTTCAATGAAAATTCTAATTCTAACCGCTAGAATATCATACTAAACCTTATAATAAGAGATAATTTAGATCCGTTAAAATTTTAATTTAAAACGTAATTCGTTAAAATTTTAATTCTACGTTAAATGCAATTTGCGTAACAACTTACTTTATTTGAGATTTTTCATAAATAACGAACGATGAGGAAAAATATTCGGCGATGCATAAAAATATCGTTTCGATGCAAATATTAATCGAATAAGAATTAAAATAACAACAATAAGCCAGAGAAAACAACGCAGACGAAATCGCTGTTTTCCTCTACAACAAATGAGCTTCCACCACGAGTAAGAAAGAGAGAGAGAGAGAGAGAGAGAAATTGTGAATCTCAACGTCGTAAGAGAGTAAGTCAGAACGATAAGCATCCGCTC